>JBBPDI010000025.1:7237923-7274963 GCA_037974545.1 Cucumis variabilis | reverse complement strand
ATTTTATCTCTCATAAATTAATTTTGAATCATATCCAAAATTAAATTTATATAATAAAGTTTGATAAAATTTATATTGTAATGTATCACTATATATTAAACTAATTCCCAAATTAATTTTGAACATTTCAAATTACAACCAATATATGTCGTGACATGATCACGTTGCGGATCGGCCGATGTCCTTGTTTATTTATTTATTTTTTTTTAAAAAATAGGTTTGGAGTCGTCACCAACCATATTAAAGTATGATTGGTCACCCAAAAAATAAAAAAAATGGTCTACGTAAATTCGTGAGATTTAAGTTTAAGAGTCAATTGTGTGTAGGAAAGGTGTTAGCATCCTACAACACCCATAAAATGATTACTCAATTTTTTCTTTTAAACTAAATTCCAATGCTCGATGTGATTATCATGCCGGAGGAGTGGGACATTCATCTGAAAATTGTTTGGCTTTAAAAAGGAAGGCGTAATCTTTTATTAATTGTGGATGGTTAAACTTTAAAAAAGCTGATGATAAGCCGAATGTCAACAACAATCCACTGCCTATGGAAACACTTTTTGAAGGCCTTTTATGAAGCATAATATGTTAGTTCGGAATATTTGGACTCGAACATAAGATACGAAGGGTACGATGAAAGCAGACATTGTATATTTCATCAAAGAGTTGCAAGTCACGTTATCCAACATTGTTGTAAATTTAGATCTAAAGTACAACAATTTATGGATTCAAAGATACTCACGGTACACGAAGGACAAGGAAAAGTTGTGATGAAAGACAACAAAATATGTGCATTAATAGATGAAGTTGCAAAAAAAAGAAAATTTCCTTTTTATCAAGGCATTTAACAGTTTTTTATCAAGAAAGCCGTAATGAGTCAACTTCCTGCAATTCTAAACAACTCACGATCCAAGTACTAAGTCCTTTCAAATTTAAGGATCTGAAAGCAGTGTCATGGCGATATGATTGTCAAGTCATTACAAGTCCTTTAGTTGATAATATTACATGAATCATTAGAATAACTCGAAGTGGAAGATGTTATAAACCAGATAATTTAACAACTCCTTTAGATAGTTTGATACTAGGGCAAGGGAGAAAAAATTAGAAAAGAAATGTGAATGAACATGACAAAGAGCAGGATGTAGAGATGCCTATCATAGAAAAATGTGTAGAATACAAGAAGCCTGTTACAGATGAGGAAGCAAACGAATTCTTGAAAATAGTAAAACAAAGTGAGTATAAAATCATAGACCAAATGCATAATACTCCAGCTTGAATTTCTTTATTATCTTTGTTTTTTAATTCAGAGCCTCATCGCAAAGTGCTATTAGATATTTTGAACAAGGCACATGTTGGACATGACATTTTATTGTAAAAGTTCACCTAATACATCTTCAAATTCCATAGTCTTCATGGATGATGAAATACCTCCTGAAGGTTTAGGCCATATAAAAACACTACATATTCAAGCGAAGTGTAAAGACTACGTCATAGCAAGAGTTTTAGTGGATAATGGTTCAACTCTTAATATAATGCCTAAATCTACACTATTGAAGCTTTCAGTGGACATGTCACACATAAAATCAAGCACTATGGTTGTGAGAAATTTCGATGGGTCACGTAGAAAAGTAATTGGTGACATTGAATTACCAATCAAAATTGGCCCATGTACTTTCAATATAGTCTTTCAAGTGATGGAAATAACACCTACTTACAGTTTTTTGTCAGGGCGTCCTTTAAATTCACTCTGCAGGAGTGGTGTCATCCATGTTGCATCAAAAATTGAAATTTATTGTTGGGAGTATGATCATTTGTTTGATGGGAGAGGAAAATTTCCTGAGAACAAAATCGTATCAACCCCATATGTTGAGGCAGTAGAGAAAGCATTGTAGTGTCTTTTCGCTCTTTTGAAATTACTCATGCAACTATGTGGTAGCAGCTGCAGATGAAGTAATAAAGTTACACATGTCTAAAGTGGAAGCTATGACCACTAGGGTGATGAGAGGTGAAAGATATTCTTTGAATCAAAACTTAGAAACACTTCTAAACACACCTAGCAATGATGAGAAGTTTGGTTTGAGTATATGCCATCTGTATATGATAAGATTAGACTTCAAGAAAAAAAGAAGAAAAAACGTTTGGCAAAGGTAGAGATGAAAGAGTTTGATCCAAGTCTAAAATTTATACCAGTATTATATGATACTTTCAAGAGTGCTGGTATAAGTTACTCATCACGACTCTGATTCAAAGGATTGTTTGTTAACGAAGATGGAGAGTTTATCAATTGTAGTAGCGGCACAAAAAACATCATTTGAGTGTGAAACAGTTTATGCATGTCCACCTGATTTTGAGCTTAACAATTGGGATTTTGTAGATCTACCTACATTTTCAAGAGAATTTCAAGAGTAATGATTAAGCTTTTATTTGTTAAATTTCTTTAATTTTCTAGTGGCTCTATCCAAGGCCACAGTATTTTGTTTGCTTTACAATATGAATGTACTTTTTTTTATTATTTAATGCAATATTCACATTTTCCTTTCATTCTTTCTAATTTCTTCTCCTCTCTGCTTATTTCTTGTGTTTTGCAATTAAACACAAAAGTCCAAGACAACATTCATAAGAACGAAGATGTTAGTAATTCTAGTTCTACCCTTGATACCTTAATATACATTATGGAATCTGACAAAGAAAGTGACAATGAAGATGCTAGGGGAATATCCTCGAAACTGTTAAGAATGGTAGAAGAAGAAGATAAGATCATAGGTCCTCACCAAGAGCTAGTTGAAGTAATCAATTTGGGTTCTCAAGAGGAATCAAAACAGGTAAAAATTGGTACATCAATGACTAGTGAAACTCGAAAAAAATGATCAATTTGTTAAATGAGTACTCAGATATTTTTGCTTGAAGTTATCAAGATATGCCAAAATTAAATACGGATATTATAGTACATCGTGTTCCTTTGAAGCCAGAATGCAACCCAGTAAGATAAAAGCTACGCAAAATGAAGTCTGACGTATTGATTAAAATAAAATAGAAAGTACAAAAACAAATTGATGCAGGGTTCCTCACAGTCTCCAAATATCTTGGATGGATGACAAACATTGTTCCAGTACCCAAAAAAAACAGAAAAGTGAAAATGTGTCTGAATTATAGATATCTAAATCGAGCCAGTCCAAAAGATAACTTTCCTTTACCTCATATCGACATGTTGGTGGATAGTACTGCAGGATACTCAACTTTCTCCTTCATGGCTGATTTTTTAAGATATAATCAAATCAAAATGGCTGAAGAAGATAGAGAAAAATGATATTCATTACCCTGTAGAGAACATTCTGCTAGAAAGTAATGCCATTTGGTTTGAAAAATGTTGGGGCAACATATCAATGAGTAATGGTTACATTTTTTCATGATATGATGCATAAGGAAATTGAGGTGTATGTTGATGACATGATTGCAAAAACCAAGGCAAATTAAGATCATACAACTATACTCTAAAACTTATTTGATCGATTGAGAAAATATCAATTGAAATTAAATCCATCCAAATGTACATTTGGGACAACCTCTAGAAAGTTGTTAGAATTCATTATCAATGAATAGATCAAAGTAGACCCAGATAAAGTGAAGGCTATCATGGAAATGTCATCCCCTAAAACAAAAAAAGAAGTTTAAGGTTTTCTTGGAAGATTAACTATATATCCAAATTTATCTTGCATTTAACACCAAAATGTGAACC
Organism: Cucumis variabilis; assembly: GCA_037974545.1. Classification (NCBI taxonomy): domain Eukaryota; kingdom Viridiplantae; phylum Streptophyta; class Magnoliopsida; order Cucurbitales; family Cucurbitaceae; genus Cucumis; species Cucumis variabilis. The sequence continues at coordinate 7,271,228 of JBBPDI010000025.1, read as the reverse complement.
AATCTTCAAGCTTTTACGTAAAAACAATCCAGAAAAATGGAATGAGGATTGTGAAGAAGCTTTCAACAAAATTAAGCAGTATTTGCAGAGTTCACTTGTATTGATACCTCAAGCTCCAGGGCGACCATTAATCCTATACTTGACAGTATTAGAAGGTTTTATGGATGGTGTTCTAGGACAACATGACTTATTAGAGAAGAAAGAACGTGCTATTTATTATTTGAGCAAAAAATTCATCGATTATGAGTCTAAATACTCGATGTTAGAGCAAACTTGTTGTGCTTTGGTATGGATCACTCACCGTTTAAGGCAATATATGTTATATCATACGACATGGCTTATTTAAAAAATGGATCCAATAAAATACATTTTTGAGAAACTGTCATTATCTAGGAGGATTGAAAATTAGAAAATTTTGTTGTCAGAGTATGATATTGTTTATGTTACAAAAAAAGCAATAAAGATAAACGCACTTGCTGATCATTTAGCTGTCCAACCAGTAGCATATTACAAACCAATGAGGATTGATTTCTCGGGTGAAAACATATTTCTAGCTGAAAACGGTGCTACAGATCATGAGACATGGATTCTGCTTTTTTATGGTACCTCAAATGAGTTGGGAAATGAGATTGGAGTTGTACTAATTTTCCAGAAGGAAAGGTATTTTCCCTAACGACCAAGTTATGTTTTGAATGCACTCATAATATCGCTGAATATAAAGCCTGTATTATGGGATTTCAAGTAGCATGCGACATGAGTATTAAAAAGTTGAAAGTTTTGGGTGACTCAATGCTAGTAATAAGTCAAGTCAAGGAAGGATGAGAAACAAGATATGCTAAATTGGTGCCTTACAGCTAATACGTTGCAAAATTATCTCAAAATTTTGAGAAAATTTTATTTGACCATGTTCACAGGGAAGACAATCGAACAACAGATGCCTTAGCCACCTTGGCAGTGATGTTTAATCTTAATCTTGAGTGTGAACTTTACCCAATTCAAATTACAAAGCGAGATGCGTCGACATATTGCATGAATATTGAAAATGATAATAAGTCGTGGTATTTTGACATCAAGTAGTACATAAAGTGTAGAGAATATCCATATGAAGCTTCAAAGAATGACAAAAGCACAATAAGAATGTTGGCCACGAACTTTTTCTTAAGTGGTGAAGTTCTTTATAAAAGAAACCAGGATATGGTGCTCCTTCGGTGTGTTAATGTGGAAGAAGCAAAACAAATTATGACAAAAATTCATGAAGGAATATGTGGAACACATGCTAATGGACATATGATGGCTAAAAAAAATACTTAAATCTGGTTATTATTTGATAATGATGGAATCAGACTGCATAAAATATACAAGGGAATGTAAAAAGTGTCAAACTTATATGGATAAGATCCACGCAGCAGCATCTCCATTGCATGTCTTCTCAGCACCCTGGTCGTTTTCTTTGTGGAGAATGGATGTTATTGGACCTATTGATCCTAAAGCCTCAAATGATCATTATTTTATTTTTGTGACCATTGATTACTTCACTAAATGGATAGAGGCAACATTTTACTACAACGTTACAAGAGAAGTGGTACTCAAGTTTATCAAGAAAGAGTTGATCTTTCGGTATGCTCTCCTAGAGGGTATTATTACGGATAATGCCAAGAACCTTAATAACAAAATGATGGACGAATTTTGTGATCAATTCAAGATCAATCACAGAAATTCAATTCCATATTGCCCCAAGATGAATGTGGCAGTTGAGGTAGCCAACAAAAATATTAAAAGAATCATTGAGAAGCTGACAACATACAAAAATTGACATGAAATTTTACCGTTCTTGCTACATGGATATCGCACATCATCTTGTACTTCAACAGGGGCAACACCGTTTTCTTTGGTTTATAGTATGGAAGTTGTTCTAGCTTTAGAAGTTAAGACACCTTCATTGAGAGTTCTCATGGAAGCTAAGTTAGATGAAGTTGAATGGATACGAGGTCATTATGCGCAGTTGAAGAAAAATGATTGGCAGCATTAAGTCATGGACAAATTTACCAAAGAAGACTGATGCAAACATATAATAAGAAAGTGCATCCTCGAAATTTTCAAGAAGTAGATTTGGTGTTAAAAAAGATACTTTCATTTCAAAAGGATCATCGAGGATAATAGACTCCTAATTATGAAGGTCCGTTCGTAATAAAAAAAGGCTTTTTCAGGTGGAGCTTTGATTTTAACCAATATGAATGGCATTGAGTTAAAAAATCTTGTGAATTCAGATTATGTTCAAAGATATTATGCATGGAGACTTTTCTTAGAAAATTTCGTAGTGTTGAAAGAAGTCGTGGGTATTTCTAGAAAACTTACATTTAGTTCTTAGAATGTTATTTCCATATGTATAAACTTCCTCTTACCTCCTCTCTTTGTACTCCTATTCCAAGAATCGTTGTTATCTTTTCATTTTTTATTATATTTATCAAACATTTGTTTATTCGCCAATCCTTTCTTTTATCCTTTTTAAAATGTCATCAAATTATAGTAAACATCCATTATCCATCAGTCAATTATTCTATCTATTGCTAATTAACAAAAATTCAGTACAACTTATTGTATTTGCAAACCAAGTAAAAATTATGATTTTCTCTTGTTAAGACTTAAGGAAATATAGTTGTTTACAAGTCCAAACAAATTTCTCTATGATTGTGAGTTGCTGCAATTTGAAGTCTACGTCCTAAAGAATTCATGTTTTGTGAAGTACAAGACTAAAACAACATTAGGTCTTTACAACATAGTGCAGTCTTTTGCAATTTGGATTCGTTTGTTTGATACGAAGAGTGTTGAGTTTGGCAGCTTAAAAAGTTATCGTGATACATATGTCTTATTCTATCCTATGACCATGTTGATCAATTGTTAATGGTATTGGTAAAATGGAGTAGTGAGCTATTTATTTCTTTGGAAAGCACAATATTTTCAAATTAAATTTTAACTTAGTTTAGAAGAAGGACGAGTCCACTTTATCAAATCTAGCCTTAAAGCTAAGGTTGATGTTTTTTCAAATTTGGTTAAATCGAGCCCAGATCTGAAGCTGAGGTCGAAGCCTGTCTAACAGGTCCTTTATTTATCAAACTTATCCCTAGAGCTGAGGTTGATGTCTTTTTAAATTTGGTTAAATCGAGTCCAGATATGAAGCTAAGGTCGAAGCTTGTCCATTAGGTCCTTCATTTATCAAACCTAGTCCTAAAGCTAAGGTTGATGTCTTTTCAATTTGGTTAAATCGAGCCCATATCTTAAGCTCCCATATCTTAAGCTCCCATATCTTAAGCTGAGGTCGAAATCTGTCTATCAGGTCCTTTCCTTTATTTATCAAACCTAGCCTTAGGGATAAGGTTGATATTTTTACAAATTTGGTTAAATCGAGTTCATACTTGAAGTTGAGGTCGAAGCCTGTCCATCAGGTCTTTCATTTATCAAACCTAGTCCTAGAGTTAAGGTTGATGTTTTTTTTCTTCAAATTTTGTTAAATCGAGCCCAGATCTAAAGCTGAGGCCTGAAGCCTCTCTAACGTGTCCTTTATTTATCAAATCCAGCTCTAGAGCTAAGGTTGATGTTTTTACAAAATTGGTTAAATCGAGCCCAAATCTGAAGCTGAGGCTAAAGTCTGTCTATCAGGTACATTATTTATCAAACCTAGCCCTGGAGGTAAGGTTGATATCCTTGCTCATTTGATAGTTTTTTTTCTCTAAAAAATAAAAAAAGTCGGCCCAAATACTTTATTTATTTTCTTTGTCCACCTTTAAATATTTTCAGGATGGACAAAGGGGGTAACTTGTGGATACCTTATTTTGTCCTTCATTTTTCATTTTTTTATATTCATTTATTAATTAATTATTTTATTTTTATTTATGTTTATTTTAGTTTTATAAAAGATTTGAATTTAAATTTAAATTTAAATTTACCTTTAAAAAAAACAAAATAAATAAATAAATAAATAAATTTTTTCTCTCCCTATTTTTTTCAACCATCCCTACTATTTTTTTTCCTTTCTCTCACACTCTCCCACCTTCTCTCCGATACTCTGCCTTCACTCCCCTTCACTCTTCTCTTTGATAATCTGCCTTCACTCCCTTTCACTCTATTGATCTAAAAATAAAACGATTAACATTTCCTATAAAAAGAGAAATGTGAGATTTTTACAGAGAAAAAAGGTTGAGATTTTGTTTAAAGAAAATGTTACACTTTTTATTGCAAAAAAAGAATCTTTTCATGTGCGTTGTCATTTGGGAGGATTGAGAAAATGTTCATTTTCTTCAAATCAAGGTATTCAAATGTATTTTCTTTTTCTTTTCTGGATGTCAATTAATTTGGTGATTAATGCATATTTTTAATTCTGTTTATATAGATTTTTTTAGTGTGGTTTCAATTCTATTGGATTTAGGTCAGGCTGGTTTCTATGATAAGTTTTTTTTAGATTCAGGTCAATTTAATTATTGTAGCTTCAAATTTATTGTGTCCTTGAATTCATAGTTAATTGTGTTGAATATTTGGCACTCATTTGGCATGCTACTTTAATTATTTGGCATGCTGCGTTAATTATTTGTATCGTGCATTAATTAATTAACATCATGACATCCTACGTTAATTATTTGGTACCCATTTGGCATCATGTGTTAATTATTCATTTGCAAATTATTTGCATCCTCCATTAAATAATTAACATTTTACCAACTTGCGTTAATTATTTGACACCTACTTGGCATCCTGCATTATTAATTAATCAGCTGGCATGCATCATGCATTAATTAATTAGCATCTTAGCAACTTGCGTTAATTATTTGGCACCCATTTGACATCCTGCGACATTAATTAATTAGTTGGGTTTGCATCTTGCCATTCTACGTTAATTAATTCTTTGACATCATCCTACATATTTTTATTTATTTGGCATCCTCTTTATTTATTTGGCTGCTTATGCTAGTTATTTATCCTGTATTATTTTATCTCGATATTATTTTATCTATGTATTATTTTATCTTTATATTATTTTATCTCTATAATTTTTATTATTTTATCTCACAATATTACTTTACTTATTTCATGGCCTGTCTGCAACTTTTACATAACCTTTTTTTTTGTTGAGGTTTGGTAAGGGAGAGAAATGTAATTTTTCTTTTTGAAAAGAAAAGATATAAAAAGAAAAGAAAATAAATAATAATAATTATATTATAATAATGATTTATATGTTATTATTATTAAAATATTATTAATTTATCTTTATCTTTTTCTCTTTCTCGTTTCGCGTGCGACCCTTCCTTTCACTCTTCTTCTTCTTTTTTCTCCACGTGCCCTAACTGTCGCCCACTCTCCTCATCGTCATCGTTTGAGCTCGTGAGCCACCCACTTGCAAAGCCGTCGTCACATCGAGCCTTACGTTTCGTTCGTGCATAGCTCTTCCGATGCAGGTCGCGCCGCATCGTTTCTCCATCTTGAAATGTCGTTGTTGCATGTGTCATTTTACAAACGATGACTACCCAAGCTACCACGTCGCGTCCAACAACTGCACATCATGAAGTCCTCCATCCCTTTGTCTTTGTCTGTCGTCGCCTTGCGCTAGCCGAGTCGCTTTCGTCTGTCGAAGCACGGCCACGCGACTCCCTGTCTTTCAGCGATGGGTTGCAAGCTGACGTCCACCTCCATTGTTGTTCAGATCTGCTTTTGCACGCATCGACTCTACCTATTCGGAGCCACTTCTGCCTTGTTGTGAACTAATGGGTCTATGTTTGGTAAGAAAGAATTGTGGTTTTGTTGTTTTCATGGCTAATGATGAATGCTATTGTTGGATTTAATCATTTGGAAAATTACTTGATTCTAAGCATTTGAGTTTTTTCAATAAATTTGGGTTAAAGTTCGATTCTCCATCTGCTTGAGTGAGTTGTCAAATTCACATTTGGGGAGAATTGGATGGATGAAGTTATTTGGAAATTTGTTTGACTTTATGTTTACTTATGTTTAGATTGCTTTGTTGAAATTTAGTTCGATCAAGAAGCTTAGGTAACATTAAGGTAAGGGATTCCTGATACTGGACTCTATAATGAATCTGATGACTGTTTGACTGTATGGATTTTACTAAACTGAGATGGGTTGACTGATATGTGATTTTAGATATGATGATTGAACTAAAAGCATTGAACTGATCGAATTTAGGGTTGTTGCCTGTTGTGTTAATGTATAGATAATGTACTGTAGATTGAATTGACTGAACTGAGGTGGGTGACGCTTATGTATAAGTTTCTTTGTTTGAGGAACCGTTTTGATAATGTTTGATTATGTATTGGTTTTAGTAAATTGACTGTATATGTGTTGAACTGAAAGAGTGATATGATGGTAGCTTAAAATGTAAATTGAGTTGACTGCTTAAAATGTTAGAATGAACTGAGGATAAATTGTTAGCTTTATCTATAGGGTAGTAAGCCTTGTAGGTGTCCCATGGGATCACCACTTGTTGTGCATCCTTTGGAGCACTAGACTGATAGGTGTCCCTTAGAGCATTAGATTGATAGTTGCATCTTTCGAAGACATAGACTGATAGGTGCATCCTTCGAGATCACTAGATTGATATTTTCATCTTTCGGGGGCATTAGATTGATTGTGTGCATCCTACGGGATCACGAGATTGTTAGGATGCAGAGTATCCCTAATAAAAAGTTAACAGTTTTTACCCCTAACAGGACCGATAGTGGGTCTCTTACTGGGTATTTTTGTACTTACCCTTTTATGTTTAACTTTTCAGGCAAAGGTAATGCGAAAGACAGACCGACGAGAGACAAGAAGGATGCGTGACAACCATATGGAAACCTAGTTTCTTTTTTCTTAAAATTTGCTTCCGCTTAAGGTTTTCAATTTTTTCGTGATTAAACTAAGTTATGAATAGTGATTTTGTAAACAGTACTTTTTAAATTTTATTTGCTTGAATAGGGCCCAAACAATGTTTTCCTTGATCATTATGGTTTCAAATAAATTTTACCATATTTTGTGTCAATCAAAGTATTTTGTTTAAAATAATGACTTCGGCTTAGATAGAAAAGTTGGGTCGATGTATATTTCTCAAATTTCACATCAATTTGTCATTATTATTATTATTATTTATTTTTTAATTAAAATATAAAAATTTAAATCGGAGAAAAGGCATTATTTTTTATGTGTTTTATAATTTAAATTCCATTGTTTGGCATTTTGCATCGTGCATTAATTATTTTTTATGGGTTTTATAATTTAAATTCCATTGTTTGGAATCATGTGTTAATTATTATGACAAAAAATTAAAACAACATGCCAAATGAGTGTCAAATATTCAACACAATAAACCATGAATTCAAGGACACAATAAATTTGAAACCATAGTAATTAAATTGACCTAAATCTAAAAAAAAACTTAGCATAGCAAACCGGTTGGGCCTAAATCCAATAGAATTGAAACCACATTAAAAAAACTCAATACAAAAAGAATTAAAAATATGAAGTAATCAATTGACATCCAGAAAAGAAAAAGAAAATACATTTGAATACCTTGATTTGGAGAAAAGAACCTTTTCTCAATCCTCCCAAATGACAACGCACATGAAAAGATTTTTTGTTGTGTAGTAAAAATGTACCCTTTCCTTTAAACAAAATCTCAACTTTTTTTTTCCTGAAAAATCTCCCACATCTCTTTTTATAAAACAAGGTTGATCGTTTTATTTTTAGATCTGAGGTGGAGTGCAGACAGAGTAGTGAAGGCAGAGTATCAGAGAGAAGGTGGGAGACGACAAGGAAAGAAAAAAACAAAAATAGTGGGAATGGTTGAGAAAAATAGGGAGAGAAAAAAAACTTATTTATTTAAAATTGTTTTTTTTTAAATGGTAACTTTAAAATTTAAATTTAAATTCAAATTCAAAACTTTTATAAAAATAAAATAAACATAAAAATAAATAAATGAATATAAAAATGAAAAACGAAGGATAAAATACGGTGTCTACAATATAAATAAACTTCATTACCCTTTACGAGTTAAAGAGGGGACCTAATGGACCTATATATAAGAAACTACAACGATATAAGATTAATTGGCTAAACTCATTAACCACATTAATCAATATTCGTTAATTGTGTGTACATTCCACTAAAGACTCACAGTTGAACTCTTCTCATTATAAATATATTTCTGTGTCCACAGATATAGACTAATAACAGTAAGTTAGTCCTTCACGAGTGTTCGTAACACCAGCTAGTTCAAATTATCGTCTTACCCCTGGATTACCTCAAATCCTTAAATATCGATGCTCCTCTAATGAACAACCTATGTAATACCTCAAAACTATTAAGCTAATTTTTTTTTATTGTATTTTCAATATGTGAATTTTAGGTGTTATTGGAGGAATTGTTTGGAAATTTAGAAATTTAGTATTTTGGAAGGTTATGTAATTAATTTTTTAAAATTAGAATTCTATTAAAGTTGATTGTTGACTTGATTGGTGTTAGTGAATTAACTAGGTAAAGTTGAAAGTTTTATGATAATTAGTTATCAGTATATATATTAAGTTGTGAAGGAATAGGAATAATCATATTATGGGAAAATATAATTGTTAAGGAAAAGTGTATTATATTTTTGGGAAAAAGAGAAAGTTTAATGATGATGGGATGGGTTATTAATTGAGAAGAGAGAAGGAGTTATTGTTTTATGGAGGAAAGAAAAGGAAAAATAAGAAGGATAACTTGAAAAAGGGGAAGGAAATAAGAATGATTATGTTATTATTATTTTTAAATAAGGCTCCTCGTGTAGCGTGCAAAGAAGAAGATCCACTATTCACCTTCTCCTTCATCCAAAGAACCCTAGCTGCCGCCAAAATCTCTACCATTCCCATCTCCATCCACTCTTTTCGCTGGTAGCCGCACGTCGATAGTAACCACAGACAGTGACTCGGTTCATCAATAGCCCAGGCGTCGTGTGTCCGTCACTGAAACTATTCGTTGTTCGTCCGCTCCTCACCAGCGACCGAGACATCCTCCACCATCGAACGTCACCACCACCATCGGAATCCCCTTCGTTGCGTCGTCCAAAATCAGAGTCGACGGGTCAGCGACGCCTTCGAATTGCGCAAGCAAGTCGAGCTGCACTCCTCGCGTAGCCGAGCCACGTTTCCTTCACCGAGCCACGTAAGCCGTGAGTGAATTACGTGAGCCGTCTCTGTTCTCTAAGCCGCACGCGTCCTCCTTCCTCCTCCACAAGTCGCGCATCGAGCCGACTGTCTTGCAGAGCCATCCCCTATTTTGGAGTCACTTTTGGTGAGTTCTTGCTTAGTTTGGATTGGGTTTAGTACCCCCATTAATTACCTATTTTGTCTCAAATAAGTTAAGTTATGGACTTAAGTTGATTATGTTGCTTGAAGGTTCAAGCATAATTGATGAATTGAGGCTGTGAATTTTTCCAATTAAGGTGAGATAAGGTTGGTTGTTTAATTAAACAGTAGGGTAATAGTTGACAAAATTATTGATTTTGATTTTGTTCATGTTTAGGATTGAATATTGGGAGAATCTGACTGTCAATCAGTAAATTATCATATTTTTAGTAAATCTCCAGGTAAGAGATTTTTCTATTAGAATCTACTTTGAATGTATGTTTTGCATTACTGTATCACTCAGTAGTGTGCTAAGGGAGATATATTATGATTTGAGGTATATTATGCCTATTTGATATGACCTTAAAAATGGTTACTTCGGTAACCATATTATGATTGAACTGTAGTATGAATGAAGCATGGTATGATTAAATGTGCTATGTTTGAGTTATGTCTGACTGAGTTAGGGTATTGATGATATGATATATATATGTATAGGCTACAGTGTTTTCTTAATTCCACCTGTTAGAGTCATACCATATAGGTGTTCCTTGGGATCACCACCTATGTATGCCTGTATGGCTAGTTTGATGTGTGATTCGACGGAGTCACATACAGTCGACTCTCCTTTAGGGTGATTCATTCAGGTTCACTGAGAGCCCAATGTGTCCCTCCGAGACCACTGGATAGCGTGCGTTTGGAAGCACAATAGTAAGAGATACTTTATTATAGGACTCTAACGAGATGTTAACAGACAAATAGCTAGATTAATAGTAGGTCCCTTACTGAGTATAAATTTATACTCATTCTTTTACATGTTTTATTTTTACAGGTAAGGGTAGAGGTAAAGGCAAGCTGGCGAATGACAAGAAGTGATCGTGGTTCGCCATGGGAATAGTTCCAGTTTTCTTCTGCACTTAGACTCCAGTAATTTATATTTAGAAACTTTTCTTTTGAAACTCATGATTATTTCCAGTATTTTTTTTATTTACTTTTTTGGCCCCATACTAGTATTTTAATTAGTTATTTTTTTAATTATTTTTTTAATTATTTTATTCTCTCTTTATATATATTTTACCATTATTTTAACTAAATATTTAAAATGTTTCATTAAATTTTTGTACTTTCTTGTTTTTTTTAAAAAAGTCTATATTTATTTAAATGGTAATGATTCCAACTTAGTAGAAAGTTGGGTCGTTACAACCTATTTATGGTCCAACTAATAAACAAAAATCCTTCTTGTGCCATAGAAAGGGTAGGACTCTTTGTTCAAGTCCTAGAGACACTATTTAAGGGAACACTCATCTACCTACCCTAAAGTAGGAAAGGAGTTAATTTCATATTGTGCAAATATGTTCCCAGCTCTCCACTCGGTCTTGTACCCAAAATGATAAGCTTATTGATTCGGTGATCTGACCACTCTCACTCGTACAAATTAAAGGACAATCCCTCGAGAATAGGAGTTCATAATACACTCAGGATTAATACTAAGTTACCTAAATCGTCGTAATGAAATAGAAACATAACTAGTAAACGGAGTTACATCTAGTGATTACTATTTTACGATCCGGTCTTATGCAAACTCATTGCATAGGATACCCTCACTCGCATGTTAGTTGCAGGAACGTGTTGGATCATTTTGTTTGTATGAAATACAACGTGAGCCGTATCCATGGTGTTACTAGGATAAGGTACCCAACCTTATCCCTATAAGACCCTTTAAGCTAATCTCGAACATTGATGTCTATATGTCTCTACATGCTGTTCAAAACTCGTTAAACAGATTATGATGTTAGTTTATTGGATTTTGGTTATTAAGACAAAACTAATAATATAACCAATAACAATTATTATAACAACACTACTTTATTAACAACGGTTATTAGATTATATTTACAATCTACGAGTCTTAAGACATAAATTCCAACACAATGAACATTAATAATGTGTACTCATGGACAACCGATGGGTAGTTATAATTGGCACTTGACAATAGACACTAAGACTAAGCATCTGTTTAGCACATATATCATAATATTTATAATAAAATTTAGTTTTACTGCATTTATTATGGATTTATTTTCGAAAAATTGTTTTAAATGGAAAAATCATAGAAAATATTTTCAAATATAAGTATATAACAAAATATCACAGTCGATTATTGATAGATAGTAATAAATATTGATATTGATATGTACAGTGTCTTATTAGTGAAGACGATATTGGTCATGGCCACAAACCATTACATGCATTAATTACCATAGATATTGTAATTAATGTTTAAATCAATTGATTAAATATTGATTTTGGTTTGATTGTTTGAAAAAAATCACAAAAATGAATAAGAGGAAATGTGCAAAATTAGCTTAAACTTTTATCTCAAAATTTTTGCATAAATCTTAGCTAGGGAATATAATTCAAGTTGGATATACGTTAATATTATCGATGAATTAGACTAAATCTACAAAACTTTATTTAAACAAATTAGGAAAAATAAAGAAGAAAAAAAAGCATGTTTAAAAGTTATTATTGTAATTAAAAATAGGTTAATTTTTATAAATATAATAAAAAAGATATTTAAGACACAGATAACAAAAGAAAAAAAGCTCATAAAACTAGTTATTTTTTTAAATATTCCAAGTTTGCTATTCATTTTCATCATCTTTGTTCTCTTCCTTTTTTACGACTATTTTTTTCTTCTTTTCATCATCTTTTTTTCTTCTTTCTATCGTCTTCTTCTCTTATTTTGCAGTTTTTCCAAATATAAAAGATCATGAAAAAAATTGTTGAATATTGGATAACCAAATTTAAACGATCAAATTTAAACGATCGTGTTCCAAATATAAACGATTATATATAAAATCTAAACCATTGGTTACCAAATATAAACGATCGGTTTCTAAATTTAGATGATCATTTTCCAAATATAAATGGGTACAAAAAAATCTTTGAAAAAAAATTGTTAAGATTTGACAACCCAAATTTAAATGATCAATGTAAATGTTTGAAATGTAAACAAACGTGTAGAAAAAAATTATCAAAAAAATCGTTTAGATTTAGATTTGATCGAACGATTGTGTAGCAAAGAGTAGCAAATCTAAACGGTCGTTTCTCAAATATATTATTGAATGCCAATTAATCGGGACATTTTTTTAATTTCCTATTGTGGGCTTGAGCTTTTTTCGTTTTCGAAATTGTTCTATATGATCTAAATATTTGAAAAAACCATGCAATTGCAATTTCTGATATAGCAAACAAAAAAAATAGCAAAAATCGAAAATAAATAAGATTTTTAGCAAATTAACTGTGTTTACCTTTTCTTTTTTCCATTATTCCAAGATTGTCCTTAAAGAGTTCCAAATTTGCCCTCATCATTATTTAATGGTTGACTTATAATGGTTGACTTTTCCACTTAATTTGATTTAAATTTTAAATTTGTGTAAATCTTTTCAAGTATATCTTTTGGCAGTGGATTTCACTTTTTTTTCTATTCCTATTTTAAATTTCTCCCTTATTTATTTAAATACAAATGTTTACATATTTGAATTTTTAAATTTTAATACCTTCGTCTAATTATTCGATACTCTTTGGTTATATTTTTTATTTTCATCTCTCAACAAAGGAACGAAACAAAGAATCTCTTATTTGTTACCATATTTGTTAAACATCACCTAAAATCAAAATGCTAATATCTTCAAGAAGTAAATAAAAGTGGAGCGAATGCCAAGGAAAACCAGAATTGTGAGATCTTGTAAGCAGCAATATCGAACTTGCCAATAGCGGAAGGGCATTGAGAAGGCTAATGGAGTATGATGGAAGCAAAGAATTGAAATTTTTTTTAAGGCTTTTTAGTTCAATTTTAGGGTTTTTCAGTCATATTGCGGCTTCTGATTGAGGTAGAAAATGGGACAGTCCTCATTCGTGCTATTCACGCCACTTGTCCGACCTCTAATTTGTTCAAGGTTCAATGGTGCCCGACCTCCAATTTGTTTAGGGGTTCAATGGTGGATTGAATTTTGGAAGGTTAAGTGATAAACATATAAGAAATTGTAAGTTATATTATAAGCATTTGAGTTTTTTCCTTTTTCGTGTCTATTTTTCGTTGGGATTGTGATTTTGAACCTCCAAAATTTCCCGATGCTTTTGGTATTTAATTTGGTAATTGATAGATTGGGGGAAAGAAACTAAATAAAATTTAGTATACTAATTTAGGTAGTGTTTTTTGGTAGATTAGTCAAACTTTTACACTATAATTAGTTTTATACATTATATTTTCTTTTTAATAGATATGCTTTTGGTTGATCATACTAAAAATTGATAGTCAATTTTTTTAAAATATATTGTTTTCTTTTTCAACTATATTGTATTTGTGGAATTGTTTTTGTTTGGTAGATTTTTCTTCTATAACTAAATTGAAAGTTCAAATATTGAAAATTTTAGGATTTTTAATAAGCATATATATATATATTCATGGTTGAATTTTATATTTTTTTTAGTTTACTAAGTATTTTGGTTGATCGTATTAAAATTAATGATCATTTTTTATATTTTTTTAACTACATTGTATTTGTAAGATTTTTTTTGTTAGGTAGATTTTTCTTCAGTTCAAATTTTGGTATTTTTAATAGGGAAAATTTAAAAAATAACAAATTTGATAAAACATCTACAATTTATAGCAAATTCTATCATTGATAGTCATTAATATGCTACAGTGATAGAAGACTATTATTGATAGAATCCAAAATTTTGCTATATCTTGTAAATATTTTAATTTATTTTACTATTTTTAAAAATTTTCCTTTTTAATAAGCATTGAAATTTTATTTTCATGTTTCAATTTTATATGTTTTAATTTACTATCAAAGTTTAGTATATAGACTATTTGTGTACAAAATTTTATTTTCACGTTTGAATTTTATATTTTTAAATTTACTATCAAATTTTGAATATCGATTATTTGTGTTTGAGTTGATCCTATAAAAAAATTGATTATCAAATTTCTTTATATATATATAGTTTTTTCTTTAACTACATTGTATCTGTGGAATTTTTTTTTATTAGATAGAATTTTCTTCAATAAGTAAATTCAAAGTTCAAAGTTTGAATAGAATTTTATTTTCATTATTGATTTTTAGATTTTTTTAATTTATTATCTATTTTAGCAAGATTTAAAGATTTTTTTTTTATTGTTAATGAAATCTTCTCGTGGGTTAAGATTTTGATTTTAGATTATGTTTTTCAATTAATGAGTTGTGGGGTTATTCTTGTATTTTGATATTTTCTAATTAATTGGTTTTTATTATCTAGGATATTTTCGTATGTAGATATTTGGTAATTAATAATAATAATAATAATAATAATAATAATTTTTCCATTTCTCTAATTAAATTTTTTTTGTTATTTTTAAAATTAGATATTTAAATGTTGCTAATTTTCTTGTTAACCCTGTATATTTTGGAGCTTTGTTATATTTTTAAAAAGATCCTTACTAAAATATGGGCATGTTCAAATATCGCGAGGTGAACCACAATATTTACAAAAGTATAGCAAAATTTCATATCAATCACTAATAGAAACTAATTGACTATTATTGTTTATAAGTGTCTATCATTAATAGAACATGAAAATTTGATATTTAGTAAATATTTTTCATAGTTTTACCATTTAATTTTTTTAAAAAAATATTCATTTATTATGATTTTTTTTCTTGAAAAAGAGAGGCATTAGGGCAACATTTAAAACATAGCCCTTGTAAGCTATATCTTCTTTAACCAAGTTTTATATCAATCTAAACTTATTTATAAATATATCAATTTACATTATCTATTATGTTATTGATACAAAGAGACAAGCATAGCGGAAAAAAGGATACAAAAAAAAAAAAAAAACCTAATTGCCCCTAAAAAACATGCAACCCCTAAACTAAACAATTGTTTTGGGGAATATTACCTTTGAAGTTTTTGTTTGTTAAACCTTGATATCTCCTTACCAATTCTAATTGAGACAACCACTAGAGGTCACCTACTATTCTCTAGACAAAGAACCGGGTTGTGGGATCCAAATTGGTGAAAAAAATAAGAGAGATAAAAGGGAATTGAAAGGTATATTTTGATTGAGATTTTAGAGTGTAAAAATTTCTAAAATTATTTCAAATTGGCAAAAGATTTTTAATCATTTGAAAATGCTCCTATTTATAACTTAATTACATGAAAAAATGCATTTAATTAATTTGCCAAATCTCAACACCTAATATTCCACTAACAATTAGTGAAACTTAGTGGGCTAGGTGTCTACATCTCATGTAGCCATATATCCCACTAAGTGTTAGTGGGATTATCCAACAAAATGTTGAATTTTTTCATTAACTTAGTCCAAAGGCAAAATGGTCATTTGACTTTTCCAAGTTAAAAGTCAATATTTTGACTTTTTACCATTTTGTCCGTATTGACTAATTTCGACCTTTCGAGCATGAATCCGAATTCATTTTTCCAAAATTCAAATTACATTTGAATATAAGGCCGATCAAAGTTTGACTTTTCAAATTCAAAAGTCAACATTTGGACTTTTTACAACTTTGACCATTACCATAATTCCAAGTTTTTTTAGTATGAATCTGTATTCATATTTATAGCATTTAAATCTTATTTAAATACAAAACTCTATTTCTAATCTTAAAACCGATGGCTATATCACATATACTTGTTGGTTTCTCTCTCTTTTCTCAATTCGAACAATTCGACTAATCTCATCACACTGTTCTAAGTTTATTCCATATGAGCTAGCAGGGGAACCTAATGAACCTATAGATCATGGGCTCCAACGATTCAAGACTAACTGGCTAAACTCTTTTAGACCGAGTTAATCAACATTCGTTAACTAACGGATCATTCCACTAAAGTCTCGTAGTTGCACTCCCCTCACTATAGATATATTTGTGTTCATCTGATATAACCATGATCAATAATTTAATCTTTCAGAAGTTGTTCGTAACCTCAAAATATTGTTTTACCCTTGAGATTACATCTTGCTCCTTGAGTCCAACTTATCCATTAGTGAACAATTAATTTAAGATTCAACTTATAAACCGAATCCCTCCCGAGACAATAAGAGGGTGAGGATGCTTGTTTAAGACCTGGATTCAATCCTTAAGGGAACAACCTATACCTAACCATCCACCCAGTCTTACCCTAGAAATAGAAGGCTTATTAGACAAGCAATGTTGAGCTGCCCTCACCTATGCAGATCTAAGGATAATTCTGTGTGAACAGAAGTTTATAGTTAGCTCAAAATTAAGATTAAGTTACCCAGAATAAGGCACTCCTTATTCATATACTATAAACCATTTAGGTTGTATGTTCAAACTTGATTCATATTTATATATCTACATAAAGTTCAAGTCTACAATAGATAGACTTGGGACCTTAGTTTATTGGATTCAAGATTATAGTATTCAATTTTTACTAATAAGTCCTCAATTTTCATTAATAAGTATTCAATAAAAAATTTATTGAATAAAATATAATTTTAAACTACAAATTACGAGTTTTAGAATATAAATTCCAACAATAACAACGTTAAAATAATACATTAAAAAGATATGAAAATATAAAGTAAAGAATGTTGTCGAGCCACAGAATGCATTGGTGTGCATTCCTTGGCTCTGTTACAAGTTAGGGGAATGGTTTGTGAGCTTATCTCTCTAAGCTCTCATCAAAAAGTTGATCGGAGAAGAGGTGAAGGTAAGGGAACTTGTACAGTATGTAGGAAAGGTTCTAAGTTATGTACATTTCCCTTTCACCAATCTACTTTTACATGGTGGAGTTGAAGATATTTATAGACATATTTGGGCTGTAAATACCCATGCCTTGTTGCACAACTTGTCCTTATCCTCTGCATTTGTCAGTGCAGAAAGCACTTGTATTAAGACATATTAACTCCAACTACCACTTTTTCTTTTAGCAAGTTAGCACGCGTTATGAATTTATTGTTAGAACACCTCATGATTTGGATCGTAGGCAACTTTTTGTCACTAGGTCCTTGAACGGGTTCTTCTGTGATTTGCATTGTTTCTTCTTTTTATCATCTTGCTTTTAAAAATACTTGAAAGTATAGTTAATCAGACGTGGTGACTTATGTAAGTTGCAATCTCTCAACTCTATAAATTTGGAATAAAAGCTGCATGTTTTGGTCCTTAATCTCGCGTTCTAACTCCATTGTTTTACATAAAAGGACATAATGACTTGTATTTCTATAAGTTATCAGTTTTTTTTAATCTTGCATAACTCTAAATGTGACTTATGTGTTCAAATACTAATTAAGACAAACAACCTTTCGGTGCCACATGCCACAAATGCTCTATTTCTAGATGCAAATGATGTGCATAATGTGATAGATTTGTTTTTATTTGTAAGTTGATTCCTATCTTCGTTTGACTGGAACTCTGTGCCAATAGTTAACTACCAGTACCATACATTAGACATGTTATAAATACTCTACTCATATGCATGTTACTAAATTCTCACTCAACTCAAGTCCTCACTGAACTTACTCTTATTCTCACTTAAATCATACTCTGTTAGTTTTGTCTAATTGACTCAACCTTAACCTTTTACTTTACTAATCTCTCTTAGAGCTAACTATTCTATATCATTCTCATAGAGCTAATTGCTTTGATACCAATTATTTAGCAAAAGATTTCATAGAGCTAACTATTCTATATCATTCTCATAGAGCTAAACAATTATCATTCTCATAGAGCTAACTATTCTATATCATTCTCATTGAGCTAATTTCCTAGTCGGTATACTCGACCTATTTTCTCATGGCTTGACAAGAAAACCAAAATCAAGAATTAGAACCTTGAATATTCTTGTGTTTCTATGTAAGCTTAAAATGACGTACTTTTTATCGCATACTTATGATATCGCACTAAAGATGTCGCTCATGAATTTCAATCTTAAGAAATAAAATCACATTCAATTTTATTTTAATTTTCCAAATTCTACCCTAACTTCAAACCCTCATAACTTCCTCAATAACTGTTGGAATTTATGTCCTAAAACTCGTAGTTTGTAGTTTAAATTATATTCTACTCAATAAAGTGCCATTAAGGATTTATTAGTGAAAATAATAATACTATAATCTTGAATCCAATAAACTAAGGTCCTGAGGCTATCTAATGTAGACTTGAACTTTATGTAGAGACATAAACATGGATCAAGTTCGAGTATATAGTCCAAATAATCTATAGTGTATGAATAAGGTTAGGCTGTAATGCCCCAAAAATTAAGATAATTTTTTAGATAATTATTTTATTTTTGTTTAATTTGTTGTGCATTATTTGATTTCATTCGATGGAAATTATTTGATTTTTTGGAAGTTAGGATTAATTAAGTAGTGAATGAATATTTAATTAATTGTTGAATTTTGGATTTTGGTGTTGCGAAAGATTTGATTGAAGGTTGAATGATTTTGGTAGTTTAATTATATATAGATGTGCATAATTAATTTAGGGAAGTGGAAAAAGATAATTGTATAAAGGATAATATAACTATTAAGGATATTATGATTGATTTTAGGAAGATAAAAAGAAAATTTGATAAGGAGTTTAATGAGGAGAGAGAAGAATGATTTGTTGTTTTGAAAAGGTAAAAAGAAAAAGGGAAATGAAATTAATTAAATAAAAAATATAATAATAATAATAATAATAATAATAATAATAATAATAATATTATTATTATTATTATTATATTAGAACTTCTCGATTAATGTGTACTTCATCTTCTCTAATCTTATTATTTGTGTTACCTTAGTCGTTGCCTGTGATTTCTTCATCTTCACCATTGACTGTCCGGCCATTCCAACACTCATCAATTGCTTCGTCATTAGCCACACTTAAACCAAGATGTCTCGTGCAGCCAAAATCCGTCAAACTTCCAACCCACTGCTCTGAGTCTGTCGATCTCAGTCGTACAAACTCCACGTCCAAGTGGGCGTATCTCAACTAACTCCATCTTCGACAACGAACAGTAGGTGAAATGGTCATTCCCTCAACCTCCGTTGAAGCCAGTCATGAGGCAGTCTGCACCTGAGTCGCTTTCTGCCCAACCAATCTTCTGGCTTCCATCCCCTTACCCAAGATGTCTTCGAGTCGTTTCTTCTCTAATTCGAGCTAAGAAGTCTACCTTGCCATACTGCATGTGAGTTGCCCTCTTTAAGTCGAGCCACCTTCAGTTTTAGCGCCTTCATGCAACCTATTTAAGCCATTTGTGGTGAGTTTTGTTGGGTTTTGAGTATAACAATCAAATGTTAAGTTTTGTTAGTAGACAACTGTTAAATTATTGAATTTAGCTATTATTTTTCTCTTGCTATCTAGGATTGATTCTTTGGAGAATTTAGATATTTGAATTCTGACTGTCAGCTAGGATTTTAGCTAATCTTAAGATAAAAGAATCTACTACTAGACCTTCGAAAATAAAATTAAGAGCTTGCATATATTTTACAGTGTGCATTAATGCAGCTAAGATGCATAATGTGACTAATATGGACGACTGATATGTACTATGATCCATGAAATATTAATCACATGATAGAGATGTTATGATTGATATTCATGCCAAAGTATGATGTTTACAATATGTTACATTCTATGGATGAGAGTTCTGTTAACTTTGTCTATTAGGGTCATACCCATATAGGTGTCCCTCAGGATTGCCGTATTTTTATGACTAATGTGAGTTCGACGGGACCACTAGCCTATCGTGTTATGTTTCTTTTTATGAATGATGTGAGTTTGACGATACCACTAGCCTGTCATGTTATGTTTTCTTTTACGATTGATGTGAGTTCAACATGACCACTAACCTATCATGTTATGTTTTATGAGTGGTCCGACGAGGTCACTTATAGTCGAATTCTTTGCAGTGTTTTTTTTAGTTCATCGAGAGCTCAGATGTGTCCCTACGGGATTACTGGATAACATGTGTTCTGGAGCACGATAGTTTTGGAATACTTTCTTATAGAACACTAATGGGAAGTTAAGAGACATCTAGCGAGACTAGTAGTGGGTCCCTTACTGAGTATATATTTACACCCATCCTTTTCTATGTTTAATATTTCAGGAAAAGGTAGAGGTAGGAGGAAAGTTGACGAGTGACAGGAAGGATCTGTGACATGCCATATGGAGACTCAGTCATGCTTCTACTTTTGATTATTTGTTTTCAATGTTTTGATCTTAAACATTTTTATTTATTTATTTTTATTATCTTTAAAATTTGTAAAATCAGTTGCATCATGTTTTTATGGTGTTTTTAATAAAAATTTAGTCTTCCTCTTTTTAAGAAATTGTCAAAATTGTTATTTATTTTTAAGGTAATGACCTGAGCTTAGTATAAAAAGTTGGGTCGTTACATGGGCACCTTGTTCTGGGAACATTATGGATGTATCACACTTTGTAGCTAGTAAAAATGATGTGATCCTGAATCGTTCATGTAGAGACATGAAAGTGGGGGCATCCTATATAAAAAATTTACACAAGACTAAAATCATGAAATAGTCACTTTTTATAAGTTATAACATCGTTGATTGTATAAAACTAACTATTTCATTTATTGATGACTTAGGTAACTTAATTTAAATCCTAAGCTAACTATAAACTTCTGTTCACACAAAATTATCCTTAGATTTGCATAGGTGAGAACAGTTCAAGGCGTTGGCCCAACAAGCCCCTCATTTTAGGGCTAAGATGAGTGAATGGCTAGAGACATAGGGTGTAAGACAAAATTCATTCCTACTTGTTTTAAGGTTAGAGACATAGTGAATGGCTAGAGACATAGGTTGTTCTCTTAAGGATTGAATTCAAGTCTTGAACAAGGGGCCTCATCCTTTCATTGGTCCAAGAGGAATCCAGTTTATAGGTCGAACCTTGAACTGATTGTTCAATAGTGGATCATGGGACTTAAGGAGCAAGATGTAATCTCGAGGGAAAATGGTATTTTGACATAGCCAAGGTTACGAACAACCTGTGAAGGATTAACTTACTGGTCATAGTTATATTAGATGGATAGAAATATATCTATAGTGAGGAGAGTGCAACTACGAGACTTTAGTGGAATGATCTGTTAGTTAGTGGATGTTGATTAACTTGGACTAATAGGATTTAGCTAGTTAATCTTGGATCGTTAGAGCTCATGATCTATAGGTTCATTAGGTTCCCCTGCTAGCTCATATGAGATTAACTTGGAACAATATGTTGAAATAATTCGAATTAGGTAAAGAAAGAGAAATCGATGAATATATTTGATATAATCATCGATTATAAGTTTTAGATAGATATTTATGTTTAAATATGATTTAAGTTTTAAAAATATGACTACGAATTCATATTCGAAAGC
The DNA here is from genome assembly GCA_037974545.1 of Cucumis variabilis. Taxonomy (NCBI): domain Eukaryota; kingdom Viridiplantae; phylum Streptophyta; class Magnoliopsida; order Cucurbitales; family Cucurbitaceae; genus Cucumis; species Cucumis variabilis. The sequence goes on along the minus strand of JBBPDI010000025.1, from coordinate 7,249,477 downwards.
TTGAAATTCATGAAAATGGTTGTACTTGTAAAAAGTCAAAATGTTGACTTTTGACTTTGAAAAAATAAACTTTGATCGGCTTTATATTCAAATGTGATTTAAATTTTGGAAAACTTTATGCAGGTCATGCTCGTGAAGTCAGAATTAGTCAAGGTGGACAAAATGGTAAAAGTCAAAAAGTTAACTTTTGATTTTAAAAGGTCAAAGTTTGACTTTGAACTAAATGGTCAAATAACGATATTACCCTTGGACTAAGTTAGTGGAAAAATCCAACATTTTATTGGATAATCCCACTAAAACTTAGTGAGATAAGTGGCTACATGAGATGTAGACATATAGTGCTAAGTTTCACTAATAGTTAGTGGAATGCTAGGTGTTGAGATTTGGCCAACTAATTACATGCAAGGTTATAAATATGGTTAATTTCAAATTGAAAAATACTTTTGGCCAAATTCGTATTTACATTTTGATAAAAATTTGACCAAATTATTTTCTCTACCAAATCTCAACCCTAAGTATCACCTTCCAATTTTCATCTTGCTCTCTCTATTTCCTTCACTTAATTAACGGGTCCCACAACCCGGTTCTAAGTCTGAAGAATAGCGAGTAAACTCTAGTGGTGGTCCTGAGTTCATGTTCATGAGGAGATATCGAGGAATTGGGAAGCTACGAAGGTATGACTTCTATTAATCCTAATTTCATTTAATTAGGGTAGTTGTTATGCATGTTAATCTTTAATTAGTTAGATGCAATCATAGTAATTTTTTTATCTGTATTTCTGCTACGCTTGTATGCTTTCCAACAATAAATGACCACAATTAATGTATTTTATATCAAACTCTTTATTTTAGAATCCTCTACAACTTACTTGAAGGAATAAAAATAAGATACCCAACGAATTTGCCCAGAAATCCCCCGAAAAACAGCTACTCCTATTTTGCATTTTTTGCAACCCTCTACTTTCCTTCTAAAATTAAACTTGTTTTTAGTTATATTTAGCTCATGAATTATTCATGAAAGCTATAGAAAATTGAATAAAAATCCCAACCATACTAAATAGAGCTTCTAATTCAACATGTACACCCCCAAGATGTTTGAAAAACCAAAGGCTCTTCAGATTTGTACGAAAATTCAATCACCTATGTTCTTCTTAAAAAATCATTAACTTAGTGTCAGAAGTAGCTCGAGCTTTCTTCATGAAATATGTTATAAAATGAGTAAATATTGAAACTTGATAGGTCTCAACTTCTAATTCTATTTGTGTAGCTTAAATTGAATCAAAAACTAGAATTATGTAGGATACATTAACCTTCTGCCATGGCCGTCCCTTCTTTTGAGCTTTCCCTTGTCTTCTTCAACCTAAAAAACTCAGCACTTTTCTTCTTCCTCCTCCTCAAATTATCTAGCTCCAAATTCTCTAAAAACTTTAGGTGGTATGGATAAGAAAATGAGTTTGGCGATGACTACAACAAAATGCACTGAATAGGTTTTGTTTTGTTTTTAAATTTCCATGTCTTTCTCTTCTTTCTTTAATTCTCTTTTTATTAGTTAAATACAAACACACACAAATATATTTCCTCTTTCTCTTTATTTTTTTCATTTAATTACCAATATTTGAAAACAAATATTATTACCCAAATTTCCATTCTTTACCTTCATCTTGGTTCATTTCTTCATTCCAAACTACTTGGCCATAAATTTCCTAAACAATAACAAGAAAGCAAAAATAACTTGAAACATATCTTGATCAAGTTACTTCCAAAGCTTAAACAAATCAAAGTAGGTAGGAAGGTTTCAGGTTTACAGAAACTTAGTCTTCAAAAGTGATTTTCCAACATCCAGACTTTTCTTTGCTTTAAAAAGGACATTTCGTTCATTCTTGACTAATAAGAAGTACTATTAACCCAGTTTTCTTTTAAAATCAAGGCATGGATCAGGAAATTATTGGTATTTTATTAATTTGTTCCTCTACACAACTTCAACTCTTACCATTCTTTAGGCATGAAAGCTATGCTCTTCTTTGTGACCACTTAGTACCAAATGTTGTCCATGCCTTACCAGCAACGTTAGAGTTCAAATTAAAACCTATAGTTTTTCTTATAGAACACAATAGTTTAGAATCTTGTATTTAAATTATCCTACTTTTAGTGAACGCATAACGCACACATGTCCATCCCCAAATTTAGAAGACAACAACATCCTCATTGTTTACTTATAAGATCTTCCAAAACTCTTTGAAAACTACGCTTTAAGTAAAACTTGCTTGCAATTAGAAACATTATTGTATGAAATGTTTCTAAGTATGAATTCTTAAAGTTTAGTTTTAACACGATTTGATTCTACTCTTAAGTGTGAGGCATAATTGTATAATCATTGAAGCCTAATAGCATAACATCGAAAAGAGGGAGAAGATAAGCATTGAGAAGATAATAAATGGAGTCAACACATGCAAAATGAAGGAAATTCTTAAAACATCTTTCCATTAAGTAGTTTTGCTTTACAACACGAGATGTTTACAAAGTTTTGTTGATTAAAATTTGAAGAAAGAAACATAATATAAGAGGATACACCCTAAATTACCCGTCTACCACATGATCTTTCTCCCTAGGCAGTGGAACCGAGGAACATGTTGATCAATAACATGTATATAGTTCATCACTGGGAAAGTGGATGATGTACCTTTTAGTTCGTCACCTAGCAAACTTTCTATCTTTTTCTATGCGATTCAAAATCTATACACTTTGCCAAAGTCCATTTTTACAAATTTATTTTTATTTAATTGTTGCATTATTGTCCATTTTTTAAAAATCGACATTGGTCCGTATAGATAAATATTTTTTTCTCACTCCAACAAATCAATAAAATTAATATTCATTTAGAAACTATAATATTTGTCTTTTACATGTGTATACACAAAATAAAATCTTAATATTGTGTTTATGTATATATTTTACAAGAGTACATGAAACAAGATCCTAATACAAGACTTAAATAAGAAATCCTGAACGCCTTCGCAATCTTCAACCTTCAACGATTGCCTGGCTGTCTACACAATCACTTAGCTTTCAACTAGATATGACTTCAATCATTCTTCAAACAGTATGAAAATAAACCATTTGATCTTTAGAATTCTAACAAGGCAAACTTTGAAAAAAAATGTGGCATCCTAGCAACTTCAATGCACTAAATATTTCAATGGTTAGAGCTAACCTTCCTTATGTTCATGATCATAAATCTTACACGTCTGATGTTGTAAATATCTCTCTCTCTGACGTAATGCAGCTTCCTTCCTACATTATTGATAACATATACCTCCTTTTATACAGATCGACAAAAATCTGCCTAAAAACACACATCCGCCTTGTCAAGTTAAAAGTTAGAAAAACTTTGCTCCCAAATGGATTACAAAAATTAGCATGCAGGACAACCAAATCATCAATGGAGATCCAATGTTTGGATGTGAAAATACAAACCACAATCGATAATAATTCTTATAAGTTGTAAAGAAGATGGCATCAAACAATTGATTGCATTAATCTAAATGCAGGCACATAAAAGAAAAACATCACAAGGGCTACATCCAATTAACTATAGAAGATCAAAAGGCTTTAGGCTCTGTAGCTTTTGTAGTTAATGTGAAGACAAAAAAATATCAAGGAGTACAGGAAAATTTCAATGGAGCCTCTGTATATAGCCTGAGGAACCCATAGTCTGTAATAAGAATAATTCAAAAACTAAAAAACCAATTCATATCATTTATGAGAAAAGTCTGTAATTCAGTCACAAAATTTTATTTTATAATTCATACTCCAAACAATGCTAAAGGACATTAATGTCTGTAAATACCAATTCAATCACAACAGCGTATGGAAAAGAGAACAAATCATTCAATTAAAAGGAGCAAACATGATTTAAATAGCATGGATGCAAATATTAACAGTTTTTTAGATTATAATGAAAAGAAGAAAAAAAACCTTATCGATGATTTTCAACCATGATGTAAGACTGTTTTCTTTAGAGTGATAAAATTGAATAATTTCAATATTGTCGTTCCTTCAGGTGTCCATTTTATTTTGATGTTGTTTTTGAGATACAAGATTAGACAACAAGAACAAAAAATATAATTAACAATTGAATTGAATTCCAAATTAGCAAGAACCAAATTTGCACTTTTCCCTCCCCACTTATTGATGTGGGAAATTCCAAATTTTCAGCTTATCAACAACATAGCTAATATTCTTCCATGATTAGAATACATCTACCTTTTTCTACCCATACAAACTCGACAATATAGAAAACTTAAAGAAGTTACTACTAATAATAAACAGACATGGTCAATATGCATATGGTTGAGGACAAACCTTCACAATAGATCCAGCTCCAATAAAAATGTTTCGGGGCTTCATATCAGGTTGATGATACGATTAGAGTGCAAGTAGTGCAATGCTCTTACCTGAAAGTTATTGTTATAACTAGGTTAAGAGAATATTCAAACTTCATAAAATTGAATGATTCTATAAAGTCTTCATAACATAATACTAAGATAACCATTGACAGGAAAAAGATAAATTCATGAATTACCAAACTGTTTTGCAATTGCTTCAGGAAGGCATTTATCATCCTCAAGGATCTCAAAAAGCTCCCCCTATCAATTAGAAATTGTCGCATGCGTGAAACTAATTTTCCATAAGCTAGGTTTGGTATATGTTTCTTTGTAAAGAAACAAGCTTCAATTATATCACTAAAATATTTTCATGTAACTCATTCAATAAAAACAGATTTCACTTTCTATCAAGAAACGTATGATCTATTCAAATTGAAGTACCTTTTTCTTTTTACTTTTCACTTTGTAATGTAATCTTGCAGAATTTAGGTAGACTGCTCATTTAATAGATTTCGGTTACTGTACTATAATGTTTCAATCATCTAGGAAAAGTCCTGATGCCTTTTTATATCTGTGTTTGTGTCTATTTCGTCATTCCATGCAGAAAGTTTTGCAATCTACAATACATTAGCAAAAATTTATACTATAGATATATTTAATCAATAAACTGGGTAATAAAAAGATGAATTACTTGTGCAAATCCCGTGACAATACAAAACTCTTGCGGACTTTCAAACGAGTCGAGCATTTCAATCATATTTTCATGCTTCAGTTTTCTTGATATCTGCAATATTATGACAACCAGATACCTTAATTTTATGGAAGAAATGAAGGAGTAAATATTAATCTCAATTCTCACTAAATAATGGTCATTCTTCTCTTATCATAAATGATTGTGTAAAAAATAGGAAATATTATAAATAAAAAAAAAATATGTATGACGAAATAGAAAATTTGAAGTGTGTCAAACACCTTAGATTCCTTATTAAGTACAAAAATAGTAGTATATGTATAGCACCTTAACTTTCTCTCTACCAATACAACAATGACCAAATGTTACATCCACCAAAAAGTAATTTACTTGATATGAAGTATTTCTTTCATCAGATCAATTGGGAACACCAAGAGGAACAAAAAATGCAATCAATATAATCACAACAAAGACATGTTAACAAAATTATAGATTGTGCATGTCAGGTGTCACAATAGCACTTTCTTAAGAGTCTCAAGCAATTGGGTGGCACTTGTTCTTGTCCTCAAACAAGTCAACCAATTAAAATGCAAATAGTTGGCACAATGGACATATTTTGCAACTTCTACCCTATTTCTGGATAAAACAGTTTCAGAAAATTGGGTTAGAGAAAAAAAATTCACAAATGTTTGAAAGCGTGCTTGAGAAAGAAATTCGTTTTAGGCAAGAACGCAAAAAGGGACAACAACGCCTTAATAGCTTATAACTTTAGGTACGAAGGTATGATGATTTATCTTACTCCCATATAGTATATTATAAGCATTTTTGTGACTATTGCCCTTCATATGAAAACCGCAAGGAGCCACGAACAAATAATACAAGAAAAGTAAACTAACTTGCATAATAAAATACATAGGATGAAAGCATGACAAAAGAAGGTTAAAATGGACATGTGGCTATGGGCAACACTTCTTGGACAAGTATGACCGTGACACTAGGAATACCAAGAAAATTAGTCGGGTACCTCAATCTCCTGTCTTAAATTGTGAATGTCTTTCTCGCTTTTTCCATGCTTCATAATGAACTTCATTGCAACGGTCTGGGAAGAGCCATAAATAACTTAAATTAATAACCTTAACAAATAAAGTAAAAGACTTATAAATACACAATTCACCTAGCCTGTGTTCTTCCTCCTCCCCTTATACACTTTGCCAAAAGACCCCTCTCCAACCAGCTCGATTACGTGGTAATTTTCAACACCCATTCTGTGAATAGAACAAAATAAAATATATCATTGCCTAAATGGAAAAATGTATAAAAGCACACCACTACTCTATGAATGGAAAAAGAGTATAATATATATATATATATATATATATAATGGGCCAAGAACTATAATTCGTATCATGAGGCAAAACTAAGTCACAAAGAATAGAAAATGATTTACAAATATTAGACAGTAACCCTTTCTTAGAAATGCAATCAATGTAGTACAAAACACAAAGCACACACAAGTAGAAACCCATCAATTTAATGGTCTCAAATTACAAGTAATAAATCATGAAATCATAGGGTGCAAAATAGTGTCCCGATGAGTTCGAAATGGGTCCAGTGGAGATGGGCTGGAAGCAAAGAGTGAATAAAATACTTTACAATCAACTACTATATCTCACAATTACAGAAACACAAAATCTAAATCCAATTCACACCTTCCTTCAATGTCAAAAAAAATCCACAACAAACCACACACAAAAACCAAACAACGTTAGTAGCAAGAGAGCACAAAAAAAAAATCTACAACTACAAAACCAACACATAAAGAAGAAATCACTTTGAAAGGAAAAAAAAAAAAGCAAACATAAATAGAGAAAGAGAGAAGTAGCTACCAAGGCGGAGAAAAAAGGGACGATGATATCACACGATGGAGTGAGTTTTGAACATGCGACCATGGTGGAGAGATAGATGCGAGATGGTATTTGAAAGATCTTCAAAGATCTGAGACAGCAAGATGGTGGCAGGCTCGATGATGGTGGTTAGATGATGGAGTAAAGTGAGATTGAGAAAATAAATTTGGATGGAGGTTTTTGACGGTGGTAGCAGCACAACGTGAAGGAGACGAAGGTTCTAATGTGGTGAAGAGCAAAACATGAAAGAGTGGTGGTGAAGAGTAAAACGTGAAAGAGACGAGGGTGGTGGCGAGGGCTGGGCACGACGGGCATGAGGGACACAATGATAGTGGTAGCGGTAGTGGCTGTTTGGAGAAGAGAGGAAAAAGTAGTGTGAGATTGAGAAGGCAAGAAGAAAACGTGTGAAATGGTAGGGCAAGTTGTCTGAGAAAGAATAAAGTAAGAGAGAGAATTATTAATTTTTTACAAAATTTAAAAAATAAAAAATAAAAAATGATTAATGTCGGTTTTAAATTGACATTATAGTTCTCTCTTAAATGTCAGATTAAAACCGACATTGAACATCTGTCTTTTGAAAAATGATAAGTCTATTTTTTATTTTTTTTCACCTGACGTTAAAGCTAAAATTTCTTGTAGTGGACCGACCAAAGGTGTGGCTAGGCCAAACCCTAGAGAGTGGCATAAAGGAATAACCTTTCTTCCTTCTGTAAACGTTTTCTTCTTCTCTGATCAGTTGTAAAAGTAAGAGCTTGGCTCTTGAGTGGGAAAGAATCCATACTCCTGTTGTCACCTAACTTGTAATATTTTTCACTCTTTTCTCTACATTTTTCTACTTCTTTGTAATATATATTGTTCATATTGTAAAATGGCCTAAGGTTTATATTCTTTACATATATTAAATGTTTGTACCTTTCCAATCCATCATTTCTTGACTTCTCACTTGTCAATATGTTATTAGTAGTTGGGTTTGTGATAAGTTCTTGATAAGAAGTTTAACCTATAGTTCTGGTCGCGTTAGTTGAGTTATGTTCATCACTTCGCAGGCATATGTTGTCAACTACCCAAGAGGGCAAGTAGTAAGGATAAGGCTAACTCGTGCAAAAAGGAGTTTGGACAAACTCCACCTTGAGAGATAACTTTCATCATTTATGTCTCAAAAGGTGAACAAGTGTGAACATCAGGCGCCAAGAGGTTGTTCTTAATTGTGAAGTTCTATAAGTATTATAAGTGAACTCTTCTAATATAATATATCTTGCCTAATCAAGCACAGTCATTTGCATCTCGAAAGGTAAATAAGTGTGGCATCTAAAGACTTCGAGAGAAACTTGCCTTAATCATGAGTTGGTTAAGGCAAGTTATATCACATTGAAGCTCTCGCATTACTTAATCGCCTAATTAATAATGCGTAGACCTTTCTTCACCCTTTTCTTGCATACAAGTTAGTCCACGTCTCCATCTTACATCCATTTATTCCCCTTTACAGATTTCTAGGTGTACATAAGTAGTTTTAATTTTGGTTCTGATTATTTTATACTTTATTTAATTAATTCTTTTATACCACCTAATTGATGAGTAAATTCTAGAAATAAGTTTTGATAGCAATTTCCTGTGTTCAATTTTGGACCACCCAGATAAACCTATTGTTTCGCTTATACTTGGGCAAGCAGTATGAAAACTTGTACTCAACAAGAACTTGGAAGTTTCGAGATAAAGAGGTATATAGTAAGTACTTCGCATACAGTGATCATGACTGATGACTTATCACATAAAATTAATTGTGCACTTAGTTAACTCCTTAAGTTCTAAGTTAACTTATGTGTCACCCCAAGTCCAAGCTTTTGGTGCCGTTGGTTAACGAAACACGACAGATCACAACCACAACTCAACGCATAGTAAAAGTTTAGAATATGCGAGATGTGTGCTAGATATATGCGAGATAATACATACATACTTAAAAGTATTCCTAAACATGCGTAAAAGCACTTCAAAGAACTTAAGAGAGATAGAAATTGGAATTTGGTACACATAGTAAAAGTTTGGAATGTGCAAGATGGGTGCGGGATATGTGTGAGATGGGTGCGAATAATAAATATGTACCTAAAAGGCTTCATAAATATGCGTAAAATCACTCAAGGGGGTGTTTGGCCCATGAGTTTGGAATTAGGAGGTCTTGCATTTAAAGCCAGACTCAGGTTTGTCCCCTTGGAATAAAATTCCTGGGATTAAGATTGGGTTTGGAATATGTCTTTATTATTTATTATTATTATTGAATTTAGAAAATTTTTCACTTCAACATTTTATCAATAATCGTTGGCAACAAGTGTTAGCCAACTTCATGATCAACCATAATGACCGAACATGACCGATCGATGGTCATAACAATCGACATTTTAACCGTCGACTCTGGATCTTGACCGTCAACTCTGAATCATCTTGATCGTTGATTATCAATCATCTTGATCGTCGATGACCAGCCATCTTGATTGCTTATAACCTACAACTTTGGACGTTACTGTCGTGGACCAAACATCTTGATTGACGACAACCGATTGTTATCATTAATTATCAATCTCATGCCTATTAACAAGCAATCATAGCGGTGGTCAGTGATCAATACCCATAACCTTTGACGATTGGTTGCCATGATGGTCGACGACCAACCAAACATCTTAAAATTGGCGATCGTTGATCGTTTTGACCATTGATCAAAGATCGTCTTCACCAAACTTCCTACACTCTTTACCATGGAATTGAATAGTAAACATTATTCAACCTCATGGATTACATTTTTTCTAATTCAATCTAGAAAATTCATCGACCAACTCCAACCACCACCCTAGTGACCATTGTCGGTCACCTACTAGGTGCTATTTCTGACAAACTCGATCGACGAACTTTCGACCACCATTTTTTTGCAACTGTTGCAAACCTGGAAAATTAATAAAAATAATTTTTTGAAACTTTTTTTTCGAAGTCATTCCATATACGCCTTTGATTTAATCACAATAATATTTTTTTAAAATACACATTTTTTCGTTCTTTTATTTTCTTTTCTTCTGGAGTTTTTTTATAACTATTATTATTAGATTACTTTTTTTATAATCTCTTCTCTATTCTTTATTTAAAATTAATCTTTCATTCATTTTAAGAGATTTCGTTTATTTTGTTATATTTTTCGAAAGTGAAATTGATGACCTATCTATTGTGATCTCCAGTATAAATCAAATATTAATATATTGACAATATAGTGAAAATTGTAATTATATATCACATATATACCATGGTTTATTTTTAGTTTAATAACATTTTTTCATTTTTTCGTTAGTCAATTTAACTATAAGACTTAAGACTTATTTGGATTGACTTAAGAAAGTGTTTAAAAAAAAAAACTCATTTTTATTTAGACCTCTTTTGACAAAAGTGGTTTAAAACACATTGCATGTGTGTCATAGAAAGACAACCATAATTATGGCTAAATGTAACTCTACTTTACTTATGCTTTTGCATCACCCTTTTGGTTATGCTTATTTTGAAAAATATTAGACCATTTTTAATGTTGCTTAACTAGAACTTTCGTAAACTTCATTCGATTACATAATTTATTATATTTTTTGAATAATTTGTAATATTCCTACTTAGATCATTCATGTTAATGCAACTGTAATAAAAATTATTGTTATCTAATATTAAAATTTCTCATTTTTACATTATTGTCATTAAAATCAATAGAGTCAAGAAATTGAACTAGAGGTACAAAATATTAAAAAAAATCAATTCAAAATAAATTTAGGATGTACAATTAATAAAAAAAACTAAACAAATTAACTAAACCCATGAATTCAAAATCGACACCCCAAACACAAGCATCAGAAAATCCAGATTTTCAAATCTGGCACCCAAACATAGGCATTTGTAATACCCACGCATCAGAATCCCCTCAAATAAGTCCACAAACATTTAATTTTCAGGTATTTCATTCTGAACCTGCGCGTCAAATGCCCCCCTCCCAAAAAAGACTTAAGAGAGGTAGAAATTTGATTTTGGAACGTACAGGTGTGCGATATATGCGAAATATGTGTAAGATGTGTGCGAGATAATATATATGTACTTAAAAGGCTTCCTAACCATGCGTAAAAGTACTCCAAAGGACTTATGAGGTAGAAATTAGATTTTGGAATCCATAGTAAAAGTATGAAATGCGTGAGATGTGTGCGAGATATCTGCGAGCGATGTGTGCAAGATATGTTCGAGATAATACATACGTACCTAAAAGACTTCCTAAACATGCATAGAAGCAGTCCAAAAGACTTAACAGAGAGAAATTTGATTTTGGAATGCATAGTAAAAGTTTGGAATGCGTGAAATATTTGCCTTAAAAAGTTTCTAACATAATTATTTAAAATTGGGGACGTCGAGATGTCTGTAAGATGCTTGTGATATTTTTGCGAAATTAGGAAAATAACTAAAACATAAAACAAAAATTTACTATATTTTTTGTAACGACCCAACTATTCTAACCAAGTCGAAGTCATTAAATTCAACGAAAGACCTTGATTTACACAAAATACTAAA
>JBBPDI010000025.1:7202691-7224761 GCA_037974545.1 Cucumis variabilis | reverse complement strand
AAATCCTTAAACCAAAACAATTTGATATAATCACCAAAACAAAGTAGAAATATTACCTTAAAATTCGGGGTGTTACAGTTTCTTCTAGATATAACTCGCTTTGGACTATTTGGTCACATCGATCTCTAAAAAGCAGTCATGTGTGGCATATATCCATTTGAGAAAAGCATGTCTTAATCAAAAGTGTGTTTTAGCAAGTTAGATCACGTCAAGGTTATCTCTCTACTTATTAGAATGATATCATGCAAACATTCCTACCTTCATCCATTACTACAAGTTAGACACATTACTACATCCGTCTCTTCACCTCACCTTGTAGATCCTCACTGAATAATTAGCTAATTCTGATATTTGTTATTCTTTAATTCTTTTAACTCGCCTAAATGAATTATAAATCCGAAAACTAACATCTAAAACAATTCTTTTTGTTTGACCTTGGATCACCCAGGTAAACCTACAGTTTCGCTTGCACTTGGGCAAGCAGTAGGAAAGCTTATACTTAACGAAGACTTAAGAATTACACTGTGAAGGGGTACATTGTGACTATTTTACTTGACTATGATCATGGCCTATGAAGCATCACCTAGAATGAAAACATGTGATACAGAGAGTCATAGTGAGCGCATTACGTGCAAGGACTTGACTTGGTGACGTACTGCAATCATATGAAACATAATTGAAGTTATTAAGTCCAAGCTTAAAATAGACAACCAATTTTTTGGTGTCGTTGCTGGGAGAATTGATTTTTAGATGTTAGAGTAGCATATTCTTTAAGTTTGGGCGAAGCATTTGATTATGGTAAATCATGCAATTAGTAAAAAATTGCATGAAGAGGTTCAAGGTACCGGATTAATCTGTGAATGCTTGCAACAACCCTAAGATCAATGTATATTTCAGATGATGACTTAGAGAAATCTCAATGATTGCGGTTAGTCCTAAATAAAAATGAGAATCTCCATGAAGTCATCAATAGAAGTGTCCTCGCGTGAAGCTAATGAAAATCACAAATTTCAGCTAACTAAGCAACAAGGACCGATAAGGATCATTTAAACATTGCGATGTAAAACCAGGATTCAGAAAGTCATGATACAAAAGATCAATGAAGTTTAGGAACGATGCAGTCAGGAAAGCTATGCAGAACAGGAGTGACGATACCACAGTTCTTCCTCACCAAGGAACTTGAATGCATGGATGTATCTGTAACATATAACTCTTTCAAATCTTTTTAGAATTGCATCCTTATATTAATGTACATATTTACTTACACTCTTATACTTCTGTAAGTATTATTAAGCATTTAAATCAATTTTGTATTCAATTTCTTTATATCCTTTAATCTCAGAAGAGGATTGCACGGTGCCCGAGGTGGGGTGAGACACAGATGCTATTGTTTTAGTAGTCTAAATGCAAAGTACTGAGACCTAGGGTAGAGAATAATTCACGGTCCTTAGTGAAAGGAATGATTGTTGACTAATGTGTGCTGATGCTAAATAATATGTTTATACGTAAAGATGATTTTATGCGATTTGACATGTTTGGTGAAATGATGTTTACAAAAAGTATTTCACAAAAGGTTTTCCTAAAACCTCACTAAGTCTGTTGACTTATGTTTTAAAGTTTATCTTCTAGGGATCAGACGTTAAGGCTAAGTAAGGAAAGTTGAAGGGTTTGCTAGGCGAGAAGAGCTGCCAAGCGTGTTAGATTATGTTTTAAGTTTTGAAAGTGTGTAACTTGTAAAGAGTTGTAATAGCATGACTTATGTGTAATAAAAGTTTGTTTGCTTACATTCTGTGTTAAGTTTTTTATAACACATAAAGTTTAGTTGCAATTCATAAGTTAGGACAAAGGAAAGTCATTAGGCAATTAAGTAAAGCTTAAGAACCCTAAGATTAAGTGTCTTTGGCATTTAACACGTCTGAGATACTCAAGTCATGTTGCATGTACCAAGCAAGAACGAACGTGGGGGTGGGTGTGACAAAAAATATCTCTCGACGCACAAAAAATGTTGAGAATAAGGTATTTACCCCAACGTCGCATTAGGCAAACCTCCTCTAACGCCACATCAAAAATCGAGTATTTCTGATGCAAGGAAGGGACATCAGAAGTACATTATTGTTGACACATGGATAAAATGTTGGAAGTCCCCTATTGCTGACGTTTTATGTTTGTTCGTAAGCCTCTGATTCTGTACCACCAATTCGACATAGACCTTTCTACGAGGCAGTATAAATACACGACCTGAGCTTAAAGAAGAAGGTTCAGTTAAGGAAAATCATTGTAGAGAAATCACTCGAGTAAGAGTGTAGTCCGTGAGGAAGAGTATACAAGAAGGAAAAAGGGTGACACAAAGAGAATACTTGTATAAGTTATATTTCGATGTAACCTAGGCGATAAGGACAAGTGTAAAAAAGAAGCCTATATTGGATGTTAAGAGTTAGACATTCGACACAAGCATGCAAGAAGAAGCACTTATGCTAATAAAGGTTTAGGTATTCTATTGACAAGATAAAGGACCCTAAGAAGAGAAATAAAGGCTTGTAGCTTCCCGTAGAGATAAAGAGGGTTAAGCGATTTAAAGAAGTTTGGCTTCCCAAGAAGATAAGGTGCACGTCTCAATGAAAAGTCAAATCATCGACTGATATTTGGATTACGTGTTTGGTGTGGTTGATGGCAAGATGCTACAAAATGGAGAGGGAAACGAGTGTAAAGCATGGAAGTAACCCTAAGATGAGAAGGCCATTAGTCATATAGATAAAAATCAAGGAAAAAGGGGTTAGAGAATATGGAAGGAAGAAAGTGAGAATTTCTCAGAAAAGGACAAGGGAAAGTTCAGAGTGTAGAACGACAAGATGAAAGAACCACTATATAGAAGAAAACTCTAGAAACAAAGAAGGAAGAGATTGATATTGAGTGTATATATGTTGTTAGATGATGAGGCTATTCAAAGTATTGTTCTAAGGATGTACAACAAAGCTAAGGAAGGAAGATAGGGTGTCTTTGTAGTCTTACTAGGGCGTTAACTCTAGAAGTTTCTATTATGCTTGAGGAGCTAGTTGGTAAGTGCATCACTCCTCAGCGCGTATGACTCAACTCAGAAGGAAAACAAGTGTAATGCCTTGGTAGATAAAGCTAAGTCGGAGAAACTAGAGAGCTGAGTCAAAGTACGTGTAACCTCAAGTGTAGTCCACTAAGAGAAGTGGTTATGTAATCAAGGAAAAGGGCTAAGGTATGTGCACTTCTACAGCTTTAGGTACCTGCCACAAGGAGCACTGTTTATCGGAGCAGAGAGAAAAGAGTTACAGAGGGCTTCCTTCAAGTTGGGATGTTGATGGCTCGAGGAGAAGGGATTGAAGAAAGGGATCTTAAACCCTTGAAGATCCCAACACGAAGAGTTGTACCTCACCGACAAAAGAGAATAAGGCGTATTACTACATGATGAGGTTGTTTGGCACTTAGACTTTGTGAAGACCAGTCTGGAGGCAATACAACCTAGTTAAGATGGGGAGAGATGTGTGGTAATCTCATATGGCATGAAAGTCATGTCATCTTACCTTGCGCCTAAGGATCCATTTGGAAGGAAGATTTTTCTCCTGAACACGAAATGCTTAGTCTTTAGGGAAGGTGAGTACCATAATGCGTCTGTCAAGACCTAGCCAAGAGGGTGAGAGAGCCAGAGGATCGAGCCAGGGAAAGAAAGCCCTAAATGCTATCTTCATGGTTGTTCTTTGGATGTTTGAGGAAAAAGAAGAAGTAGAGTCTCCATGCCTGAAGTAACCAGCTCAATCAGCAATGTCTAGTGAGATGGAAAGGAACAATGTACATTGCTACAAGATGAGATGAGCAGGCTGGATGTCGAGGTCAGAGAAAAAGGGCATTTGTTAAGTGTGGATAACCCAAATGTGATGTGCTACCAAGGGTAATTGAGCAGCCTAAGAGGAGGTACTACCCTAGGTACCGCCTACAGGGAGCAACATTAATGGAAAAAAGCACGAGAGAAGAGGATGATAAAAAGCCAACTTTAATCTTAGAGAGCAAAATAGTTGGAGAGTCGAGGCAAAGGAAAGAAGGCGTCACACATTTAAGTAACCATCTAAAAAAATAAGACCAGGCGGTAGACGAGAAAGGACATAGGTATTAGCCAAGTAGTCAAGTATCAGTGCCAAGAAAGTTTAAGAGTCATAATTGTAGTGTCAAACTTGTAAAAAATGTTAAGTTAATAAAGAGAAAAAGTTATGTACGCCATTTTTTATCATTATCTTTTGAAAGTGTCGCCTAAGAGTTAAAGTTGAATTGGGTTATGTAATTGAACTAAGCGAAGGGGTAAGTATTAAAATTTTATTTTTTCCACTGAGTTAAGAAAGTTTAAGTCAGAGGAAAAGACCTCGCAAATAGCAAGTTAAGTCGGATGTTCGGTTTACTATGCATTTAATGTGTTACCTCGTGAGAAAAACACAATAAAGGTCAGGCGGCATGCCTCCACTTAGCCTTTAGAAGTGACTTTGGAGTGGGGTGTGACACCGTCGACATTGCCCATGTTGGGAGAAAGGCATTCTTAATGCCTTCCTGTTTGCACATTGGGAATTCCTTCCCTAATGCACTACTATCTACTTCCTTTCTGATGGCACCATGTACGTCGGAAGATCTTTTTTCGACGTTGTTTGTTATATATATCGACACCTTCCTACGTCGGGAGAGTCCCAAAATTTTGTAGTGATTGAGGACTCAGAATTATTTCCAACATTATCTTCTTCCTCTCATTCTTCTACTTTAAAGTCATATAGTTAGATTGTTGTTGTTTACGAAAATGTTGTTGACACAACTTTATTCATATATCCTTGCACTTTGTTTGGTTTTTCAGCTTTCTTTAGATGTTCAGGCTTCAAATCTATAGCAAATTAAAAGATGGATAAAACTAAGTTTTAAAATCCAAATCATGATCATATGATAGAAAAAATGCACTAAAAGATGAAATATACCTCTAAAACTATCATGTTCAGTGTAAACCTTCATTAATTTTCATTATGGCTAGAATAAGATCTGAATTTATATACTACAATGCAACAAAATATAAATTAATTATGATGGAGGGAGTCAATAAAAATGAAGAGAACCAAATTCTAAATACAAAATCGTAGTCAATACAGAAAATATGTACTAAAAGGGGAAATATACCTCTATAGCTATCATGTTCAATTTCAAACCTTTCTCCATTTTCATTTTTTGTCGAACAAAGGTGAATATATATTGTAATTCAACAACATATGAATTAATTAGGTAAGTTTTCATAGATATAACAAAATTGGAAAATATTTATGACTCGTATTACAATTTAATAAAAGCCCATTAAGGGTGATTATTTTTGGGCTCACAAGAAGAATAACAAATTAAAAGGTTTACTTTGAAAAAATAGCAAATTTATTTTTAAATTGTTAGAATAGCAAAATTAAAAAATCTGAAAAATAAATAAATAGAACAATATCTCAAATGCCCCTACCCAATTCAAAAACAGTTCTAAATACAATTGTTAACTTAAAATCCAAATACCTTGTAATTAAATAACACATCCTTGTTGAAATTGTGCACGTTTAGGTATTCAAAATCGAAAAGAATCCAGCTTCACTACCTTCCACTTTCGTAGATTCTACCAAATTTTTAAAGTCTTCGATCATTTGCAGAAAAGATTGGAGCTTCAAGCTTCGTCCTCCTCGAAACCTTCAAAGTCTTCATACATTCCCTGCAAATCAAAGAATTTTCTTCTGGTCAACCATCTTCTTCATCAAACCGATTATAGATTCTTTTTCATTTCGCATAAAGGTGAGCTTCTTCCATGAATTTTCTTCTTTGCTCATTTAAATTACAACAACAATATATCCACTTGATTTTTAGGTAAGATACAGTGTAATTAAATCCAAATACATTGTATTCGATATCAAACATCAACCACATACCTTGTATTCTCCTTTTCCGTCTTCTATCCTCTTTGATCTCTTCCAAAAGATCTAAAAATTAATATTATTTTAACTTCAAGGGGTAATTAAGAAAAAGTACAACAAAACCCAAATAACCATAAAGTCACTAAAATCCGGTGACTTACGTTGGCTAGAAGTTTTGGCATAATCGGTGAATGAATGCAGACGAAGGAGACCAATGCGGCTGAGCGTGCGACGCACGAAGGAACAAGTGGCACAAAAGCGCTCGAGTTCAGATGAATTTAACATGCGACTAGCGGCATACAGAGGAGGAGACGTTTCCTTGCGGCTTAGTTCTTTGTCAACAGAATGGAGGGGATGGCTATAAAGGTGGATATCTCGATTGGATGAAGAACACTCGGACGAAGATGGTGGTGTCATTGGCGACTAGGGTTTGGTGAGAGTGAAAAGAAGATAATGAATAGTAACAATAATTTTATTATATTATTATTTCTCCTTAAATATCTTCCTTTTTCTTTTTTCATTTCCAATTTAAATAAAACAAATCTTTTCTTCTCAATTAATTCCTTCCAAAAATAAAATATTTATTTTTTTATAAATATTTTGGAATATAAATAATTCAAAAATGTTAAATTTATGTTTGCTATTATTTTGGAGATATAAAGATAATCTTAGCACGATTTTAGGAATGATAAAATTTTAAATTCAAATTATTATTAACAATAACTATTTTTATAAATTTTTAATTCAATTTTAATATTTTGATGGTTTCAAATCAAAATTTAAAATCAATTTTAAATAACAATTATGGAAAATATATAAAAGATATTAACAAGATAATCCTAAAATTTTGAAATTATGTTTGACATCATTTTAGGGAAATCAATCAAGTACCACGATTATAGGGGAAGATCAAATTTTTTTTATAGTAATCATATATGAATTAAATGCATCATAATTATAGAGGTAAGATACAATTTTAATTTTAACCACAACTAAATAAATTGTTAATTACTTGATTTGAAACCTACAAACACGAAAATCTGGAATAAATTGCACGCTTAAATCTAGGGCATGTTGATTCAATAAAATTCATTCCGAAAATAAATATTTATTTAATATTTTTACACAACTGAATGGTTAGCAAATACACTGTATTCATGATTCTGGGTTATATTTCATCATATTCCATCAGTTTAACCTACACAAGTACACTGTATCTATCGGATAAGGATTTTTCTCTATACAAGTAAAATCGACTGAAATATAAAAAAGTGAAATTCTTGTATTTATATTTGACATAATTTTAGGGAAGGATCTAAAATTTAAATTCAAATTGTTATTAAAACTATATCATGTATTATTGAATAAATTGTACAAATAACATATTTAGTTAAGATTTACCAAATTTGAATGTTATTTACAAAATACATTAAATTTGTGGTATTTTTAATATCTTGTCTTATTTTTTTGACCTATTGAAATAAATTGTATTTGGAATATGTGAAATAAAGATGTAGTATCATTACCTATGTTTAGGGAATGATACTACATCTTGATGACTAAATTTTTTTATCTTTTTTTTGTGTGTCCCAAATCTGTTGATTAGAATATGTTTGTATAATTGGAATATGTTTGTACAATGGATGACTATGAGATTTTAAAGATTGTGTATCACAATCATGGTGTATTTGAGACTCTTACTAGATGAAAATAAACGTAGATATTAACGTAATTTAAAAACACAACGTCTCCAACAAGTTTCCTTCAAAGACAAATACAATCAGCAGACATATCCAATCTATCTTTATCGCTTTCTTTATTGTTTTCTTTAATTAGTGGGGGTCCTGTCCCACTAGAATATAAATTTTTATATAAAAGAAAGATTTCCAAAAGATAAGATGACCAGTCAGGGGCCCTGTCCTGTCGACCAATCTATCTTTTTATTTCTTCAATGTACAATTATTGTTGGAACTTGTGAAGACAATAGTGAATGTTAATAATTGTTGTGTAGCAATTATTAATGATTCTTTCACTATAAATAGCAGTAGTCTACGATTATTAATGGCATCAAAGCCTTAGTTGCTCATTTTACTTCTCTCTCTTCTTTCTCCCACTATGGAGTAGTCTCTCTTCTGAATCTGGAGGAGGAATGATGGTATTCTAAGATCTCTTTCTGGTAATTATTTTCTCTTATGATTTCTGATTTAATTTAAAGAGTAATAAGATTGGATATCTTTCCTCGACTTAGTTTATTCAGTGGTTTTAAATATGAAAATTAAAAGAAAGAGTTCTGGAAATCTTGATAAAGGAGTGGTGAACCTTCAAGATAAGAACATATTCTTTTAATATTCCTAATAAAACCATGAGGATATTCAAGTTTGGAGTTGATTGATCGACCGAAAATGTTATTTTTATTTAAGCATAAATCTGTTCTCATAAAAGAAAATAGTACCAAGAAGAATCGAAATTCATCATCAATAATCCGATGGATTCTCTCTCTCTTCTATGATCTCTAAACTTCTCTCTAAACTCTCCCCTCACTCTCTGCCAATCATCGACCCGACTTCTTCTTGTTCTTCTTCCACTTCAAAAAATACAAGATCCAACGATGATCTTTCAACGGCTATTGCCAAACTCAATACAGTTGAAGCTCATCTGGCTCAAGTTGAAAATCGACTCAAAAATTGGTCTATTCCAAAATTAGATCCAAATCAAGTATACAAGATTAATACTTTTAATTTTTCTCAGCAAGATGTTATAGTCATCACTGAAGAAAACGTGGCAATGAAAGATGAGTTCACTGCTATCAAACTCCTACCTGAAGAAACCATCTTCAGGGTAAGAAACAAATTCAAATACCTCCACATCGGATGTGTTCAAGTTGCCCTAAAACCACTCTTTAGAGAAGGTTTAGATGTGCCAGTCTACCTTGCTCTAAGAGACAAACGGCATCTCAGATTTACTCCCTCTCTTCCTGGGATTGTCCAATCTAATTTAGAACAAGGACCAGTTTACTTCAACTGTAGACCTGGTCTTACAGTCTCACTTCAAGACAAAAACATCATGGATACGATAAGTCTTGATGTACACTCTCAAGGGCTTGAGCTAAAGGATGGTTCTCTTTCTTTCGCTGTCTCATACCGCATCTACTTCAAATTGATGCATACAAACCTCTCTCCAAAGGCGTTAGGAGTCTCTCCCAAGGGATACACCATGCTTATGGAAGTCAACGTAGAAAAGTCATCCATGACTATTCCAAGAACTCTCACCTGGGATGAATTATCAAAAAATCCCATTTGGAAGTTATAGGGAGAAACAGCTCCCGTCAAAAGAATTAACACAGAAGCTTCAATTACAGAATTCCCTGACGAAAATGTTAAAGTTCAGTTTAATTCAGGGCTCTCATATCCCAGAATAAGTGAGATCATGAGTAGTCGTCCAAGTACATCTTCAATCAAAGCAGAAAGTTCCTATGCAGATTCGTTCAGGCGATCTGAATCAATTAGAGCATCGGTGGACTTTACCCTGTTAGTCCCCAATGTTCATTATGAAAAAGAAGATGGATCTCTTTCTCCACCCCAATCAGACAAGGAAAGGAGAACTGAACTGGTCTACAATCAAATTAATGTCATCGACAGTAACGATGACAAAGAATGCTTCAAAGACCACTACAACAAATACATCGATATGTGGATTGCTGCTCCAAAGGAGACTAGGAAGCCTTTTCTCCCATATCCAGACTTTATAGTCGGAATGCTCCAAAAAGAAAGAGCTAGAAATGAAGCTCTTGTCAAAAAACTACAAGCAAACGGCCAAGTCGCAATGATCAGAGGATCAACGGTTTAGGATACTGCTAGTGGGAAAGAAGTAACCTCTAATTATCCCTCGGAAGAAGAGGCTTACTTTTCTCATCCCACAATTCCTGCTGTCAAAATGGTCTCATCTCCCTATAAGACCATCAATGAAGATAAAGTTCAGAAAGTTGGAGTTGGGGAAATAAAAAACATCCAACACCAACTTAACTTTACAAACAAAGTACTTTCCACATTTTCTAAAGCTGTAGAGAGAATAGAGAATCCAGATCTTCCTTTGAAAAACAAGCACCCTGAGATTCTTCAAGCTGATCCCAGCAAACTGATTTTTCATCCTAACAGCTTTAATATCGGCAAACTCAAAGAAGATACTTCAGACTATTTGGCTGAAATCAACAGACGCCTTATCGCTCTTGATCTAAAGAAGTCAATAGCCTCGGTAGAAAACCAAAAGACATCAGTAAACATAGCTAAAAATTCAAAAGGAATCAATATGATCAAAAGGGATTCCTCTCAAGCATCTACTTCAAACATTCTTCCAGTAGCTCAATGGGTGGATATGAAAAACCACTATCCTCAACCATCGCCCCCTGATCTAGGGTGGGATGATCTTCATCATGAGAAGCACACTTATGATAGTCAATCTCTTGTTACTTGGAATATCGATGGATATTCTGAAGCTCAAATAATGAACACTTGTCAAGAAATGATGCTTGCGGCATCCACCTATAGCACCAAAAAGTCAACATTGGATACAACTCAAATACTTATCTCCGGCTTCATCGGAAACCTTCAAAGCTAATGGCATAATCAACTGACCGAGCAAGACAGATACCATATCTTGACTGCTATGAGAACAGTTGTCAAAACAGAGAATTCTTCTGCTCCAGTCCAAGTAGAAGAACAAGATATGGTCAATCAATTGATTTATACAATGACCAAACATTTCATTGGGAGTACCCAAATCCATTTCAATCTTGCGACAGAATCCCTCCTTGGATTGAATTGTCACAAGATGAGCCGATACAAGTGGTATAAAGACACCTTTATGGCACGTCTATATACTTTAACAAATTGCAGAGCCGATATCTGGAAACAGAAATTCGTTGAAGGGCTACCGTATTACATTTCTCAAAAGTTTTATCAAACAGTGGCAACCAATTCAACCACAAAACAAATCGAGTGGGCTGATCTAACATATAGCGATATATCAGCTACAATTCAAATCATATGCGTTAATCTCTGCACATAGAATAAGCATACAACGAAGGTGATCAAAGACTCTGACTACAGAAAGGAATTAGGCACCTTCTGCAAACAATATGGCCTTTCTCAAGGAACAAAAGAAGAAAAGAAGAAAAAGAAGAAATTTTCTTCCAAAAAACTCTTTAGAAAAAATAAGTCTAAAGACCAAGAATTTCCACGAAGAAGGAAACATTATTACAACAAAGGTAAAGGCAAAAGGCATTACTCTTCAAAGACCAATACGGTCTGCTTCAAATGCAATCAAAAGGGTCATTATGCCAACAGATGTCCCTTGAAAGATAGAATCAATGCTTTGACAATAGATGAAGAAACAAAACAATCTCTTCTATATGCCATCAGATCTGAAGACGGAAGCTCTTCTAAAACTGAATCTTCATCAGAGGAAGATTACATCGATATTCTGAACGAAGAAGGATCTTCTTCCGATGAAGAATTTTATTCTCAAAGTGACTCAAGCTATGACGAGGGAGCAATTCCTTGCACAGGAAAATGTGCTGGAAAATGCTCAGGCCATATCAATGTCATCACCAAAGATCAAGAAACTCTTTTTGATCTTATCGAACAAATTCTTGATGAAGAAGCAAAGCGGACATGCCTTCAAAAGCTCAGGCAAAGTCTTAAGGAGCAAAGCCCTCAAAAGATGATTCAAAGTCCAATCATATATTCGTTTCAAGATATTCTAAATCGAATCAAAGGCGAAGCGAAGAAGCCTGTTCAAATTGAAAACCTTCACCATGAGGATAAGGATCTAAAAAAGGAAGTTGCAGAAAATAGGCAACGACTTACTAATCTTGAACAAGCCTATCAGGCATTTCAAGAGTTTCAATTTTCAAATGAAGTCCCAGGAACTTCGTCAAGAACGCTGGTAATGGAAGAGCCTGAAACGGGCAATATCAATTATATCAGTAAATTCCAAAATCAAAAATGGATTTCAAAGATAGTCTTTAAAATAAAAGACTTCCGTTTAGAAGCTCTGACACTCATTGATTCGGGAGCTGATCAAAATGTTATTCAAGAAGGACTTGTTCTGTCAAAATATTTTGAGAAAACTAAAGAAACATTAACTGAAAGCTAGCGGAAATCCCCTTAACATCCAGTTCAAACTTTCAAAAGTACACATTTGCAAAGGAGATGTGTGCCTAGTCAACACATTCATTCTGGTAAAAAACCTCAATGAAGGAATCATATTAGGAACCCCATTCCTTACTTAATTATATCCTTTTCATGTTACCGAAAAGGGTATATTCTAAAAAAAGTTCAATAAAGAGATTACTTTCGAGTTCACTCATCCAGTAACTCCTAAGTACATTTTAAACATTGAGGAAGAAGTTTGTCAATTCATCAATCGAATCGCCAAGAAGGAAAAGCAAATCGAGTTCCTTTAAGACGAAATCAGAACATGTAAAGTGGCCTAAAAAATTAACAGGCCATCAATCCAGTTGAAGATCAAGAACTTCCAAAAGCAACTAGAAAAGGAAGTCTGTTCAAATCTCCCAAATGCCTTCTGGGAACGAAAGAAACATATGGTAACACTACCATATGAAGACGGATTCAAAGAGACCCAAATACCTACAAAGGCCAGGCCCATTCAAATGAACAAAGATCTAGTCAAAGTCCTCAACTATAAGCCCCTCAAGAAAGTCCTCAAATGGATTAGGTATCCAATTTCTAATCGCCAAGACTTTCTTAAGAGAATTACTCTAGCAAAAGTCTTCTCAAAATTCGATATGAAATCTAGATTTTATCAAATTCAGATACATCCTAATGACCGCTACAAGACGGCCTTCAATGTTCCATTTGGACAGTATCAATGGAATGTCATGCCATTTGGAATGAAGAATGCTCAATCCGAATTCTAAAAATCATGAATGATATGTGCAACCAATATATCAAATTATTGGTTTCTAAATGTGATCAAATCCAACGGTCTTGTGGTATCCCAACCAAAGATTAAATTATTTCAAACAAATATTAGATATCTTGATTATGAAATCAATCAAGGAATAATTAAACCAATCCAACGGTCTCTGGAATTTGTGGACAAATTCCCAGATGTACTACAAGATAAAAATCAGCTACAGAGATTTTTGGGCTGCGTCAATTATATTGGCAATTTCATCTGGGATCTCCACTCAATTTGTCTGCCACAATACGATGGACTGAAAAAGAATCCACAGTCGTGGACGGACGAGCATACGCGAGCTGTCCAATCTATCAAAAATTTGGCCAAAAGCATCCCATGCTTATCCTTAGTGGATGAACAAGCCAAATTAGTTATTGATACTGATGCCTCTGAGATCGGCTATGGCGGCATCCTCAAACAAGAATTAAACGATAAAGTCTCAGTTGTCCGTTATCATTCTGGTATCTGGAATAGTACACAAAAAAACTATTCCACCGTCAAAAAGGAAGTATTGCAATAGTACTTTTTGTCCAAAAGTTCTAACAGATCTTATCAACAAAGATTTCCTCATTTGAACTGACTCAAAGGCGAGCAAGTTTATTTTTGAAAAAGATGTCAAAAATCTTGTCTCAAAGCAAATCTTTGCAAGGTGACAGACGATCTTATCCTACTTTGAATTTAAAATCGAGCCTATCTAAGGTAGCGAGAATTCCTTGGCTGATTATCTCTCAAGAGAACATCTCTTGAAGACCCTTCTCTTAGCCTCCAAATTCGCAGATCAACCTATAGATGGAACCTCCTCCTGGTCGGCGACGGCCAAGAACCCCACGACCTTCACTGCAATCAATAGTCCACAGCGACCACTTCAATTAGTAGCATCCTCCTCAGGAGCTACTTTATCTTCTCCAAGGGGAAACCATCCCTCTGCTCAATCATCTGCACCATCTCCTATGAGTGCAGATTAATATGCCATGGACTTGCAATTTGAGCAAGTAACCAGGCGACGTCAAGGTTCAGCTCCCAGAGCCCTGACTATTCAAGCAGACCTTTCTAATCTTCCTTATCCCTCAACTACACTGTTACGCCCTTCGGGTGTTTCCAGTCCAAATAAGAGACCTGCTACTCCAGCAGCCTCTTCTTCAAGATCCCCGATTCCGAGGAATCCTTCCTCGTTTTCTCAACGATCATACCATCACTTCTAACAGAGTATCTATTCGTCTCCTCTTTCTAAGACTTTTAGATTTGCTCTGTATTTTCAAATACCCTGGATCTTTTGCTGGAATTTCCAGCTAGGACTTTTAGGGAACTTCAAAGCATTGAGCAAATCGCTCAGAATCAAATGGTGGGAAAAGTTCAATTACTCTCACCTAGAAGTCAATAAAATGAAAGATTGGTTCAAAGCCAATGTTCATCTTCAAGATATGACTAGACAAGAGGATGAAGCCTTTCTCCTCACAAAAAATGCGGTCATGTCAACCCTTGCTAGAACTAGTACTCAAGAGGAGTTTAATTTGGTAGTCAACAACGTCGTGGTAAATCTTTCTGATGACGAAGAAACTATCCTGGCAGAAGACACCTCTCCTTCCTCAGTCAACAACAATGAAGTAGTCGACAATTACGATCCTTTTGACAACTACGACGTTAACGACCCATTTTTGGATACACAACCATATTAATCCAAAATCGAGGTATTCAAGTGTTTAATTTAAATTTTCAAATGTAATTAATTATATTATAAAATTATGTAAATTAATTTGTTTAAATTTTGCATTTATTTAGATAAGATCATTGTATTCTGATCTTATCATCGCTTTAGTAGTCTGTTGTTCCTAGTTTTGTATTTGGAGAACATTTGAAAAAAAAGATTCCATGACGGAGATGATATACTCCTGAAGAGGTCTCACCAACCTCCAGCGATGCAGTCAGCGTAGAGGAACAACTCCATTGGGATTATTTCTAGGAGAACTCTTGAAAGAATAACTTCGAGTCCTGTAGCAGGGTGCTCTCTTGGCAGCAGGCGGGGAAGCCGAAGTAAGACCTGGATGGGAGCATGAGCGCCACAGGGTAAGATGTTAATATTTCAAAGAGTTTTGTTCCATGCTATGAAGAAGACAATCAGGTGACGTCATCATCTTCTCCAACAAGTTTCCTTCAAAGACAAATACAATCAGCAGACATATCCAATCTATCTTTATCGCTTTCTTTATTGTTTTCTTTGATTAGTGGGGGTCCTGTCCCATTAGAATATAAATTTTTATATAAAAGAAAGATTCCCAAAATATAAGATGACCAGTCAGGGGCCCTGTCCTGTCGGCCAATACGTATTTTGGAGGTATTTAAATACAAAATTTCTATAAATATTTTGGAATATAAATAATCCAAAAATGTTAAATTTATGTATTTCATTATTTTAGGGATATCAATCAAATAACACGATTTTAGGAGAATTTACAAGAATTTAAAATCAATTTTTAAATGGTAGTAAATAATATCTATAGAAAATGTTTCTAATTTAATGATAATTACATAACAAGATTTTATTCTCGATGGATTTAACGTGTGTATCATCACTTTAATGAAAATTTTATCATCTTATTCACATAAAAGGATTGCATTGTCGTTACGTTATCATTTATTCCCTAAAATAGTGCTTAACAATTTATTATTATTAATATGGTCAATTCGAATATGGAATAATTGCTATATGCATAATTATAGGGAAGATACACCATACATAAAGTTGTTATTATATAAAATGCATAATTTTAGGTAAAAGATATTATTTTAAATTCAAAATTTTGAATCTTCCAATGAAATCTACAACTAAGCAATAGGATAATATGTTATAAATTTAAGGCATGAATCTAGAATTTAGTTAAATGAGATCAATAGATAAAATAAATATTTATTTAATATTTTTATAAAATTGAATGATATCCAAATATGTCGTAATCGTAATTATGTGTTATGTTTTATTGTTTTACGGTTCACTAATACATTGTAATTAACAAAATGATATTCATTCTATCAAGGGGTAAAATCGGTTAAAAAATTTTCAAAAATATATATCTTTTGCGATTTGCTAAAAATCAAATTATTTTTTATGTTTGCTATTTTCCAAACTACACTATATTATTTTGTCATTCTCACAAATTTCTCATTATTTTTTTAGAATTTCATATTTGCCCTTATTGGTTTATAACAATTTTTTAATTTTGGTTCTTCTTCTAATTCCCAATTTTTTCACTTTCTTTCTAAGTTATTCAGGCTCTCTTTTAGATATTTTTCATCTTGATCATTTTTTCTCTTATTCAACATTATACTTTCTCTCCTTTGCCATCTTCTTCATCGACTTTGACTATCAAAATTATTTCCATCAATCTGTTTATATTATTGCAGTGATCATGTTTTCGATGAGAATTCTAAATATCGATTTTGTCTGAACTATTTAGGTGATTATAAATTTCGTTAAGAATTCTATCTTTCCATATGAAGATCATTTTCATTTGTGGTAAGAATTGTAAATTTTTTCTTCGTTTCAAATGCTTAGAAGAATTAGGTATTATTGTAGGACATTCTATAATTCATTATGAAGATCATTAGTTTGAAGTTTTTCACGATTGTTTGCTTTTTTATTTTTATTTCATTATGAAGACCATTTTTGTTTTTTGTTATTAAGAATTCTAAAGTTTTTTTTATTTCCAATGTCTAGAAGATTTTTGTATTACTGTAAGAATTCTATATTTCATCATGAAGATCAATAGTTCAAAATTTTGTCGATAATTTACATTGAATTACTCGATCATTTACCACTATGAAGATGATCGCTTACCCATATCAACACGATCGTTTATCAATATCATTATGATTACCATGGTCAAACATTTGTGTACCTATGTCAACATGATTATTTACAGAAAAGATAAAAACCCTATGACAGCGGAAGATTTTACAGAACCATTACTCAATTTAATTTGGGAATTTCAAAATACCAATACATTGACAAAAGTAATTAAGAAACATGCTTTCTAATTATAGATTAGAGAAAGAAAAACTTACTTGTTTATGTCTCTGAATCTACAAAGTAATTCTCCAAATTGGTACACCACCCGTTGGAGTCCTTTTTATCATCTGGAATGAGATTTGTTTGTGGGAACCAATTGGGATGAGAAAAAGTTTAAAGATATTTGAAAGAAACTCTTTTCTTTTTGCAGAAAGCAAAAGTATTGGCTTTTTTTCCTGCTAAATTCGTTAAAAAAGTTGTTTTCTTCTATATATTTATAACCCTCTTTCCTTCTTGGAATAGGAAAAAAAGTAGGAAAGAATCATGAGACTCTATTAATTTAAAAATATTAAATTAATAGAAATATCAACTCTAAGAATTAATTAGCCATTAATCAATTAATTAATAATTAATTAAATCATATTTAATTAATATTTCATTCAAATCTTATTTCAATGAATATCTCTCTAATATCTTATATATTTAATTAAATCAAATTTAATTAAATAAAATAAAACTAAACTAGAAATCTCTAATTATTTAATAGCTAAATTAAATATCTTATATTCAACTGAAATTAAATTTGAATCATATTCAAATATAAGTTTCTCTCATAATAAATAAGTTTAATATGAATCCAATTCACATTAAATTAATATTTTATTTCATTCAAATATTTGATCTCTCATAAATTAATTTTGAATCATATCCAAAATTAAATTTATATCATAAAGTTTGATAAACTTTATATTATAATGTATCACTATACATTAAACTAATTCCCAAAGTAATTTCAACATTTCAAATTACAACAAAATATAAACAAATCTCATTGCCCTTAACGAGCAAAGGTGACCTAATGGACCTACAGATCATAAGCTAGAACGATTTGAGATTAATTGGCTAAACACATTAACCATATTAATCAATATTAGTTTACTATGTGTAACTCCATAAAAGACTCACAACTGAACTCTTCTCACTCTAGATATATTTCCATAGCCATGGATATAGACCAATTACAGTAAGTTAGTCCTTCACGAGTGTTTGTAACACCAGCTGAGTCAATTCACTGTTTTACCCCTAGGTTATCTTTAATCCTTAAATGCCAGTGCTCCTTTAATGAACAACCTGTTTATGGTCCTACCGATAAACAAAAACCCCTCTTGTGCCATAGAGAGGGTAGGACTCTTTGTTTAAGTCTAGTAGATACTATCTAAGAGAACACTCATCTACTTATCGTAAAGTAGGGAATGAATGAATTCCATCTTGTATAATTATGTTTCCAGCTCTCCACTCGGTCTTGTCCCCAAAATGATAAGCTTATTGAGTCGGTGATCTGACCACTCTTAAACTTAGAAATCAAAGGACATTTTCTGGTAAAGAGGAGTTCATAGTACACTCAGGATTAAGACTAAGTTACCTAAGTCATCCTAATGAAATAGAAACCTAATTAGTTAACAGAGTTTCATCTAGTGGTTACTATTTTGTGGTTCGATCTTATGCAAACTTATTACATAGGATACCCTTACTCGCATGTCAACTACACGAACTCATTCGATCATTTCATTTGTATCAAATACAAAATGAGCTGTATCTATAGTGTTACCAGGATAAGGTATCCAACATATCCCTATTCTATAGAACGTTTAAGTTGATCTCGAACATTGATCCCTGTATGTCTCTACATAATGTTCAAGACTCATTAAACAACTTAGGATGTTAGTTTATTGGATTTGGTCTATTAAGACAAAGCTAATAATATAATCAATAAAAAATATTACAATAGGGACACTTTATTAATAACGGTCAATGGATTATATTTATAATCTTCAAGTTTTAGGACACAAATTCCAACATGTATTTCATTTAATACGATCACTATTGTGAAATGATCATCTATCATGGTTAATAGGATCGTTTAATGTATATTATTTCATTGCACGATCGTCTATTTATTCTTGCATTGTGTTTATTATTATTGTTTTGTACATTTTATTCAATGATAGATTTATATCTATGTCTATCTAGTTCTTTCTAGCACCATTAAATACTTGATGTATTTTGTTTTACTAATTACAATGTCTATTCCTATTGTTTCTTTTTATGGAGGTCAATGGAATGAATGTATGAGAAGTACTAAATTGGTAGATGTCTGAGTCAACTTTAATTTTTTGGTTGGTTCAATATGTTAACAAATTCAATTGGATGAATCGATAGAATTGTCTATTTTACTGGATTTTGGTAAAAGCAACATTCAAACTGTGGTGCCTAAGAAAGACAATGATGTTGTTTGGTATTTAGCTTTTACTAAAGATTCAACTTGTAAACATCCATTAGTTGCTCGTGTAAGTGTTAATTTTTTGGGAAGGTCTTCTTCTTCTAGTAGTGTATGGGAGAATGTTGATATGTCATTGAATGTAGGTTCTCCTTCTTCTGTTTTGAATGATGAAGTTATAAGAGATATTTCTTATCATGGTGACTTGAAGGAAAAAAGTTTATTTGAAAGTAAAGAAGTGCTTTCAAAGGGTTTTTACATAATAACAGTAAAGAACAACTTTCAATTTAGAACTCAGTATCTAATTTGAGGCCTTTTGAGTTTATATGTCTACAAAAAGGATGCAAATGGTATGTTAGGGCATCTCGTTATAAGATGAGCGAGTTGTGGATGCTACGAAAATACATTTTTGACCATAACTGTTCATTGAATACTACCCAAAATTGTCACATGCAAGCTTCTTCAACAGTAATTGACAATTACTGGATAAATGATTTTAGGTTCATGTCTACGGATCATTCCATTCCAAAAGCAATAGTGCAAAAGGCTCGTATAAATCTTGGAGTTAATATAAGTTATCAAAAAGCTTGAGAGCAAAAGAACGCATAGTAAAGGTATTAAAAGGTGATGCAGTTGAATCATACATGTTGATTCCAAGCATCTTTGATAAATTGGTTGATTCTAGCCTAGTATCATAAGTTTCATATATCAAATTTACATTAATTTATAGATAGATGGGGATATCATATGTCACAATCTATCTAGATAGACAAATATTAGCATCTATCGTAGTCTTTTTGTTCTTTTTTGTTGGGTGCTGATAGAAATGTTTTGTAACTATTATAGGTACATGTATTGCTTTAGAGATGGATGATAGCGGTCATTTCAAGTTTTGCTTTATTGCTTTTGGTGCATGAATTGAAGGGTGGAAATATTATAGACCTATTATTTCTGTTAATGGCACATTTTCGAAGTGTAAGATTGGTGGCATTCTATTAACAACCTCATTACAAGATGGTAACAATCAAATCTTCCTTCTTGCTTTTGCTATTGTAGATTCTGAAAATGATGCATCATGGACATGGTTTTTTTAGAAGTTACGAAGTAGTTTTTCAAAGCGAGGTAACTTAATCATTGTTTCTGATAGGCATCTTAGCATTCGTAAAGGAGTTCTAAGAATGTTTTCTGATGTTGAGTATTGTGTTTGCATAAAACATCTTTTAAGTAACTTGAAACTCCATTTTAAGGATCCACTACTAGATAAATATTTATTTAGTTGTGCTTATGCCTACTGATAACTTTTAAAAATACAAGTTATTATGGCCTTTTAGGTAGAATGATGAGACCAAAACATGTGGTAAATGAGACAAAATGCGTAGTTTGTGTTGTAAATACATAATTACTTAGAAATAAACTTTGTATAACCTTGATGTCTACTTTACCATTTTTCTAGTTTTTAAATGCATGAATATTAACAAAAATATAAGTTAGCAAATTGTAGAGGAACTAATAGGAAGACTAGGTGAAAAGACCAAATTACCACACGAGAAGAGGTTTGCTAAAAGACAAAAATGGCAGATGGAGTGATGTAACTTCACGAAAAGGACAACTTTCGACGTTGACATGCTCAGAAAGATTGATTTCCCATTGAAATATGCCTGTATAAAGAGCTCCATGACCATCAAGAAAAGAGCGACCAGACGTCTAAACAGACTGGCCAGACGCCTGAACTGGCTACCACCTCGTTTGAAGAGGTGGGTAGAAATTTAGAGAGTTGGTGGTAAAAATTAATCTTCCCATCATTGGTAATGTGTGGAAATGACCGATATTATGGTACCTTTTTGTTAAAATAATGGGATTAAAATGCCTAAGGGATGCTCAGAACATATAACTTATGTTGTAAATGCATAAATATTTAGAAATATGGCTTACATAAATGTCGTTCCTATTTTACGCCTTTAACATGCTTAAATGAAGGACAATTGGAAAATAGTAGAAAGGAGCAATTTGCACGTGACATCTCGCTCTAAGACAAAGCGATGGATTGCACTTGACAATTAACAACTCCAAGCGATGAACCTAAACATTACATGAGAAAAGCTTGTAAAAAGTCATGAATGGTAGTTGGAATGATGTGACTTTTGAGGGACAGATGACAGCGGTGACACACTTAGAGGAACATAGTTTTTCCCTCGAAAAAGCAGCCTATACAAGTACAGTTGATATTTATATCCTAAAACTTGTAGATTGTAAATATAATCCATTGACTGTTATTAATAAAGTGTTATTATTGTAATCATTGTTATTGATTATAATATTAGTTTTGTCTTAATAACCTGAATCTAATAAACTAACATCCTAAGCTGTTTAATGAGTCTTGAACAGTATGTAGAGACATACAAGGATCAATGTTCGAGATCAGCTTAAAGGGTCAGTATAGGGATAAGGATAAGGTTGGGTACCTTATCCTAGTAACACTATGGATACGGCTCACTTTGTATTTGATACAAACGTAATAATCTAACGTGTTCGTGTAGTTGACATGTGAGTGAGGGTATCATATGCAATGAGTTTGCATAAGACCGGATCGCAAAATAGTAACCACTAGATGTAAATCCATTAACTAGTTAGGTTTCTATTTCACTAGGATAACCTAAGCAACTTAGTGTTAATCTTGAGTGTGTTATAAACTCATGTTCACGAGGAATTATCCTTTGATTTGTACGAGTGAGAGTGGCCAGATCGCTGGCTCAATAAGCTTATCTAATTTAGGAAAGAAGACCGAGTGGGGAGTTGAGAACATAATTACACAAGATGGAATTCATTCCTTTCCTACTTTAGGGTAAGTAGATGAGTGTTCCCTTAAATGGTGTCT
>JBBPDI010000025.1:7152021-7171887 GCA_037974545.1 Cucumis variabilis | reverse complement strand
GATAACAGCTTTGTTCGGCTTGATGAACTTCACCATTTCTTAACTCGATTGGAGCTTTGATTACAAAAAATGCTCCGATTATTTCTGTAGAGACGATGAGATCGTACACCCAAGAACAAGATGGCGGAGCAGCTGAACTTATAAATGGTTCGACTGAACCCTAATTGTATAAGATCTGGGCCTTAAATTGTTACTGGGCTTTTTCTTATTTGTTTTTAATTGGGCTTGGTCCATCTATATACTCTGGGCCTTGCTTGTCAAATTGGCTTAACTTTGCCTCTCCACATTTTAAAGATGTTGTTAAACCTTGGAATATATGTGAGAATAGCAAAACTGTGGTTAGGTTTTGCAAATGAAATAAAATTAGAAAGATTTAGTTGAACTAAATCTACTAATAAATTTTAATAAATTTCACACATGTAAATTCTTTTATATTTTCAGAATAATTATAACTTTATCATAATTATTAATTATATATAATTTTGAAATTAAATTTAATTGATTAATATTTATATTATACCCGATTTATGTGTAATAAAAATTGATAACTTTGACCTATTAATTAATTAATGTATAAATTTATTGTGTAAACTAATTAAAAATATTTTATTAATTCAATATAAAATGAAATCTTTTCTAATATTGAATAATTTAATATTTAAAAATAACATTATATCATTATGAAAAAAAAAAATTCGACATCGGTGAGGACTTCGTCTTCTTCATAATTCAATTTTAGTCATTTCTTCCATCAATTTCGTTGTTATCAATATCGTTCTTCAATTTGTTTCTTCGGTTTATTTCAAATTTTCGTTTTATTCAAATTTCTCGTTAGTTGGCTTTCTAAATTACTTTCGTTTTATTCAAATTTCAATCAATTACTTTCGTTTTCGTTTTCTTCAAATTTCGTACTTTTCTAGATGTTGCTTACACATATATACTACTTCATATATACAGTATCACATGTATAATTATGTACAGTAAAAAATTCAAATTTTTCCTTCGTTAATTTTTTTATTATTTTGTTTATCATATAGGCATATTAAGTTGTTAGTCATATAAATATTTATATTTTAAATATACTGTAAAATACATAATTTCGACAAAAATTTTGTTTAAATTATATGTTTGTATAGTAAATATTACTGAAACAGTAGTAAATGATATGATCATACATACATACTATCACTTTATATATATTTTAAATGATCAATATATACTTTAATATATCTGTAATCTATAATAGTTTTATTATGTTATTTAGTATTGTTAGATTTTTTAACAAATATGAAATTAGTTTTATTTTTATTTAAAGAAAGTGAAATATCTTCCTTATGTTTAGGATATCTTCTAATAAGGAGTTCAAAGATCTTCTTTAAATATCTCCTTTAAAGAAGAAGATATTCCTCATATTTAGAAATATTTTGTTGTAAGTTCTTCTTTTTAGCTCTTTAAAAAGAAGAAGTTCTATGAACGTAAAAGTATTTTTCACAACGGTGTTCAACAGTTTATATTTTTTTGGTGAAGAATCTGTACAAAGGTAAACCGGTTACCTTCTATATTATGACAGATTATTGAAGATCGTCAAGGGATTTGACAGAGTATCAATTGATAAGAAATATGAATGAAAGTTAAGATAATTGTTGTACTACGATCAATGAATTCAGGGGGAGCCTAGATTCGTCTTCGAGGAGATTCAAGTTTACTGTTAGGGGGATCTTAAGTTTATACGGTTAAGTTATGATGATAACTTGTTAATGTAACTTTACGGTTAAGTTACATATTTTGAATCTCTATAATATTTCTTATCTAAGCAAAGAAGCTCCCCAGATGTAGGCTGTATTTGTCGAACTCGGTTACTAAAGTGCACTTGTGTTATTTGTCTTCTATGTACTCTAGTTATTCCTATAGTTAAATACTTGTGATATAGCTAAAAGGAATTTAACCTCATCTCACCTGTTTTTCAAGTATATATATAGCCCTCTCATTTACAATATTACTATATAGTGAAATATGGTTCTAATATTTTTGGGTAGGATGGCCAGAATTGCAGTCTATTTTAATGGTTTTTTCAACAAATCTAACAATTACGTTAGTTTTAATGTGTTCAAAATATTAGTTGATGAACATATATGCTATAAATTGTACAATGTTCTTAGATCCAAATTAGGTGGTTGTATTGATATGAACAATATTGATATATACCTTTGCCTAGGTTTTATAGAATGTCTTAAGAACATTGTACAACCAATATTTAGGGTGTCCGAAATACTAGTTGATGAACATATGTGCTGTAAAGAATTGTACAACGTTCTTAGATCCAAATTACCTGTATTTATATGAACAATATTGATATATATTTTTGCCTAGGTCTTATAGAATGTCTTAAGAAGGATTTAGCTATAAGGAATGATAACGATGTTAGATGAGTTTACCATATAATAACATTGAACGTTAAACAACATATTGCCCTTATTGTCCACTATGTTGGCCTTTCAGCAATTTCTTTGGATTCATCGTCATCAAGTTCATTCAGATCAGGGTCATTTTTTTTTAAATATAGATATGTCTAAGATAGATTCCAACTTTGCACTAAAAATTCACAACATTTTTTAAAATATAGATATGTATATAACTAAATCTTTGTTGAAACAGTTCGTCCAAGTCATTGCTATTTGAGACAATTTCCAATACATTAGAATGGGAATGTCTTCCAAATATAAATGATCATGATCGCAAACAATGAAGAATTATGAGAATTTCCAAAAATTTTAGAGCTTCCATTCTCCCTTTAACCAAAGATGTCTAAAATGAATGGGAATGTCTCTATTTATAGAGAATTTCTATGGGATTTAGGTAGGCTTGGGCTCATTTGCTTGTTAGGCTTGGGATTGAGCCTATTTGTTTGTTAAACTTGAGTTTGAGCTCATTATTCTTTTTTGCCCAATTTTTATATCTAGAGCTTGAATTGGATTGGGTTGAGTAAATTTAATTATCCAAACTCAATAAAAAGAAATATAATTATCACAATATTTGCTATGATGATGTGGCAAAATTTAATTAACCGAAATTTTCTACTCAACAATAATTTTTTACAAATAAAAAATAGTGATACAAGAAAATGAATTTTATACCATAAATTCTATTGTTTGAACTATCAATTTTGGTTGGGTAGAATTATATAAGATAATTAGTTTTAAGTACTACTTGATCTAAACTAACCACTAAACACAAATCTCCAAATGACAAAATTAACGAGCATTGGCTACTAATTTTAATTTATAGGCAACCGTGTTACAATTATGGTTAACCAAAAGAAAACTGTGAATAGAACCACAACGGTGAAGAACACAAATGAAGTCAACGAACATCTAAAATTTTGTTTGCATATCTAATTCTCCCAGCTAAAAGGTTTCATAAGATTATTGGAGAATCAAATCTTTAATTCCTTAACTTATTATGTTATATACTAATATCATTGTTTATAAGTTATATACTAATTATTATGTTGTTGTCTAATAATATGTTAGGGGCTGTCTAAATCGCAGATATTGTTTCATATAGCTATAGATACTAAATGTCTGAAATAATTAATGTTTGTGTTTAGATAGGTTTAATGTATGAAAGTTAAGAAAATATATTTAATTTACCAATTTGCATATAGAACTCATTTAATAAAATGGAAGAGAAGAAGTAATGTGTAGCCATAAATTAGGTAAACATTACTAATTAAATTAATTTATTTAGTAATTAAAATATTAATTATAAAATTATAAAGTGAGAAAATTTTAGGTTAATTTTCATAAATATAACAAATCGGTAAAATATTTTTTTTTTCATTTCTTATCATCGTCTTTCTTCTCTTTTCTTCTACAATTTTTTTTTTCTTCTTTGCGATTTTTTTTCAAATTGTTATTTGGTTCAAGATGGTGTGCCAAATATAAAAGATTTTTTTTCAAACTGGTTAGTTAAGATGGTGTGTAAAATATAAAAGCTTGTGAAAAATATCATTGGAATATTGGATTGCCAAATGTAAACGATTGTATAAAAGAAAAAAAAAAGCCAAATCTTCCAAATATAAATGATCACGATCAAATCTAAATGATTGTATACCAAAAAATGATTTGGCTATCCAAATTTATCTTACAAATAATAGAAAAATCTAAACAATCGTTTTCCAAAATATTATATGAATGTTAATTAATCACGGAACATTTTTTATATTTTCAATTTTGGGTTTGTGGGCTTTTTATGCTTTCAAAATTGTTTGTAAATATTTTGCCGCTTGATTATATATTTTAAAAAACCCCGTATAAATAATATTTATATTCAATAATTAATTAAAATTAACAATAACAATTAATTGCTATTAATTTATTAATTAATCAAGCTACATTATTCATTTCTCAGGTATAAAAATCATTCCAGTTTAGAAGACACATTAAAAAAACTCATGTCATGTGATGTTTTAAATTTGAAAGCCTGTTAAACAAAAGAGAATAATCAATATTGTCTCAAATTCCATGCCAATTTCTATGAAACAAATGGGACCTTACGATAACTTAATAATATAAATTATTAATCTCGAGGTTAAAGATTCAATCTTCCTATCTCACACGTGTCAGTTAAATTAAAATTTTTAATTATTTAACTAATCATGTTATATTAATTACGTTATTAAAAGCTTTGATATTTATGTTAAGACTAATCATATTATATACTCATTTACATTAAAGTCTTTCCTCTTTCATTTTATGTATTTATTTAAAGAAAAACCATATAATTAATTAGTTAACTTATTTTTCATAGGAAAGTAACTTAATAGTAGCTTACAAACTTTCACAAATAGACACAAAACAAAGTGAACATGAACATGAACGGGTGAATATGTAAAGTTATATACTTTTAGCGTTTCCGTGTTCAGGTTTAGTTTATATACTACATCACTACTATGCTTTCTTTAGTCCATGGTGTCTTAAAAATTATTGATAGATCTCAAACTATTGCTCAATTTATTTTTAAAAATATACTAACTTGACAAACAATAAATAGAGTAAATATGAAATTTTCGTTATAATTAGCTTAAACATATGCTTTCCAATTGGATTCATCCATTAGTTAAATTGGAATAAACTATACATTGGACAACTAGTCAACATCGATAAAAATTTTGTACGAATATATCGACTCTAAAAAAGTAAGTTCCTACACTTTATTCTATAGTACACTATATATTTTCAAGCTCCAAACATGACATTAGAAGCATTAGAATATTTTAAATGTATTATTCTTAATAAAATAAATATTTTAATATTTCAAATATCCTAATAATTTGTTTACTACATAATATGTAAAATACGATAATAATCGAACCTCTAACGTTAAAGTTAATAAAAAGTTAACTATACATATTTGTTGACTCTACGTTTATCGTACATTTGATGTCATGTTATCATCAAACTCCATTTTATCGAACTTAATTAAGATGAATTTCTTGGGAAAGAGAACTTAATTAAGATGAAATTCAACCAATATTGCTCATGTATTATTCATTAATATAATTTCTTTGTTGTTCAAAAAAAAAGTTTGAATATCCGTTCGATACCTTCCAATATTAGTTCTTGTTATCATATATTTTTTAATACATACTTCCTTTAGTTCAAACTATATATTTGTCAAGTGGATTTGTATTTATGTCAACAAATTTCAATATGTTTTTTCATAATTTCTTTCGCACAAAAACATTTTCGGATGATTGACCCATCAGTCAAATTAGAACAAAAAATATATATATATATATATAAATTGGACCAATTCATACCCTAATTCAACCATATAATGTGATAAGTCAACATTGGTGAATTAGTTTTTATGTGACTATCAAGCTCTACAAAAAGTCATCTCACATACTTTATCCTATACTAATATTAATCTACTAAGCAAAGCTCCAACACAAAATTTCTTCAGATTGACTTCTATTGCTTCATTATGAATTTGATTAAATCAATTTAACTTCATGAAAATGACACGTGTCTTATATATATATATATATAATATGTTAATTATATTCGTTTTGAGTTTAAGGGCTAAATTTAATTAAGATTAAATTCAACACTTGATCCTTTATTAATTAATCAATATAATATCTTTATACAATATATTCCAACTTTAGGATCAAATCAAATCCGTGTTCAGAAAAAACTGAATCTATTCCATGCATTCGTGAGAAAACCTTATTATAAAATATAGGGAATAATAATAATAATAATAATAATAATATTATGCGTAAACAAGTTGAATAGGTAACCAAATACCAAATAAATAAAATAAGAAAATAAACAAATTCAATCTCTTTCATCCTTATCTTCTCAACGCACACGTTTCAGCAAAATAATACGCCACATGTCATCAGCATATTTAAACAAACAGAACTCAACAACTCCACACCTAAAGAAATTATATTATAATTAAATTTTTAAAAAATTACATACATATATATATATATATATATATATGGGATATGATCGCAGAAGTCCAATATAGTTTCATCAGCATGAAATTTCAAACAGACAAATTTATTATTACAACAACATGACATGATTAATCCAAAAATTCACAAAATAAAATAAAAACACTAAATAACAATAATAATGCCGATTAATTATATCCATAATCTCTCTCTAGAAGCAGGCATCCAATACACAGCAGCAACACAATGCAGCACAACTGCCAACACACACACCAAAATTTCAATTAATAAACAAATATATATATTTACTAATTAAACAGCAATCTTTTCTTTTAACAAACCAATGTGAATATGTTGAGGATGAAACTCTGAGGTATCAATTTTACAAAATTGTCGATAAAATTACGAGTATCGGAAGATTATAGTCGATGGACAGAATTTGAGAAATTTCAAAATTTAATTCTAAGATTTTGAAATATTTTGATTCATTTGCAATATCTAAAAACTAATTCTTTTATAAGCAGAGTTTTTAAAATATTGAATCTATGAAAATTTACTGACGTAATCTGCAACAAAATATTTATATTAAAATCATAATCAGTTGTAGGATGTAAAGTTGTGAACTATTGAAAATTTTCTATTTAATTTTTAAGAATTTGAAAATATTTATAACAATTTTTAAAAAAATCTTCGAGAAGTGATGTATACATATATGAAAAAAAAAAGTGTAATATGAATGAAAAATGGAAAATTAGGTAAATTAATTACCAGCCTTTCCAAAAGCCATCGCCTCTAGACTTGGTTTCAGCCGGAACAGGGGTAGAGAAGTCTCCGCCGTCTCTCATCGGATACCCCGCCGGTGGAGGAGCTGAATAAGAGGTTGGCACCGTGGACGACGGTGGAGGATAATTAACACCTACAGCACATGATTCAAACATCGATCAAAGGATTGAGATTAATGAAAAAGATATAAATAAAATCGATTAATTAATTACCTGCTGGTTGAGCGGAACTCATGCTTAATTTCACAAGTGATCAGGAAATCAGAAATATTTTTTGTTGTTTTAAATTTTGGGGTTTAATTAAGTTTGATGGTTTTAGGAGAGATCGGATGTGTGTGTGTATATAAATATAGGAATTAGGATATGTGGGGGAGAGATATGGAGGCGGCGGAGAGGGACCGGCCAAGGGTGGCGAAACCGCGTGAAAGGAAGGGAGAATATATAAAGACAAGCGAGAGGTGTGCTTTTTACACTATGCACAAAGTGCGTTTATTGTTATATTTTATATTTCTTTTTCTTTTCATTCCAAATTACAAAAGTACCCTTCCAATTTACTTTTCTTTCAAACAAAAATCTCTTTTTGGTTTCTAACTCAAGTTTCCTATTTCTCTAAATAATTACTTTTGTATTGTTACATGCATCTTTTGGGATCTATCTCAAAATTTTAATCAAATTAAGTAATGTAACCGAGTCATTTGAAGGGTGTTTATGAATCTAATTCTAATTGAAAATTATGTCGGATTCGTTGCTTATACCCTTGTATTGTTATTGTAATAGTATGTAAATGATGTAGTTGCCATTTTATTGTTATCATTTACGATAAATAATACATTATTCTAGATAAACCTAAATAAAATCAATTCAACTCAATAGTTGTTTGGCGATTCAAGCCTATTATGGTTCAATTCATCAATGAAATCTTATTCTAATTACTAGCATCATAAACTGAAAAACTAAGCCGAGACCAAATTGAAGTTGGTTGGTTGAAAAACGAGAGGAGTCAGTTAGAGTTTCGAAAAGTTTCAAATCAAGAATTTTCAAAAAGTATTCCTAAGTGTTAAATCAACCGACCAACCCTTACTCATCGATATGGAGGTCGATTTGAACATTTGCTAAACTGATTATAGTCAGTTCATGGTCGATTTTGTCAAAAAATTGACTCCGACTGAACGACGATCACCCTTATCAATTACAACCAATTTTCATTACGATTTGATTTTCATTTAGTTTTAAGTCTAGAAATGTCATAATTTTTATATTTGAGGTTTGATTTTTGTTTTAATTGGTCTCTATGTTTTAAGCTTTATATTTTATTTCATTTTAATTGTCAATGAATGACTCATTTTTAGTAATTAACGTTAATATTTATTAATTAATTTAAAACATAAATGAAAATTTAATAGTAATGAAAATGAGTGGATTTTAATTCATTATAATTTTTGTAAAACAATTTTAGTTAGTCAATAAACGTTAAACGATTTTAATGAAAATTTCCAACTAAAACTTACTTAAGAAAAATCTAGAAATTAAATTAAAATAAAAGGCTAAAATTTTAACCTTTGAAAACTAAAATTATAATTTTCTCATATATTTATCTTGTTGGGTTTTGAAATATTTACAAAGAGTCAAAGGGGTACCACAATACAACTTGTGAAGAAATAATAAAGGATCAAAATTTAAAGTTATTTTAAAATAATTTAAAATCTCTTTTCCTTTAAAATAATATTTGAATGACTTAACCTTTTTAACTGACAACCTTCCATCTGAACTCTTCTTTCTTTTTCTTTTTCCTTAAAGAAATATTTGGATTTTTTTTTTTTTATTCTTTTCCTATGGTTTTTCAAAAGATTTTTTTTTTTTTTTAAATTTGGTAGTTTTCAATTTTGGCAACCAAGTTTTGAAATTGTTTTGAATGAGTCTTAGAGAAGAAACAAAAGAATTATTTTTTTTTTATTATTATTTGTTTCCTTTTCATGCAGCTGTCTTTCATGTTTACTCCATATGTTTGTTTGTTTTTTACTTAAATATAATTTTTATTGTTAATTGTTCTTTAGCCTAAACTTAGGCATCTTCTTGGATGGCTTAGGCTGTCCATGTTTTTCCAATCTCTGTCTCTCCTCTTGTTGTGATTTGAAGACACAAATTCAACAATTTTATAAAATTACATCAGTTACCTTTCCTTTAAAAAGATTTGGAGATTTTTAAATTGACATTCACCATCGGTATAGATAATTATTTCACAGTGAATTATGATTTACTTTAAAATATATAATTTATAAATTTTTTTAATCAATGTAGTCGAAGAATTGAACCTTCTAACATACGATAAATGATTCTACGCGTTTCTTATTAATATGTATATTTTAGGTTATATGATGTCACCCCTACATTATTTATTGAACAATTTATTATTTTAGGAAAGATTTTTTTTCTTTAGAAGGTAGACTACTCCTGGAAAGAAACACAAATAATTTAAGTTAGAAAAATAAATATTAGACCACATCTTCCTTTTCAACAATAATTTATTTACTTATATTTAGAAAAACAATTTATTTATTTATTTTCAACAATACACAGAGTAATTAGAAGTCAAGTTTTGGTTATCTTTCTTTGTGACATAGGGGAATTTAATATCTTCACTCAATCTTCTTCTTGTCAACAAAAAATAATTCACTGATAATCTCTATTATTGAATAAACACCTGTTAACTATAATAAAATACAACAAATTAAACCCTATATATATTATCACATAAAGCGATATATATATATATATATATATAGTTTAACTAACATATACAATTTATATTATTGATTCAATATTAAAGATTCAATATATTTCTCGTCATACAAGTAAATGAGAAAACTTTATATAATAACTTTCTTTTCTAGTTGAACTATTAAAAAAATTAAAAAAGAAAACTTTTGTTAAAGCCTAATGACTAAGGAGTTCAGAAAAGTATTAGGTGTGTACATTAAATAATTAATATTAAATTGGGAGAGAAAACC
Organism: Cucumis variabilis; assembly: GCA_037974545.1. Taxonomy (NCBI): domain Eukaryota; kingdom Viridiplantae; phylum Streptophyta; class Magnoliopsida; order Cucurbitales; family Cucurbitaceae; genus Cucumis; species Cucumis variabilis. The sequence goes on along the minus strand of JBBPDI010000025.1, from coordinate 7,161,628 downwards.
TTTTAGTTGTATGATGAGAGAAAACTTAGTTGGAAAGAAACTAAATTGATGATCACAATATTCCACGAGCATCAATTAATTATTAAAAGAAAAATTAACTGAGTGTGAGTTTAAATTTTAATCTTCAACCCCTCTCTTGATAGATCATTTATTTATACCAGTTTGATATTGTGTGTTGTATATGTTTACAACTTTAACGTGTTAAAAAGAGTTTTATTTTTTAAATCAACGATAAAAAATTGAATTTGATATTTTGATTTGTTTAATTAAATTGTGGTAATCATCTTAGTAAAAAAATTAATTTTATTTTATTTGGAATCATTTTATTTGTCTTCCTAATTTTGAATTTTAATTTTAAACCAACATATTATTATTAAATAAAAAATGGTGCTCACTTAATTTTTTAGAAAAAAAAATCAATTTGATATTTTAATTTGGATAATTTGATCGTTTTCTTAAATTTAAACTTTAGTTCAAAGCAAAAGGTGGGAAATTGAAAACAAAGAGATACTTGTTGAAGAAAAAAAAAAGGTGATGCCTACTTTTATGAGTTTGGAAAAGAAAAAAAAAACTTAGTATATGTCTGTATGTGCTGTGTTTGTGCTGATCTAAGATTCTTTAATCAAGTAGGGCTACATAGACATCTTTAAACTCACTCCATGTCTCAAGTTTCAATTATAATAGTCCGTTGCCTATTCATGGTTTGTTTTTCTTTGTTATAATGTTACTATTTCTTACCTTGGACTCTATATGCATCTCAAATAAATACTATAATAACACGCGGACTATAATAACTAATTTGATGTATTAGTGTAACATTATATTATAGTTTAGTTGAGTAAACATTATGGTATAGCAGCCAATAGCTTCTTTATAGTATAGGCAGGAACTTTGTTAATTTGTGATTTTATGGCCCAACCAATGTGAATAAATTATTGTGAGGGCCCAATTGTCTGATAATAGCAGGCTAATTCAAAAGGCTTGAAATTGTATTGTGGGACATACCAAGCAAGCCCAACCCAACCCATTCTGCAGCCCAATTCAAGTTCACTTTTCCTTAGCTTCTAAACATGGATCTCCATTGACACGTTGGACATATGATATAATTTTCACAAAAGTTCCAATGAATCACAAATTTACACAAATATTAAGCCTAAATATCAAAACTACTTATATTTAATATTAATATTAGAGAAAAAAAAAATATACCATCTCTATTTCAAAAAATATATAATCTATTACCCTAAATATGTTATTCTATATTTATTATTTATATTAAAATTTGAAAAATTGTAAAAATGGAACGTTTGACAAGTTATTTACACTTCATATGTAATAATTTTTTTTTCTTTTAGTAGTTTTGTTCTGTGAAATGTAAATATTTTGTTAAAATTTTATATTTTTAAAAAAAGAATCCCTTAAAACTTACATATTTAGTCTATTAATTATTTAATATACTCATTTTCATTTAATTTTATGATTGTCATTTATTAGATATCTTAGGTAAATATGATATATAATTAATTCAGTTATGATAAGATTCTAATCAAGATTTCTCCAAATTATTTTTCTTCCGATGATTTTAGTAAAAAATTTCTTCCAACCAATTTGTTTCATATTGGTAATCAATGCATATTTGTTTCATATTAAATTGTGAATTATAGTATGCCGTTGAAATTTTTCGCAGTGAATGAAGTCTATAGGACACGTATTCTCTTCCCGTTATATATTGTTTTTCATATATTGAAAGTTAATTTGATAGATTACAGTGTTAGAAACTGATTTCGATTTCAATAGAAAAGTATATACCTATATATATTTTAAATAATATTGTACAATGATTTAATTATATATTTATCTGTATATACATTGTACAATATTATTTAAAAATTTTGGAACTCGATTCCTATGGATAGGTAATGAAATGAAATCCTTGACAAATTTCGTGGGGATGGACAAAGGAAATGAAATGAAAAGTAGGGATGGACATGGGGAATGACATTCTTGATCCAGTCATGTGATATCTCTAATCACAAATTTTTACTTTAATTTTTTTTGGTCTGTTAGAATCAAGTGGTTCGAGTTTGAAAGAGTATCAAAAAATAAAAATAAAATATTCTAAAAATTTAAATATTAATTTACTTTGTAAATAAAAAATCTTTACAAAATCCAAAATTATAAACTATTATTCAGTTATAAGAAAACATTATTCTAATAATACAATTTTTATGTTATTTGTTAATAAAAGAAAATAAAAAGAAATTAAATAAACTAAAATTTTGAGATAATATTTGTTAAATAAGGGGTATGAATTAAAAATTTAAAAATTTGAAATCTTTATATCCAAAAGAAAATCTATAATTGTTTTGTTTTTCTAATCAATTTTTGCGAAGGTGGAAAAAGTTTTAATTAATAAGAAATAATTTTATCCCAATCTCAAATAAGAACTAAAGAAAATAATGAGCATAAACTCAAAGGTTCCATCTCATATAATAGGGGTGTTTGTAGTTCGATTTGAAGCTAAAACCGCACGGACTGCAAAATGAAAAAAATCTTATTTGAAATCAAACCGAACCGCTCATCTATGTCAAACCGAATGGAAACAGAACCATATATGCATAAATAAAACCGAATTAAAACTGAACCGCTTATACATGAATATTATATTTGAAATTCTTTATGAACATTGTACATAAAAAAAGTTCTGCAAAGTTTCAAACATGGATTAAATTAACTACGACAAAGTTACAAACATAGAAATTTCAATATTACAAATATAGATGTTTCAAACATTGAAATTTAAAAGTCCATCAAAACATATAAGTTTCAAAGTCCACCTAACATAAATAAAAGTCCTACAGTCATACAAATTTCGTCAAAACAACTTGTCCTTCATGTTTTGACTATGTCACATTGTTTTCCTTCTTGTTCCTCTCCTTGAGTTTTGCCTCTATACCCTCTTTGAAGTCTAAAAAAAATCTTATTATTAACATAGTAATGACATAATCAATATATTTGAATTTTAAAGTTACAAATTAGTTTAAAAAATGCTATATAGATACGAACCTTCTTCAACCATTACAATGTCCTCCAAATATTTTTTAAGATCAACAGATTCAATATTAATTGCTTTTGAACGTAGCCAATTTTGCGCACATACAAGTGCCTCAACTGTGATTGGAGCTAACGTAGAACGAAACAAATCAATCACTCTGCTACTAGTACTAAATGTAGACTTAGAAGCAACTGTGGATACCAGAATTGCTAAAATATCTCTTGCGCTTTGACTAAAAACCTTCTATCTTGAAGAATTTCCTTTCCACCACTCTAAGATATCAAAGTTCTCCTCACGTGCAATACGATACTCCAATAAGTAAATATCAACTTCTGTATCGACACTTAGTATATCCTCTTCATCCATATCTTCAAAATGGATACAAAAAACGTCTGAAGCGAAAGAAGAAGTTCTAGATGTACTTGAAGTAATTCTAGATGTAGTGGAAAAGCTACTAATGTTACTAGTACTACAATCTTGAAACACTTGAAGTTGAGAATATTTACTAAACAATCTTCTCAGGACAGATTCCACCTTATTCCCCACTTCTTTTACTGTATCTATATCAAATAATTGAGTCAAAGAATACATGAGAGATTTCATCTTGTAAAGTAGATCCAAAATAAAAGCAACATACAAAAAGAAATTTGTTTTTGTGGTCTTACCCCAATACTTATCGTACTTCTCTTGCATTTTCAAAGTCATGTCATGCAATAACTTATTATCAGGATCACCTACACTTGCATATTTTTTTATGCAATTCTGAACAATACTAATCTCATGAAAAACAAAGTTGGAAGTAACATAAAGAGACTCTGATAGCCTAATAGTTACTTCATAGAAAACATACAAAAATTTGGTAAATATTCTTGCAATTTTCCAATATCTAGAAGTTGGTTTACACTCGTCATTCATGTAGATTATAGCATAGTCTTCTAACCTCTCAAATGCCTTTTCAAACTTGTTAGCTGCACCAAGCATCAAGTATGTGGAATTCCATCTAGTTTGAACATCAAGGCACAACATACTCTTGCAAGATATGTTCTCCTCCTCAAAGCACTTCTTAAATTTAGCAAGTTTAGCAGGAGAATATCTAACAAACCTAACGACATTTTGAATTCAAATCAATGTACCGTTCACATCTTTTAGACCACCACACACAATTAAATTCAATATATATGCACAACACTATGAAATCCTCATCCAACACAAATTTATGTTTGAAACGTTTTTTTAGATAAACAATAGATGTATCATTTAATGAAGCATTATCAACGATTACGGTCAAAACCCTATTAATACCCCAATGTTTCAAACATTTTTTCACCTATTTTCTTATTGTTTCCCCTTTATGATTTTCAATATGAGAGAAATTAATTATTCTCTTATGAAGCTTTCAATTTCTATCAACAAATTGTACAGTCAAAACCATGTAATTAACATTTTGAATTGATGTCCAAGTATCAGTCGTAAGTGAAACTCTATATCCTTCATTCACAAAAATATCTCTCAATTGTTCTTCAAGTTAGCATATATTCCTAAAATATCTCTATCAATTGTAGTTCGAGAAGGAATAACAAATCTTGGTTCTACTAACGTCAACGTCCCTTCCACAAACCTCCTAAATCCCTAATTCTCCACAAATCTAAAGGACAACTCGTCAATTATGATCATCTCAATCTTCGAGCATTCTCAATAGTAATTATCTTATAATTAACTTTTTTACCATCATTGTCTAAGTCTTTATTCTGAAATGCTAACTTTGTTTGAGTCAGATCTACTTTATTATCTTTCAATTGAAAATGATTCTTTTTACAGTAATGTTCAAGATGCGTTCTCATAGTTGAATTTTCGTTCCTTCTTAGATGACATGCATACACCACATCATAATGATTATATTTAGCACGTGGATCATCATCACTATATTCAGAACATTTTGTAAATCGCATCATCATCATCATCATCATCACTATGGCCACAACAAGAATGCCGCAATAGAGAGAAAAGAACAGGAGATTGCATCATTTGCAAGTTTCAAACTAGTAACTAATAACAATTTGATTCAACTTAATGATTCTTTGGACAAATATTAAACCACCAAGAGGAGCCTCCAACATGTCCATAGTTTTCAATATAAAAGGAGTTTTAGCATAAAAGAGAAACCCCAAATGTAAAATTCAAGAGAGGTGAAAATGTGAGATGCATTGATCAGGGACGAATTGAAATTGATGACATTCACCTGTTAATCTCTTGTAGATTATTTTTTTTCAGTTAGTTCATGCATTCTATATTAGTTTTAGGATTTATTTTATCACAGTGTTATCAATTAATTCGTATAGGATGAAGAGAAAAACGATTATGGCATATGTTATCGTACTATTTTTATCACAATGTTATCAATGTGGCTTCACAAATTGAATCTCATGAAGATGAAGACCATGAAGATGGAGACATACTGACTAAGTAGGGAAGTTTTGTCAATAACTTATCAACATGAAAGATATTAACGGCTGGAAAAAAAACTACCTACCTAATGTCAGTGTTGAAGGAGCCCAAAGTTAGCATTTGCATTGCGAAAGCTGGAGGTAGAAGTTCGCATCGTGTTTTGTCCTTTGCATCTTTTGCGATTGCCTTTCAATTTTCACATTTTTGTCTCTACGTTCCTCTGCTGTACCAACTTCCAAAATTTGGCGTTTAGTATTAGTTGTTACACTTTACCCTAATTAAGTTATATTATATTATATTATATTATTATTATTATTATTATATATTTTTAATTAATTTATTTATTTTTAAAATAAAGCGATTCAGTTCGGTTTGAAAATTGGTTCTTAACATCTTAAATCGAACCGAACCAAATTTTATGCGATTTGTTTGAAATAGAAACCAAATCAAACTGTATGCATTCAGTTTTGGTTCAGTTAGTGATTCGGTTTGGTTTTCAACTTCATTTTGAACACCCTTATCATATAATTGAGGTAATTTTCTCTAAAATTTTCATGGTAAATTTCTCCCTCTTAGTAGTTTGGAATCGTTTAGTCTTGAATTATAGAATTTCTTCTTATACTTTATTCATCACATGGCGGCCTCGTCAACTTCGTATGGATTGTGTAGAATTTCATCACAAATTCTATATTTTGCCTTCATTTACATTTAATTTTTCTATTTGTTCCCATATTCGAATCACAAATTCATGCAATGGAAATCACAAATTCATGCAATGGGTTGCGTATTATCAACGGAAAAAAAATTATAGCACGCACTATGTTGCTGCTATAATAAATCTGATGACAAACGAGTATGTTACACTTTTAGAATACGAAGAATGTTCGTACTTCGAATTTGGATTAGAGTTCAGTCCTAAATCAAATGAGTACAAGTTAGCAAGAATTTTCTCATTAAAAGAGGAAAATATTTGCGGTCTTGAAATTTTAACTTTAAAAAAAATAATAAATGAAGACATGTTAGTTATTTGCGTATTTTGTATATTGTTAAAAGGATGGTGTTTATTTCAAGGGATACTCTATTGGAATTGCCAACAGAAAGACAAGAAAACTAAATATTTTGTTTGGATGTTGAAGAAGAAAGTTGTATCATAATTGATCTTTCAAATTTAGATAATTGTGGGTGTTTTTAATGGCGGGCTTTATGTATCAATCATGAACAAATAATGAGTTGAAGTGTGGAAGTTGCAAAGTTGTGGATCAAAATTAGCTAATGATTTATGAACGTTATGGTTTGTAGCCGATATATCCACCTGTCTGTCGTTATCTTTAAATAATATTTTCTGGAGATGATGGTTTCTTCAAATTATTAAAATATGTGAGATCTCTCTATTTGTTCAAAATTATTTGTTTTTATACAATTTAAAAACTTAAAGGATCACAAAAACATATGAATATGAATGTGAAAAGTATTTCTAAGTACATGAAATTAAGTTCCTAAATTTTGATTCGATTCACAATATTTTTGGAAGCTACCTCATTTGTTAGGTTGTATCATAAAAGTTTTATGTTCCATATAAATAGTTTTGACTTCTAATTTTTAATATATGTTTTTATTTAAATTAAAAAATTTTATTTTTACATTTTTTTCATGAATATTAAAAAACAATTATTATCTGTCAGTGATATTTTATTATATTTGTAAATATTTTGGTTAATTTTATCATATTTGAAAACAACTTTTTTTTTATTTATTTGTGAACAGATAAATTTACCAATTTTAATTTGAAATTAAATAAAAAGACAGAAATAGGTAACTCTCAAGTATAATCTTTTCTTAAATTAGCTATTTAAAAATTAAATTTGAAAGAAATATTTGTTTTGTATAACATTTGCTTTGCCAAATACTTTTCAAAATTTACTAATTAATATAATATTAAACAAATATGCACTCATAAAAAAACTTGAAAAAGATGAACAAAATAAGAAAGAACGGACGGAGAGAGTACATTGGAAGAAATTTTGACTAAAATCACCACACACAAAAAAAAGGGAAAATTTTGATTAGAATCTTATGTATAATTATATACCATATTTATATAGAATATCTAATAAATGACATTCTTAAAACTAAATGAAAATAAATATATTGAATAATTAATAGATTAAATATGTAATTTTTAATATAAATAATAAATGTAGAGTAAAATATTTATGACAATAGATTATATATATATATTTGAAAATATGTAATATTTAAAATTAACGTGAAGGACAAACCGGTTAATAAAAATATCCAAATCTTATTAATAAAAATAAATGAGATTTTAAGACATTTGTGTAAAATCAAAGTCAAATTTGATGTTTTCTCTATTTTTTTATATGATAAATGAATCGTAACCGTTTGAAAAAAAAAAAGATTACAAAATAATGCAAATGTTTGTTACAATATATTCCCATTATTTAGATGTAATGTATTCCCATTATTGGTGCTTTGTTTTGTAACAACTCGATTTAAACAATTGTAGAAAAAAATATAATGTGATTGTTGTTCAAACATATATTTACTCTTAAATAGTGAAGTTTCATTTGTATAATCTAGGTTAAATCAATGCACAAAAGAATATACCACTTCAAATGTAAGTACCTCAATTTGAGTTTTAACTAAGTGTAAATAAGAATTACTAAAAAATGTAAGGGCAAAATAGAAATCTTAAGATTCTTCAAGCATAATGACCCCTATGTATAGTAGAATACACAAACATGCGTTGCAAGCGTGTGTCATGACCTTTCTTTCTCTTGAAATTATATATATTTTATTTCTTTTGAAATTATATATATTTTATTTCTTTTGGAATTATATATACGTATAATTGACAAAATAATATTGAATTGAGATACAACAACTTAGAAGAAACATTAAAGTGAATATTAGTTTATTAAACTAATACATTTTTAATACAATAATAATTAAAGATAAATGATAAACTTTGATTTCAAACGCGGAAGTGAATGTCAATTATAAATTGAAATTGTCTTACTTAGCCTTATTAAATAAATAACCTAATTATGCACATTTTTTTGGGGGTTAAATTTTCCTCATTTGAATTTAACAAAAAGCTTTTTTATTTTCGTTGAGATCTCCCTTTAAAGTGCAATTGCAATAATGTATAACTGTCTAGTAGAAAGATAAATTTCAATATATAATATTGTTTGTTTTTGAGCCTGTGTTGATGGCGATGTAAAATTGAGTCGACCAAAACTACAAAATAAATAAATAAATAAAATAATAATAATAATAAAATAAATAAATTGCACAAACTTAGATTTAAGTCTAAATTAATGTTGTGGAATTGATAGTGATCATCAAAATTGACAAAACTCTAAGTTTTTTATACTAAAATTTGAGTTTTGAATATATTTATGATTAGAGAAAAAGAGTGTGGAAAAGATATTGTATTGTGATAACATCTTAAGTAACTTTATTAAATTATAAACAATAATAAATATGAAATGTATGGGTTATTGTTTCAACTAGGGGTGTAATTGGGTTGGGTCAGGTCGATTTTTCTTCAAACCGACCCGACTCGAAATATGCGAGTTGCTTTCACTTATGACCGACCCGGTCAACATGGATCGGGTCGGGTCGGTTCTTTTTCCTTTCTTTTCTTCTTCTTCTTTCTTTCTTTCCTCTTCTTTATTTATTTATTTATTTCAAATGGTGATTGCAAAATAACCAATTTTAATAATGTTGCCTCTCATACACATTCATCACAATCACCATGATAGTGCAATTTTAATAATGTTATAATTTACAAGTTTGGATGGATCAAATTTAAGAGTAGAACAAAAGAACCATGTGGATCAAATTTGAGGGTAGAACAAAATAACAAAAGAACCATGTGGATCAAATTTGAGCGTATAACAAAGAACAAAAGAAAGAACTATGTGGGTATCCAACATTCAACTTTCCACCTACTAGTCTATTACCACAAATCTAGCCACCATTCCACCTTCTCCTCTATTGCATAGAGAAGAAATTTACTAATTTAGTGAACTATTTAGAAAAAGAATAATTTATAAGTTAAGCAAATAACTTACTGTGATG
>JBBPDI010000025.1:7125579-7136737 GCA_037974545.1 Cucumis variabilis | reverse complement strand
TTTAATTTCTCAATAACGACTTTATTGAACAGAATATGATTACAAACTACGAGTTTTAGGACAAAAAATTCCAACAAGATATTGATTCATTAAGGTGTATTTATTGAAAATATAATTATATATTATAAATGTGTAAATATCCATAACCTATATAGGTTGTCAATTGTCACATATAACTCTCATTCAATTCCATGTTGTAACATTCATCCTATTGAATTTCACATTGTAGCCCATACCATGACATGTCCTATAAATAGAGGTATTTGGTGTCTGTTTTATACACACCACCATTGAGTTTAATTGTTCTCTATACTTTCTCTCTTTTTTATTCTTCTTTTGTGTTGTTTCATTGTCCTTATTGAGTTTCGTTGTTCTTATTTTATTAATACATTATTAGCACGATTCTCTACACTTTGATTTTTTGTAAAGGTGCATAATATTTTTTTTTGTTTTTGATTTTGTTTTTGTAGATACACATATATAGTTTATGTGTATAAAATATTTCAGTTACACATTATCCATAATTTGAATGTTTGAGAAATATTCTTTTATGCCTACTAACATGTTTTAACTTTACCTATTATGTTTACAAAAATATTTTTCGTTCGTAATGAGTTTATGGTTTGGTTCATCTTAATTTCTTTATGATTTATGAGATTGTTTATGTTTATGATCTACTCTATTTTTCATAATGACTTTATGGTTTACATGATTGTTTGTGTTTGATTCTTATATTATTTCTTTTATGATCTATGTATAGTTTATGGTTTACATGATTGGTTTTTTTTGTATGATTTGTCTATAATTATTGTTTTCTTTCTATTAATACATGGTTTATAATTTTTTATGATTTAAATGTTTTTATTTATTTACCTAAACATGTTTTTTTATCACTTTTTTAACATGTTATGAACATGTAAAGTTTGAGCATGTTGTAAAATTAAGGGGTTTTTTCAAAAATAGAAAAAATTGACAAACTACTTACACTCCATTGAACAAAACCATTAAAAGACAAAATTTATTATACTTGATTTTTATATAAAGTGTAAATATTTAGTCAAATGTTCTATTTTTGATCATTTTCCTAAAATAATATAATATTACAATTTATTATGATTAATATTTTTATTTTTTAATGCTCATTGTCATTACTTGATAATTTAATTAGTGTATTCTTGTTAATTTGCCATAATAGGTATATATGTATTTTTTTTATTGTGTATTAAAATTTATGTTTTGAACTATTATATTTTGAGCTCATTTATCTTTCTATTTTATATCATGTGCATAATACATTTATATTGACCATATTAATCTATTTTAAAAAAAAAAAACACAATGCAAAATATGATATTTACCTACATTTTTTAAAATGCATGTTTGGCATGTTTATTAAACTTTTAATGTAAGTAAATTTCTTTGTCATAGTTTTACCATGACAAGTCTTACCAAATTAAAATGATTTACCTATAAGTGTAAAACCTGTGAGATTTAAATGAGTATTTGTGCGTAAAAATTATGAAAATAATGAGGTCACTAGATAGAAAGCACTTGTGGCACAAGGATTTTCTCAAAGACCACACATTGATTACAAGAAAACATAATCTCTAATGGTGGATATTATTACATTAAGATATTTAATTAGCATGACTATATGTGAAAAACTTGACACGCATCTTATGGATATAGTCACATCATACCTGTATGGTGCTCTAGAAATTGAAATATATGAAAATTGCTAAAGAATTTAAGATAGATGAATCATATAATTCAATATTCTAGAAAATTATATTCAATTAAACTTCAAAGATCATTATATGGATTGAAATAATTAGGACAAATGTGGTACAATTGCTTAAGTGAATATGTATTGAAAGAAGGTTATCAAAATAATCTGATTGTTATTTTTATTGAGAAATCACATTCAGGGTTTGCTATTATACATGTATATGTTGATGGTCTAAATATAATTGGAATTCTCAAATAGCTTTCAAAGACAATAGAATATCTCAAAAAATAATTTGATATGAAAGATGTTTGCAAAACAAATGTTTGCACATCGAGCATTTAGCAAATAAAATTTTTATTCATCAATCAACACATACAAAAAAGATTTTAAAAAGATTCTACATGGACGAAGCACACGCAATGACCATTTTAATTGTAGTTTGACCACTAGATATATGAAAAATGATAGCTTTCGACCTCGAGATAATAATGAAGAATTACTTGGTCTTGAAATACCATAGTTTGATACAATACGTGCACTAATGTATCTTGCTAATAATACAGTACCAGATATAGCATTTTCAATAAATTTATTAGCAAGATATAGTTCTTCTCCAACAAAAAGACATTGGAATGGAGTTAAACATATACTATGTTATCTTCAAGGGACAATTGATTTTGGTTTATTTTATTCAAGCAAATTAAACTTTGATCTAGTTGGTTATGTAAATGTTGGATATTTAGTTGACCCACACAAAGAAAAATCTTAAACAAATTATCATCTGTTTACATATGGATGAACTATTATATCTTGGCAATCTATAAAGCAAACTATTACAGCCACTTCATCGAATCATGTAGAAATTCTTGCAAATTCATGAAGCTAGTAGAGAATGTGTGTGGTTGAGGTCGATGACACGCCATATTTGAGAAACACGTGGTTTGTGTTTCAGTAAAAATTTACCAACAATATTATTTGAAGATAATACTGCATGTATAACACAAATAAAAGGAGATAGAACAAAGTATATCTCACCAAAACTTTTCTACCACATAACCTTTAAGAAAATGGAGACATCAGCGTTCAACAAATTTCTTCAAAAGACAACTTCGCAGACTTATTAACAAAGGCACTACCCACATCAATATTTGAAAATTTGGTGCACAACATTGGAATGCGACGACTCGGAGTGTAACGATCCAACTTTTTGTACTAAGCTGAAATCATTACTACTAAAATAAATAAAAACTTTCTTATCAAAAATAAAAGAGTATGTAGAAATAAAAATAAAAGGTAAAATCCTAATTTGGGCCCTATCTAACTTTTGAAAAAAATGACATAAAAGTAATTCATTAGTTTGATAACTTTAAATAAAATACTAAAAATTAAATATTGAAAACATGAAAGGCAAAAGGAACATAAGATTTCCCCTATGGCAAGTCACGATCACTTCTTATTATTCGTTAACAAAGTTACATCTAGTGGTTACTATTTCGTGGTCCGATCTTATGCAAACTCATTGTATATGATACATTCACTCATTTGTCTCCTACACTAACACATTGGATCATTTCATTTGTATCAAATACAAAGTGAGTTGTATCCATAGTAGGATAAGGTACCTAGCCTTATACTATAGACCCTTTAAGCTGATCCCAAACATTGATCCATGTATGTCTCTACATACTGTTCAAGACTCATCAAACATCTTAGAATGTTAGTTTATTGGATTTGAGTTATTAAGACAAAACTAATAATATAATCAACATAATTTATTGAAATTATAATAATAACACTTTATTAATAACGATCAATGAATTATATTTACAATCTACGAGTTTTAGGACATAAATTCCAACACCTGGATCATCCAGGTAAACCTGTTATTTGCTTGCACTTGGGCGAACAGTAGAAAAACGTGTACTCAACGAGGACTTAGATATTATGCAGTGAAGAGGTACATAATGAGCATTTCGCATGCTATGATCATGACCCATGACTTATCATATAGAATTAACTGCACAGTACAGAAAGACAAGGTAAGCATCTTACACGCAATGAACCTGCTTTGGGATGTATTGCAATTGCAGTCTACAAAGCCAAAACAACTAAATCCCAAACAAACAAACTAGTGTGGCACAAGATTTTGCAGAGGTCATTCTTGATGTGTGAAGAAGGTCATTGAGATATTTGGCCTGGTTAGTAAATATGCCATCAGTAGTGGAATGGGTTTCGAGACCAATAAAGTACTTTAAAGGACTAAGGTCGGATATTTGGAATTCAAGGGCCAATTAATTTGTGAAAAGGGATATGTATGAAGAGTTAGGACCAGTGACAATGATGTCATCTGCATACAGAAGTAAGTGAGAGAAGATATGACTGGTCGAATGAATAATGAGGGATCAGCGATAGAAGCTACAAAATCGAGAGTAAATAAATAAGATGTAAAGCATTTAAACCAAACATGAGAGGTCTGTTTGAAACCATAGAGACTCTTGTGTAGGAGACGCCCGTGATTTGGACATGTTTTGTCCTGGAAGCTAATAGGTTGAGACATATACACTGTTTTGTAGAAAATACCGTGAAGAAAACATTTTATACCAATTGTGGAAGGATGGAGAAGAGATGATAGAATCTGCATAAGGAAAGATTATTTCATGAAAGATAACATGTCAGGAAACTATGGTTTACTTGGATAAAGGATTGTAAAAAATATAGCTATGAAATTGTGAGGATATCCTAAAAATACGTGTTGTGTGTTTTGGGTTCAACTTTGTGTTTGTTGTAAGGTTGACAATAGGATAACATGCACATCCAAAAACTTTTAAATGATACAAATCAGGAGTATAACCAAAAAACATTTCAAATGATGATGAAATTTTAAGTGAAGAAGAGGACATGCGATTAATAATAGAAATCGCAATTGAGAAAGCGTAAGGCCAAAATTCAAGAGGAACAGAAGAATGAAAAATTAGAAACATTGCAGTTTCAACTATGCGATGATGTTTACGTTCAGCTACATCATTTTGTTCATGAGTATAAGGGCATGATTTTTGGTGAGAAATACTTTTGGAATCAAAAAGGATTGTAAGGTGGTGATGCAAAATTCACCACCACAATCTGATTGAAATTTTTTTATTTTCTGATATATTTGATTTTTTAAGGGCAAAAAAAATCTAATAATAGATGGAACATCATATTTGTAAGAAATAGGAAAGAGCCAAGTAAATTTGCTAAAATTATCAATAAAGCTCACATAATATTGATTTTCATTAGAAGATATTATTGGAGAGGGTCCCCATACATCACTGTGAACAAGTTCATGAGGTGTAAGCGAATTTGATAAAGACATAGGAAAAGGTAATTTTGTCATTTTTGATTTTAAACAACTAATGCAATTGCAAGTAGAAATAGAAGGAGACATAGGTAGACCAATTCGAGATAAAATAGAACTAAGTATTTTTGGAGCAAGATGACCCAATCAAAAATGCCATAATGATGAATTCTGCTATTTTGCATGAAAATTAAAAGATTTAGAATGAATGGTAAATATGGATAGAGTAAAGGTACTGGGAAGAGGATAGAGACCATTGATTCTTTCACCAGTATAGAGAGTTCGACCAGTGACTTTATCCTGAATGAGAAACCAGTCAGTATCAAAAATAAAAATACAGTTATTGTTAAGACAAATTTTATGAACAGATAAAAGATTTGCAGCAAATTGAGGAGCATGGAGTATTTTAGAAAGATTAAAGGTATGAGAAGGAATTGAGAGTTTACCGCTGCCGGTATTTTGAATATTTAAAGGTTGGTCATTTCCCACTATGACAGTTTTCTCACCATTATAGTTGTTGGAGAAGTTGAGATTTGCCAACTCATTTGTCATATGAAAGTTACATTCACTATCAGATAACCATAAATTATTAGTATTTTCACTAGAAGATTAAGAATTCATAGAGTTTACCGCCATTGCCGCTAATTGAGAGGGTGGATGTCGATATTGATAAGAAAAATTCATTCGATTATAACAATTGAGAGCTTCATGTCCTTGTTTCCTACATATTTGACATAATATGTGTCCAGCTGGTCCAGAAAAGGTTTCAGGCCCAGTCCATGTGTGGGTTCAGATCCTATGAGGCCACGTTAACTTTGAGGAGTGTGTATTGGACTAAAATTGGATGGTGGGTGAAATGGGTCTGAATTAATGTTGGACCGAAAGGAATTAGATGGTCCAAAGTTGTTGATTACACTCATGAAATTGGAGTCATGACCTAATGTACCTGACATGTAAAAAAAATTAGAATTATTTTTAGATCGTCTTCCTTGTTCGCCATGGTTCTGAGATGGTTATCAGTTGTTATGATTTTAAGATGGGTGAAAGGCTGCCATTGCTGTGGAAATGGTTTCAATGGTGGATGTCTTGGCTATTGTTAATTTTTCTGAAATAAGTAAAGTATGGAGTTCTTTGAGAGAGATGGTGTCATTACGAGTGCGAATGAATGTACGAAAATCATTGAAGGTGGAGGAAAGACCATTTAGAGTGTGGACTGGGTTTTCTTCATCTTTAAGAGAGACAGGTGTGGCAGCGAGTTTGTCAACAAGTGCGTTAATACGAGAAGTATATTGCTCAATAATTTCAGAAGGGGTCTCCTTGATGGTATAGAGTGCAGATCTGAGATCAATGATGTTGGATCTGATATTGGAAGAATAATGTTTTTCTAGAAAAAAACCACATATCCTTAGAAGAAGTTGAGCAGACAACATGGGTAGAGGATGACATGGTAGCGTTTATTAAGGTAATGAGAGTTCATGATTAATTTCAAGGATAGTTCCAACCGTTGTTGATGGTAGATTTTTTGGAGGACGGGGAAGAGAACATCAATATGGCCAAAAAGGGAATGGGCTTTGAGGATGGGAGATTTGATATTTCTAGAGAACATAGTTGGTGGAGTCCATACGAAGAGGTACAAGATTACAAATGTTGGATAGTAGGAAAAGAGTAGGAATAAATGCATTTGGTGATGATTCGAGAATAGGATTGGTAGAATCAGATTGGTGGGAGTTGGAGACGGCCATTGAAGACATATGAGGTATGTAGAATTAGTTTTTAAGAATGCTCTGATACCATGAAAGTGTTTGAAATAATTTTGTATATTTCTTCTTATTGATAAGTGGTACATTTATACAAAGTACAAATGAGTGAATATGGTAAAATTAACAATGAAATTAATTTACAATAAATGCCTAAATATTTGGAGAAGATTGTGGATCTTGAAACATCATTGTGGATCTTGAAATATCTCCTAATACGATATTTGTGTTTAGTGTTAATTGTTCACTATTTACCAATTTGCTAGTAGTAGTGAATCAGGTGTGCCAAATTGCTTAAGTTCAATGAATTTTGATGTGGTGAAATTTGATGGAAAACTCAAGTTAGTCTAATGGCATATGCAAAGTGAACAATGTGTTGATATAGTCTAGGTTACACGTGTGCGAATTAAGTAGTGATATAGTCCAGTGTAGCCTAGGAATAATTCTAACAAAGTTCAAAGAAGAAAATTTTTGAGTAGAAGATAAGTTGTTAGGTAGTGATTAGTTTGGACACATGAAAAATAGAGCAGGATTGTCAAAAAGCTCTAGATCGAATGTTGACACAGTTTTTTTTTTTTGTCAAGGAAAGTTGTGACTTTCATCAGTCCACTTTACCATTATAGGGAGGTGATGTTAGGATACAACAAGTTTGCACAAAGGCATTGACTCGACGATTATTCAAGATGTGGGTTGGAAGTTGTGTTGATGGAGGAAGAAATTTTAAGTGAGTCAAGTAGGTGAAAATTGCACCATAAGTTTCAACAAGATCTATTGGCATGTGATGATAAAAGGAAAACCAGAAAGGTGCTATTCCAAGTAGTGAAATTTTATGTTTGAGTAGGATTTAATTCTCTGATCTTAGAATTATGATTGTCAATGAAGATAGCGAAATGGTTTTGTTCGGGTTGCGTGCTTAGATTTACTCTTTTTTGATATTTCTTTCGCAACCCTCTCTTCGAAAAATCAATGGATTTGATGGTGTGTCGTTGAGGATCTATATATGCGACTACGCTACGCGAAAGACATGGTCATCGCATGCAGTATACTCGTTATGTCTCTAGGCGAGGACCGTGCAATATAAAAAGTACACATCCTTGTCACGTGTAACTACTTACTCTACGTTAAGTACACGTTTTTCTCTCACTTGTCCAAGTATAAGCAAAACAAAAATGTTCCTGGGTAAGTCGGGGTTGAACACAAAGAATTTTTATCAAACATAATGATAACGTCTGATTTCTCAGTTCAGGCGGTATACAAATCTATACAGTATAATGTGAATGTATATTAATCCTATTATGTACACTAGAGATTATGTAGAAGGTGGCATGGAGTGTCATGATGATAAAAGTGAACTAACTTGCCTTGAAGAAACATGAAGGAAGGTCTCTACGTTATGGACAATTAAATCATGTGGCGGTCCTTAATGCTATAGATATTACATAACTATCTTTTAATTAAAGCGAGCAACCTCTCAACGTCTAAACACAAAACATGTTCACCTATCGGGATACAAATGATAAAGATAATTATGTGATAGCTATCTAGGTTTTCTCACTTGTAAGAACAACATTGCCTCTCTATTTAAGGTGAGCAACCTCTCTAGGCTTAAACACCACACTTGTTCTCATTTCAGAACACAAATGATAGATGACAAAAGCTAGAATTGAGCTAGTCGCCAAGCCCCTTTCTATGCATGCTTAGTGTGTTCTTCGCTACTTATTCTCTCGAGTAGTTAACGAATAGTACCTGATTTCTTCTCTCAAAGAGAAACAAGTGATAGGGTGAAGTTCAGATTAAACATGATGAACCTTATAAGTGAATCCCATATCAAGCATTTATCACGTACTTAGAATGCTTATAACACGTTAAAAAGATGAAAAGTAAAGAAATGATAGAATGACAGTGGATAAATATGTATTTTATTGATTAATGTAGGCCTTTCAGCCATGAAAATATAAGAGTCAAAACAATAAATTGAAACATACAAAAATGGAAAGAAAAGAACTGAGTCGAACCCCATAATGCATTGTTATGCATTTCTTGACTCTTTTACAAGTTGGGAGGAATGGTTGGTAAGTTTCTCTCTCATATCTCTCTCAAAGCTCTCACTTATGACGTTAATCGAAGAAGAGGTGAAGAAAGGAACATCTACATAATGGAAAGGGCTACTCCCTTTCGCTAGCCACCTGTGAGACAGACCTCTCAGAGCCTCTCTAACTACTTTTACATGATAAAGTCGGAGATATATATATAGGCTTATTAGGGCAAGAAGCTTCTATTCTTTATCCACTGCACATATCAATGTTGAACGTTGCCTTGTCATGTCACATCACTCCAACTACCATCCTCGTCTTTTTGGGAATCTCCTTGCATGATGAGGTGGGATCTCGTCTAGTGATGTTAATTGCCAAACAGCTTCTTATCGCTCAAGTTCTTTCACAACTCTTCATGAATTCGCTATATTTCCTCTTTTCTTCATCATTCTGCGATAAAAACCACTAAAAAGCATAGTTAATCAAGCATGGTGACTTATGTAAGTTGTATTCTCTTATTTTTATAAATTTGTAGTAAAAGTTATACGTTTTGATACTTTATCCTACGTTCTGACTCCATTGTTTTATGTAAAAGGCTACTAATAGTTTAGTGATGCAACAATTTAAAACAATGCTTGTCCTCAAGCATAGTTCCATACCAATTCTTGTCCCCAAGCACACTTCACACTAGAGCTAAAATCGGGTTGGGTTGGGAGACATTCTCAACCCAACTCATATTTTTGGGTTATTTGGGTTGGTAACTTGAATAACCTCAATTTAGTTTCTAACCCAACCCAACCCGTAAATATATAAGTTGGGTTGGGTTGGATTGTATAGTTTTTTTCTTTTTTTCGTTTCTAGTTTCTAATGGTTATAAAAGTTCAAAATTGTTACATTTAAATTTCAAACATATATAATTCAAAATTTTATACAATAAATTCAAAGTTTATATACCTAATTTGTTTTCTTATTAAATAATATATATTTGTATATATATTACATTAATTCATGTTGAGTTGGGTTGAACCAAATTTTTCAACCCTCCAACCCGAAAAGATCAAATTTTTTTAACCCAACTCAACCCTTATAATATGTATTGGGTAGTCTGAGTCATTCGGGTTCAACCCACAATCTTACGCCCCTACTTCACACCCAAGATTTACCTTCCTCCTCGCATCTACTAAAGTTTTTATAATGCTATTTAGCCTTACTCGCTATTAGGGTTCACTCTCATTGCATAATCCCTAAAATATTTTTAAGTTCAGAATGCATCAAGCTTAAGTCTCAAAATATCCTTGTTCATTCCCTAGAAAATCTTATTTTCAGTTATGAAATAGCTGAAACTTTTGAAGAATTTTGGGACCTTTTTTTTTAAGAAACTTCTATTTATTTATATTTGCAGTTTGGCATTGAGTGAAAAATCATGGGCACTCTATGAGTTCGTTCCTCTTCTCAACTATAACTCTTGTCGCTACTTTTAACTTTTACTCTCAGATTTTTGTTGAAGCTTTGCTTCTTATTTTTGGTGAAAGGTGACAACATTGGAGTTCTTATTTCAATTGGATAAAAAGAATAAACAAATTTTTTAAATTTACTTTGTTTTAACTTTTGTTAAAACGACTTATTTGAATCGCTTTGGATAAAAAGAATAAACTAATTTTTTAATTTTACTTTGTTTTAACTTTTTTTAAAACGACTTATTTGAATCGCTTTGACGGGATCTGTCAAAAAGTTTCAAAATCTTTACCTCATACCTTGCACGCCCCCAAATTTAGAACGCAACAAAGTTCTCGTTGCTAAAATGTAAATGATAAGATTTATTACAGAAAATTCTTACAAAATAGATTTGAGGTAAAGCTCGTTCACTATTGAACTTTCTAGAAATATTTCCTAATTAGGTTTTCTTAACAAGTTTTCTGCCTAAATGACAAATAACACTTATAATCATTAAACTCTATATATTCTAGAATAATAGAATATTTATTTTATTATAATTTTCTAAGAAACTATAGATGATATAATCATTTTTTTTATTAAGGTTATAACAAATCTTTATTTTGTTTTTTTTCTTTTTTTATCTATTGTTATATTTGATCGACCCTAATTTAGAAATCGAAATCTAAAAAATGAAAACGTTAGTGGTCGAATATTTACTCCAGATTTCTTGTTTATGTGTTACCTCTCCAAGAACACAACAATAAGTTGAGAAAATTATCTCTAATAATGACTTTGAGTGACAAAAACCAATGTTACAAGATATGCAGAGTTCAGTGTCCTAACAAGGTTAAACCCACGACCACAAGTT
>JBBPDI010000025.1:7020624-7036311 GCA_037974545.1 Cucumis variabilis | reverse complement strand
TAATTTTGAATCATATCCAAAATTAAATTTATATAATAAAGTTTGATAAACTTTATATTATAATGTATCACTATACAATAACTAATTCCTAAAGTAAATTTGAACATTTCAAATTACAACCAATATAAATAAATCCCATTACCCTTTACGAGCTAGAAAGGGAACCTAATGGATCTATAGATCAGAAACTACAACGATCTAAAATTAATTGGCTAAACTCATTAACCATATTAATCACTATTCATTAACTATGTGTACACTCCACTAAAGACTCACAACTGAACTCTTTTCATTATAGATATATTTCTGTGTTCACGAATATAGACCAATAACAATAAGTTAGTCCTTCACGAGTATTCGTAACACTAGTTGGATTAATTTACCCTTTTACCCTTGGGTTACCTCTAATCCTTAAATACCACTACTCTTATAGTGAATAACCTATTTATAGTCCTACCAATAAACAGAAACTCCTCTCATGCCATAGAGAGAGTAGGGCCATTTGTTCAGACCTAGAGACACCATTTAATGGAACACTCATCTACTTACCCTAAAGTAGGAAATGAGTAAATTTCATCTTGTGTAATTATATTTCCAGCTCCCTACTCGGTCTTGTCTCCAAAATGATAAGCTTATGGAGTCGACAATCTGACCACTCCCACCCGTTCAAATTAAAGAACAATTTCTCACGAACAGGAGTTCATAATACACTCAGGATTAAGACTAAGTTACCTAGGTCATCCTAGTGAAATAGAAACCTAACTAGTTAACTGAGTTACATCTATGGTTACTATTTTGTGGTCCGATCTTATGCAATCTCATTGCATAGGATACACTCACTCGTATGTCAATTACACGAACGTGTTGGATCATTGCGTTTGTATACGAAGTGAGTCGTATCCATAGTGTTACCAAGATAAGGTACCCAACCTTATCTCCATACTATAGACCCTTTAAGTTGATCTTTTACATTGATCTCTCTATGTCTCTACATACTGTTCAAGACTCATTATATAACTTAGGATGTTAATTTATTGAATTTGGGTTATTAAGATAAAACTAATAATATAATCAATAGCAATTATTACAATAATAAAACTTTATTAATAATGGTCAATGAATTATATTTACAATCTACGAGTTTTATGACATAAATCCCAACATTCTCTTCTTCGATCCATATTAATCAATAGTATGGAGCCACAAATTGACAAACCTTTACTCTACACTATAACTGCTAAGGATATTTGGGACACAATCCAGAAACTGTATTCCAAACGTCAAATGTCTCTCGCCTATATACTCTACAGAAATAAGTTCATGAATGCAAGCAAGGGACCATGGATGTTACATCCTTTTGTAAGAAATTTTTGCTTATCTGGCAGGAGATGGATCCACTATAACAAAAATGATATTCTATGACATTTTTATACAATCTAAATTAAAAGGAGGAAAGAAAAAATTGTCACAAAATGTTAAAATGTGCATTTTTGGCGGAAAAAGACGGAAAATTTTGGATTGGCCAAATTTATGATAGTTTTTTAATGTCATAATCTACGACATTTTTTAACTATCATTAAATATTAATAATAAAATAATATATATTTGTTTTAAGTTAAAAGAAAGGAAAGAAATAAAAGAAAGGAAAGCTCTGAAATTTTGAAAACCCTCTCCCTCACTTCGTGAAAATTGTCACCGCACTTCCCTCACCATAATCTTTCTCAATCTCTCCATCGCCAACGTCGGGGACTTCTGGAACTGAGTGTCGACCAGGTAAACGCACCGCTACCACCTCTCGCTGCTCCTGACTGAAGTTGCTTGCCCTTTTCGTCAGTCTTCCTCCCTTTTTTGATTAGCCCCAAAATCTTTGTCTCTCTTTCATCCCTTCTCCAATTAGCCCTAAAAGATCTATCTAGAGAGCCATTATTGCGTATTTTGTGTATGTGAAGCAGATAGTGAAGCATTTGGATTATAAATATTTCTTTTTCATTTATCATTCTTCTTCTTCTTATTTATCAGAACTTCTTCTGATTAACTTATATTGGATAGGTCTTTAATGATGCAATTGAAGTGTTGCGTAATTCATACAAGGAGAGGAATCCTTTCTGTGTTTCATTTGCAATGACAAACATGGGTTCTGTCATGCTAGCTATGGATCTAGTCAGTGAATTCTTTTATGGACATGGTAAATTAGGGGGAAAAGGAAAAAAATAAAAAAGAGAACAAACTCTTATAGGATCTTGGAGTTATTGATTTTTAACTTTATTGTGAAACAGTTATTTTAAAAATGTAGGGATGAATGGGCCCAAACAATTCAATTTCTATTGCTTGTGCTACAAGCAACTTTTGCATACTAAATGTTGCCAATCAAATAATTAGAGGAGAAGCGGTAAGTAATCACTTTCTTAGAAGCTAGTTGATAGGCTCCGAATAATATTTTGGAAAATATGGGAGATTACAGATTAAAAGACTCCATCTACATCCCAACAAAGCCCATATTTATAATTTTAATACATCATATATCTAATAATCAAATTGAAAGTAAATCAAATTGAAAAATTCTAATTAATTAACTTTGTCTATTCCTCTTTCTTTCCCCTTTCATTCTTTTTTTTTTAATTTATTTTTGCTTGGTTTTGTCCAAATCCAATTTATTTGATTTCGAAGATCAACTCAAAGTTTGTGGCAAAGAGATGGTTAGATCCATGAGTTGGAGTCCTTTATCAAACTCCTTTTAAAGGTAAAGTTTGTTGTAAACTCTTTTGAAAAACTTGTTTTAATTAATTAATGTAATTTTTGTTTCAAACTTTGAATTTCTCCCTATTATATATGATTGGA
The DNA here is from genome assembly GCA_037974545.1 of Cucumis variabilis. Taxonomy (NCBI): domain Eukaryota; kingdom Viridiplantae; phylum Streptophyta; class Magnoliopsida; order Cucurbitales; family Cucurbitaceae; genus Cucumis; species Cucumis variabilis. Next base: position 7,033,473 of record JBBPDI010000025.1, on the reverse strand, counting down.
AATTAAATTTAATTAGATTGATCGAATAAGATTTAAAGACGTATAATTGGATACTTTGAGCTATTTAAAGGTCATTTGTTCTTCACAAGTGAGTAAATAATTGTTAGTTCCCCTCTATTGTGAAACTCATTTTATATTATAAACAAATTTAGATGCTAAATCATTTGAATTGATAGTGATCATAATATAATATATAATTATAATTACAATATTGTTGTTGTTTGATTATTTTGTACATATATGGTGTGATACTTCAAATACTAATTTATTTTGATCTTGTTATATATTCTTCTAATTCACAAAGTTAGATTAGTATATGTGTGTGTGTATATGTTATGTTTTAAAATATTAAAAATATAACACTTCTTTTGTCTAAACTTTAGCTTTCTTTATAACTAACTATTCATTCTTTTTTGGGAATATTTTGGGAAATACGGGAGATTACATATTACTGCATACTTGAAGGGCTTCAAAGTTGTACAAGCCAAGGATTAGACTAGAAACATTCTAGTCCTTCCAAATTTAGAGCACACAGTTCTCCTCTCTTCCTTTCTTTCTCTACCTGGATATTAAAAACCTCTTGCTTTGTTCTTTTCTAACATTTACATATAATATAGGCTATCATTCCTTTGTATCCAAAACAGTCCTTACTCAGTAGAATAAAACTCCTTTGCTATTATTCACTCTCCTACATAAACAAACAAATGAGTAGCTGGCATCCATATGCAAATGAGCACTTTTCCCCCAAAAAAAGTGCTTACTAGAGAAGTGTTTCAAAAGAGGTCTATTGTATCTTATTTGTTTTCATGTGCAGGATGTAATGCTCTACGGAGGATCAGATGCAACAATCATACTTATTGGTATTTTTCTATTTATTATGTCAATAAAGTTAAACTCTTATTGCTTAAGATATTTAAAGTGAATCTATTTTATTTTACTGTTGCTAGATTTGGGAGGTTTTGTTGCTTGTAATACACTTTCACAAAGAAACAATGATCCTTGACATGTGAATGACCTCACAAGAAGTTAGAATTTATGAGAACACAAGGAATATCATTTCTCAATCCGATGTTTATATGTGATTGTAAATGTGGACTATTTAATCAAACAACCAAACTAATAAATGTAAAAGAGGCAAAATATTGTCAACTATGACAATGGATCCAACATCGTTAGTGGAATGTAAAATGTTAGAGGAATTATCTTCAAGTAAACTATTTACGAGGCAGGTTGGTTCTTTGCCTCCCTACCCAAACTATTTAATTAAAAGAGTCAATAATATTAACCTTACTAGATTAGGATGTGATCTGATATGTGTACACTAGTGTCCTTGAATTCTAGTTAAGAGAAACATTGGTCCCCATTCGCTATTATGTTGGAACACTGCAATTTTCTCGTGTTGTAGATTAATATATGTTAGACTACTAAAGCAACGATGTTCATTCTTCCAAAAAAATTTGGCACTCATGTGACTTGACTGATTTATGAGAGTTTTAGGTGTATAAACTTTCTGTTTTTGTTTACTTGTGAATTGATTTGCTTTGAAAATGTTCTTTAGTCATACTCTAAAATTAGATTTTGTTTTCTTACTAGGTTTGGAAGAATCCATTGGAGCAGTTGAAGCCATATTGGAGCAATTGGTTCATATAAAATTTTTTGTATGGTTGGTAGCAAAATCTTGGTTCCAATGTACTGATTTTAGGCTTGTTGGTAGCTAAAGATGTCAATATTTATTCTTTTTGTATGTAAACTACCCTTTAACAAAAAATGGTTATTAGTCAATGGGTGTACGAATATTACAAAGTGTATTATTACGTGTATATATATTAAAGTGTTGACTCTTTGTTTTCATATGAGTGTGATGTATTAGAACATTATTGTCATTGAACTTGTTAATGTAATGGCAGAGCGGCAAGAAGAACATGACATGTATTTTATTGTTAAAAAAATTTAGTAATTGAGGAATATACGACAAGAAGAAAAATGTCATAATATACGAATTTGTGACATTTTGTAACTGTCGTCAATATCGAAATAATGACATTTGCTTTTATAAAAACTGTCAATATTAGCATATCCTTGATAGGGAAAAATGTCATAATATATGAATTCATAACATTTTTGTAATTGTCGTAAATATAAAAAAAATGACAGTTCATTTGATAAAAACTGTCACGATTGACATATTATTGACAGGAAAAAAATGTCATAATAAACGAATTTGTGACATTTTTGTAACGTCGTTAATATGAAAATGATGATAGTTATTTGTTGTCATAAAATAGTAAATAATGACATTTATTTTTTGTCACGAAAACACTTATTGTGATAGTTTTTTAGAACCGTCGTGGAAAGACTTTCCACAACAGGTGATACTATGAGTGTAAATAACTATCACAGATTTTATTTGCGACAGAAAATAACTGTCATTGTAGACCAATTTTGTTGTAGTGATCTATGCAAAGAACTAATTTGGAGTAGTCTTAGTGACAGTGTACAGTACTTCTGAGTTGTAGAAATTAACAAGATTAATGATTTTCTTGCTGGTATTAACTCTAAGTTTGATATAGTTCGTAGGCGTATTCTAGGCCAGAGACTAATTCTCTTCCTAATGGAGGTTTATTCTGAAATCCGTCGTGAGGAGGATCGCACAAATGCTATGAATAGTTCGACAATCTCGGTTATTGACTCTGCTGCTTTTAGTGTGAGGTCTTCTATCAGTAGTAGTGAAAAGAACAATAGGAAACCAATTTCTGTCTGCGATCATGGAAGGAAACAATGGTATATCAAGGAGCAGTGTTGGAAGTTTCACGGTTGTCTCCCGGAGGTAAAAATGTCCTTTCAACGATAAATAGAACAATGGACGGGTATATATGAGTGAGTCTGCTAGAACCTCTCAACCACCTGATCTACATGAGGATCGGGTCAATCCAAATTCTACTACTCTAGGTGTCATTGCCCAAACACCTGTATATCTCAATCCTTCAGTCTTATTAGTATTGATGGGAAGAGACCTTGGATTCTGGATTCTGGCGCTACAAGCCATTTGACTGGTTCCTCTAAATTGTTTGTGTCCTATATTCCATGTGCTGGTAACGAAATAATTAAGATTGCAGATGGCTCCTTGGTCCCTATTGTTGGGAAGGAAAAGATTTTTCCTTATGCAAAGCTCTCCTTACATCATGTGTTGCATGTGCCCAAAATATCTTATAATTTGTTGTCTATAAGCAAGATTACTCGTGATTTAAACTGCAAAGCAACATCCTTACTTGATTCTGTCTCTTTTAAGGACTTGAGCTCAGGGAGGATGATTGACACTATCCGGCATAGTAGGGGACTCTATCTTCTTGATGATGACACCTCTAGTAGCACTTCTAGAACTAGCATTTTATCTTCTTATTTTACTACTTTTGAACAAAATTTCATGTTATGGTATTTTCATCTAGGCCACCCTAATTTTCACTATATGAAACATTTGTTTCCTCATCTTTTCTCTAAAATTGATGTGTTTACTATATTTTATGATATGTGTATTCGGGCTAAACAACATCGAGTATCTTTTCCTTTTCAACCATACAAACCAACTCATCCTTTCATCCTTGTTCATAGTGATGTTTGGGGTCCTTCCAGGGCCACTACTTCATCTGAAAAACAGTGGTTTGTAACGTTTATTGATGATCATACCCGTCTTACATGGGTCTTTCTCATCTTCGATAAGTTTGAGCTTACCTCCATCTTTTGAAATTTTTATCACACTGTAGAGACACAATTTAATGCGAAAATTGCTATTTTATGAAGTGATAATGATCGTGAGTTCTAAAATTATACCCTCAATAAGTTTTTATCCTCCAAAGGGATTGACCACCAGAGTTCTTGTGCATATACCTCCAACAAAATGGCATAGTCGAACGTAAAAATCATTATCCCTTGGAAGTAGCTCGGTCTCTTATGTTGTCTACTTCCTTACCATCCTATCTATGGGCAATGTCATTCTTACTACAACTCATCTTATTAACAGTATCCCTTCTCACGTATTACATCTCCAGACCTCCTTAGAGTGTCTTAGAGAGTCATATTCTTCTACTCATCTCATTTACGATGTTCCTCTCTGGGTGTTTGGGTTCACAACTTATGTTCATAACCATGGTCCTAATCCAACTAAGTTTGCTTTTCGAGCTCAGACATGTGTCTTTGTTAGTTATCCTTTGCACCAAAGAGGCTATAAATGCTTTTATCTTTCTTCTCATAAGTACTTTGTTTCCATGGATGTCACCTTTCTTGAGAATTGTCCTTTCTTAATTTCCCGTTAACCTACTTCATGAGGAGAGTGAGAGTAGTAAGAGTGAAGAGTCTAACTAAGTGATTTCCTTAGAGTCTACCAGTCCTATTTTTACTTCCCTACCTAACCCAGATCCTCACAACATGGTCCTACCTACGAACCAAGTTTCTTGTAAAACCTACTATATGAGGAATCTTAGAAATGAACTTGGGTCTCCTACTACTCAGCTGGCTCCAGTTCAAGATTCGAACCACTGCAAGAACAAGGTATGACTGATACTACTAATTCATGTATTTATAGTAAAATGAGTGAAAGTGACAGGTCTGAGACAATTATTCGTGAGAACATAGGTGGACAAGACAGTGTTGATACTAGGGCCATTTTAGATAGAGAAGGCACTAGTGGTGGAAATAAGGTGACTGAAAAAGTTACAAAGAATAACACTAGGAAGGATCATTTAGAAAATATCAGTAAGTATGACCCGTCTCTTGATCTTCCTATTGCATTGAGGAAGGATACCAGGTCCTACACAATGCACTCTATTGCTATTTTTGTGTCTTATAAGAACATATCTCCTCGGTTTAGAGCCTTTACAACCAGTCTTGACTCTACTCTCATACCCAAAAATATCCATGTTGTCTTTCAATGCCCAAAGTGGAAAAGTGCAGTCACAGAGGAAATGAGAGCCCTAAAAAAGAACAAGACTTAGAAGCTCTACACTCTACCTAAGGGACACAAGAGTGTGGGATGCAAGTGGGTGTTCACTATCAAGTATAGATTTGATGATACTCTTGATAGATATAAAGCTAGATTAGTTGCAAAAGAGTTCACTCAAACTTATGGGGTTGACTACTCTAAAACCTTCTCTTCTGTTGCAAATTTAAACAATGTGAGAGTCTTACTGTGTGTTGCTATGAATAAAGATCGATCTCTATATCAACTTGATGTTAAGAATGCATTCTTGAATGGAGATTTAGAAGAAGAAGTGTATATGAGTCTTCCACCGAGATTCGAAGCCCAGTTTGGCCATCAGGTTTGCAGACTTCAAAAGTCCTTGTATGGGTTGAAACAGCCACCAAGAGCTTGGTTTGACAAATTTATCACCTTTGTCAAGTCTCAATGGTACACTTAAGGGCATTCTGATCATACTTTATTCACAAAAGTCTCCAAGTCTTAAAAAATTATAGTTTTGATAGTTTATGTTGGTGACATTGTTTTATCTGGCGATGACGCCGACTAAATCCTACGGTTAAAAAGGAAGATGGAGAATGAGTTTGCAATTAAAGACTTGAAAAATCTGAAATACTTCCTTCGGATGGAAATTGCCAGATCTAGAGAAAGTATCTATGTATCCTAGAGAAAATATACCCTTGATTTGTTAACTGAGATAGGCATGTTAGGGTGTCATTCCGCTGATACACCTATTGAGCATAATGTCAAACTCAGAGATACAGGTGATCAAGTTTCGATTGACAAAGAAAAGTATTAACGCCTATTGAACAAACTAATTTATTTATCTCATACTAGGCCCGACATCTCATATGTTGTGAGTACTATTAGTCAATTCATGCACTCCTTATGAAGAACACATAAAGGCAGTAAACATAATTCTGAGATATTTAAAAACAACTCCCAGTAAGGGATTGAGATTCAGAAAAAACTGACAAAAGGTGTATTAAGGCATATACAGATTCTGATTGGGAATGGTCTATTGTTGATAGAAAATCTACCTTCGGGTATTGTACTTTTGTATCTTGATACTTGGAGAAGCAAGAAGCAAGGGGTTGTTGCCAGGAGTAGTTTTGAAGCTGAATACAGGGCACTGGGTTTGGAAATCTATGAGGAAATTTGGCTTCAAAAGGTGTTATCTAATCTTCACAAGGACTATGAGATGCCTATGAAACTTTTATGTGATAATAAGACGACTATCAACATTGCTAATAACCCGATCCAACATGACAGAACTAAACATGTACAGATTGACAGACACTTTATCAAAGAGAAATTAGACAGTGATAGCTTCTGCATTCCTTACATACCTTCAAGCCAACAAATTTCTGATATTCTCACAAAGGGACTTCTCAGACAAAGCTTTGAGTCTTGTGTTAGCAAGTTGTTAGCAAGCTGAGTCTTTTTTACATTTATGGCTCAACTTGAAGGGGAGTGTTAGAATTAACGGGTTTGTTGTATGTTGAAAGCCTGGGAGTTTGTTAAGATTTTATATTGCCCTAATTATCTTTTATTATTTTTATTATGAGTTATATAACCTATAAATAAATGCTTCCAGTATTATTATGAAATAGAGAAAAATAATAAGAAAATAGCATCGTGGTTTTTCTCCCTATTCTAGGGTTTCTACGTACAATAATTTGTTTTTCTATTTTTTTTCTTTCAATAAGACCACAAATATGAATCAACTTAGCATAGAAATGAAAATTTGATTTGCTTACCAAATGCATAGCACTATTTATAGGAAATGCAAATGCTACAATAAATATGGTACTTTTTTGGGTACTAGTTGGTAACACGTGCTATGCACGTTAATTTTTCATTTTATTTCACTAAATAAAAATAGAGTAATTAATTACACAAATAGTATGAAACTATATTTATTTACTCGTGATTTTTTAAATACATTTTTCAGCTTCATTCTTGAGAGACCTCTTACTCAAGACTTGTCATACTCGTGTGTATAAATCAAATGAGTTAAAAGATATAAAGAATTTAATAGTATGATTATGAAACAATCTGTAACACCCTAAAAGTACTTAAGGTAATTTTAAATTTAATTATAATTAGTTAATTTATTTATGTTGGAATTTTTTGGTGTTATTTTAAATAATTGTTGAGAATTATTTGTATTGTGGAAATTAAGATTACTTAAGTGTTTATTGAAATAATATTTAATTAATGATTGAAATTGGAATTTTTGGTATTGTTTTGAATTTGATAAAGATTGAATAATTTTGGTAATTTAATTTGGTGAGATTTAAGGAGATTGATGAATTATATATGTATATATATAATTAGTTGGGTTTGGAAGATTAATAATAATGTATTGGAAATAATATAATTATTAAGCTTTGATTTTGTGAGATAAAAAGAGAGATCATTTGATGAGATTAAATGAGAAGAGAATAAAGTTTTTGAGTTATTATTTTGGAAAAAGAAAAGGAAAATAGAAATAATAATAATATTATTATTATATAAAGCCCTCTCGTGAATAGTGCAACTCAACTATTCATCATCTTCTTCCTTTTGAAATCCTAGTCGCCGCCCCTTTTCTGCTCCATTCATTGATCTCCATTGAAGGTTGCTGCCACCACAGACGACGTTCGTGCCATCGTCCAAGCACAGACGAAGCCGATCTTCGCGCGTTCATCGTTTGCTCGCAAGCCACCGTGTGTGAAGCTTTGTCCAGTCGTCTGATCTCCATTCAAGCTCCGTCCTTCTTTTGTCATTCGTATTCCGCCCAGCCAAGCCTCCGACGAATTTTTCGTCCACGTACAGCTTAGCCCAGCCATGATTTCACATCGAGTTGCATCCTCTCCTCGTGAAGTCGTACGAGTTTTACCCAAGCCGAGCCATCCCCTTTGTTCGTGAGCGGAGCCAATCTGTCTCTCTTCCAGCCGCGTCCATTCTCTTCAGCCTGAGCCATTCTCACAGCCAAGCCAAGCCAAGCCACACGTGAGCTGAGTTGTGGCAGCCCCTTATTTGTAGTTCTTAAGCCATTTGGGGGTCATTTTATTGGTAAGTTTGGTACACCTATCCAATTTAATTATTTAAGTAACTTAATTTTGAAATTAAGTTGAATTTTCTTAAGAATGAATTATTGGTCTTGGAAGGTTTTTGGCTACCTTGTGGAAGGATTAATAGTGGAAAATTTTCCATTTAAGGTTGATGTGGTGTCGACCTTAGTTTTAGTAAGTTTGGAAACTTAATAATTAATTGGGTGATTTTGGTTGTCAAACCATTAATTTTAAATTTATGTTTGGGGTTAGTTCTGGGAAAGTTGATTCATTGGAAAGCTTGACTATTGTTGTTAGAAATAAACTTTGTTAAGTTAATCTTTCAGGTAAGAGATTCTACTATTAAGCTCTCGACATTAGATTAAAGAGTTTGCATGTATGTTTTTCCTTATTATGCATTAGTGTAGCTATGATGCATGATGTGACTGTTAGAATTACTCATATTGATGACTAGTTATGTATGACTAAGATATGTGATGACCATAATATTTTATGAATAAGATATGTTATGAATGAAATATACTATGATTGAGATACACTATGATTGAGATATGATATTTATTATATGCTACATGTATAGGGTATGATGTTCTCTTAACTTTGCCTGTTAGATTCGTACCCTATGGGTGTTCCCTAGGATCACCATCTATTTATGCATGTGTGGCTAGCTTTTTGATGGGGTCACTGTCAACCCGACTCTCTTAGGGTGTTTCCTTCGGGTTCACCGAGAATCCAGATGTGTCTCTATGGAATCACTGGATAGCGTATGTTCGGGAGCACGATAGTTATACAGTACTTTCTTACATGACCATAACGGGAAGTTAACAGACACCTAGCGAGACTAATAGTGGGTCCCTTACTGAGTATATGTTTATACTCCCTCTTTCTATGTTTAATTTTTCAGACAAAAGAAGGAAAGTTGGGGAAAGTTTTTTATTTTTTCCGCATTTATGTTTATGGTTTTTATTTAAAATTTCAAAACTCATGAATACTCTTAAAATATTTTCTTATTATTTTTAATAGGGCATGAAATAGTATTTGACAATTGATTTTTATTTCTACATTATTTTTTTATGATTTATAATTAAGTATTTGAGGTTTTTATTGAAAGGTTTAGTATATTCTTTTATTTGTTTATTTTCTTTTTAGAAAATTTTTATTTAACTTAGTAGTAATGACTTTAGCTTAGTATAAAGAGTTGAGTAATTACACAATCTATTTAATCAAACTTTAGATCGATGAGTAGTCTTTTTATATGTATCAATTACATATTGAACGTTTTAAAGGATAGAGCTCTCCCTAGTGGATGCAGAGGAAAGATGAAGTGGATTGGAAATTTAGACATCAACTTTATTATTTGGACATTTGCGTTAATTCTATATCTTTTATGTATTTCTACTCTATTCAATAGTACATTTGCGCTAATCAAACTTAGGTATAATGAAGAGAAAAAAGTTTATCCACATTGAGGCTTTTATATATACTATAGATGGTTGATAGAATTTGAAAAGAGTAATAAACAATATTTATCATAATTTAAATATTTGTAAACATTATCTTTAACTTGGAAAACAAAAAAACTTGCAAACTCATTCATATTCATATTTGTAACATTGTAAATTTTAAATATAAGTTTTTATCAAATATGTACGATTACCTATTTATATATGACAATAAGTTTCAAAACCTCTAATACTTCTCCACTTTTAGTTTTATATTTTTCAACAGCAGTTTGACGAATAACACTCCTTTTAAAGCTCCAATTATTTTGAAAAAATTTCAAACCTCATATTAGCATATGCTCCACCAAATTTGCAGTTTTAAAGTAGTAACAAAAATTAACTTACAAAACAATAAAATGCAACAAAATGTAAATATTAACATTATTTTAGATCATTTTTTTACTTTGAGTTGCCACAAGGAATGAGTAGATAAAACATGAAAGCAACAAAAAATTTGAATAACAAATTTAACTCAAATGATGCATCTATATTTATACTAAAATTGGATCAATTCGTGGTTCTTATTATGAAATTTTAAAAGAAATTTTTTTCATTATAACAATCAAACATATTTATTTCTTACAAAATATTATAATTCATTTCTTTTTCATATCACATATAACTTATATTTTATAAGTTATGGAATTTAAAAAACCAAATCTATTTTATTCGACTGCAAAATAACTGCAAATAGTATTAAATGTGTTAAATGATTTATAAAATGAATGTCTGCAAATAGTATTAAATGTTTTAAATGATTTATAAAATGAATGTTTAGTTGGTAATATGTGGGTGAAACATGTGGGTGATTTCTCTCTTCTCTATTTGTTATTAAATTTATATATTTTTATTATTATATTATAATAGAACAAATATTAAAAGGTAAATTAAAATAATTATTTATTGCAAACCAAATAAGAAATTAAATTATTTATTTATTACAATTAGAAGAAATTAAGGTTTTCTTTCCTTATTTTATCTATGATAAGATTGTAAATTTTGTAAATTTAGATAGAATCATCCAACCAAAGATGATTCTCCCTGCAATATAGTTTTTTTTAAGGATAAGTATAATTCATCTACCGTTATACTTTAGGGTAATTTTTACATTTTGTTTTTAAAAAAAATCGAGGTTAAAAATATTATTTTTTTAGTTTATCTACAGATTTGGAGAATCAAATAGATTTAACTATCCAATTATGTTTTTAGAAAAGAAATTGTGATTAGTCATCTATGTACAAAGTTGCAATTATACCTACGAACTTTAATTATAAAAATTGAACTTTCAAACCTATACAAATACTAAAATAGAACAATTCATATAATTTCAAAACCATCAACCAAAACCTCACGAAGGGCAGAGGAAATCCAGTCTGGCATACAATAGCAAAAACAACCCACTTCTTCGGAGAAGAAGAGGAAATAACCCTACCAATTTCCAAAAAAGATCGCAAGACGGTGAGCCACCTCACTCGAGAAGTGCAGCACCAACAGAAAGAACGTCCACAAGGGAACTGACCTCAGACAAATCCAACGATTCATGCAAGATCAAATTAATAAACTCAATAACATCGGATTCCCCACAAAAACAAAGGGAAACGAGCCCTCACCAAAAGAAAGCAACAATATTGTTAAGGCCTGTCAACCAAGCCTAACCTTCGAGATACGCTACTTCACCAACACCTTCTTGCAACTGGTGTTATTGACTTCAGTTTATAATTTATTGATTGTGAGGTATAACTGACAAATTATCTTCTAACAGAATAATACTAATCATCATAAGATCTTCTATTTTGCAAGTGCCAAGACAAAATCCATTCAATTCAGTTCAACCATTTTTGGATCAATACAAACCGGACAAATTAAACAACGGATTTCTTCTAGTCCAACCTTGAGCGGAAAATAATCATTTAAATAATCAATTCAATTAGGCGTAAATAGAATTGAACTATAACCAACCTAACATACCTGTATTTAAAATATTACTTCATGAACCGATCAATAAGTTTATGAAAAAGAATAGAAACAGTCGGTTTGAATTAACTTTTTAAGTTTTACTAAGTTCTAAAAAAAAAAGATTTCAAGTGCAAGGAAAATATTTTTTTAGAAAGTTAAGTTTAAACAAGCCTTAGGAATAAAAGCTAAACTAAAGATAGCTATATACCTTTTTTGTGCTGTAATCTGCAGAACATTATAAGACCAACATAAGCTTAAGTCTTATTCACATGGATTTTTTTTTAAAGTCTAATTCGTATGGATTAAACCATGTTTCGTCAAAAAGCATACAAATCAACCTTGTGTCAATGCTGCGAATGTATCAGTAGTTAGCAATGTAGCAACATCAGAATTCAGAGACAAGGAGAGACAAGGTGTGCTAATCATGTCTTGCAGCTGTGATTACAAAAGAGGGCAATAAATAAAACTAACATCAAAATACATCAGTATTTTTCAAGTTCATATCATTAGCTCTGAAAAAGCAAACAACGATATAGACAGCAGGCAGCCAGACAGGGAACTGAAAATGAAGATGATCAATGAACAGCGTTGTGCTACAAAAATATATCACATACCTGTACAGTGTACACGGCCAATGCCTGTCCCCAACATCTTTCCAACAGGAGAAGAAAAAAAAAAAGATTTGGCATGCCGTATTGCCAAATCTATTGGCCGTTTCAGTCAATCTCCATCAGGTTTCATTGCCTCTTTAGTATCAGGATGATAACCAAAAATAAACTTCCTTCCGATGCATGTGAGAGGTTATATGTTGACTGACAACTGACAAGCTAAAGGTCGTTTGTAATGGCTCTTTAAACACGACAAGTCTTGGCTTGGTAGTCACAACCATCATAAACTTCTAATCCTGGATCACCCAGTTGATCTTCCCTAAAGCAAGCACACCGTTTGCTCATTTTCCCAGTCAATGCAATTTCTAAAGGCCTCTGTACCAACCTCGGGAAGCCATTATCACACCAGACCTAAGGGTGTGTTAAAAAGAAAGTCAAATTGTCACAATCTAAAAAACAAGCTTTCGCTGAGAGAAATGAGAGAACACAATGCTTTATATTCATTTCTCAGACTTATCATCAAATATCTCTCTTAGGTAGACTGCATAAATTCTAGATAATGTTATTATAAGAAGTAGACATAGAGAAGCTGATAGGAAAATCCCAAGACTAGATTGAGGAATATATACCTCACCACCCTCTCCCTGACTCCATCTCGAATTACAACTCGGCAGTTTGTCTTCCTCTTTCTTTTGTTTCTTCAAAAGCTGTGCACCTCTGGCAGCCTTTGCCTCAGCTCCCTTTAAATGCTTAGT
>JBBPDI010000025.1:6999172-7017779 GCA_037974545.1 Cucumis variabilis | reverse complement strand
CCTACAGATTTCTTTATTTCATCTATGAATGGATCTCGCTAATCTTACATGTGAACAAACCACCTTCAAAAGCAACAACAGAAACCATTGATGAAATAAAAAATAGCAAGGAGAAAAGGGTGGCTGTTCAACGTATGCATAGAAGATTCTGAATTCTTGTTTGCTGTAACAAGAAGCTCCGTGCCTAAATGGGCGAGCTGGATGCAAAGGAGTATCCCATACATCAAATTCTTCATATTCTCCAATGGAAGGCTTAGGAATAGGGTATATTGGGAATTAAGGAATGAGACCCAATTTCTTCTTTCCTGTTTCTGATTTTCAGAGATGTTCTGAGTGCTCAACAATTTATTTGATGACAAACTGCAACACGCTACACGTTTGAGCAAGTAACCACACAAAAGTTGATCCACGGACCCTTCAAAAGGTCAATTTTCTAACTAGTGCCCCCTTCATAAGATAGGGAAACCTTCATACTTTAAAAATCCAGATTTTGTTCGACGAGAGCATTTGCATTAACAATAAACCTCCCTCTCTTGCCTAGCTATAATTGACTGCTACAAAGAGCCTTTTTCATGCCACAAGAACAACCGTTTTAAACCCAAAACTGAGTGAAAATTTTAAATTAAATTCAATTTCTCCTATTTATCAAACTCTAATCACCGGGTCCCTATAAAATAATGGCAATCAACCATTTATGCTATAGCAGCAAAAAACAACGCCAGGAACCCCATCTCAAAGCATTTAACCAAACGCCATCTTTCCCTCAACTTGAAATGGTAACCAAACTGTGGGTAAACTTCTCGCCATCAAATCAATAACCCATTCTCCATAGCATTAAGTAGCACACCCAAAAAAGCTCGCCCACATGTAGAACGAACAAAAGATGTTAAACAGTTTAACAATCATAAATGGAGCTCTACCAAATCCCAAATAACGCTTTCTGATAAATATACTCGAAAATTCATAAAGTACCAACATACTCTTAATAACAGAAAAAGAGAGACACGCCTTCAAACAGAAGATAGAAATACTAGTTGTCTTTCCAAACTAAATACAAGTACAATTAATAAGCCCGTGATCTACATCAAACTTCAACAAGAAAAGGCTCGTACCTGTTGAGGGGAGGGAAAGATGGAGGAGATCTGGTATCGGGATTTGAAAGAAAACCCGATCAAAAGCGCAAAGATAGCCACTATAGAAGCTAAAACCCATCCCATGATCTTTCCCCTCGTTTCCTTGCCCTTCACCGAGCTCGAATTCCCATGCGCATGCGCTTCTTCACTGGGTTTTTGCTGAGAGAGATCACCGGCCATTGTTATGGACCGATTGCCAAAGCTCGGATGTGTCTTCTTTGCGCGGTTTTATTTTTCGTTTATTTTTCTTTGGCTAAATTATAAAAAAAAAAAAAAAAAAAAAAAAAAAAAAAGTTTAGGTTAAAAATACACCTTTTGAAAACTTGAAAAAGTTAAAAAAGTATTCTTACCGTTTAAGTTGTTGATGTAAATCATCGAAGTTTGGTTTAAAAAATACTCCACAAATATTAAAAAGTTTTACAAAAACTATTGAGCTAACAAAAATTACAGAAACACTTTTATTTAATCTAAAATTTACACAAATTTCTTATCCATCCAAATTTTAAGTTAAATCTATAATTTTAAATTTATTTTACTATTAATGATAAATTATAAACACAACTAATTTTAATAATTATGTTGTAATTAATATACAATTATTTGTTAAATTAAAAAAATTATTTGACTATTGTAGTCTCATGGATCTATTAATGTGATTTTTTTATTTTTTGACTAGTTATTTTTTCAATATGTTTTAAGGACACTATTTTAAAAGTTTATGAAATTTGGTGAAATAATATATTTCAACCGAGGTTTAAAATATCGATGTTGATGGATAAATTGAGGTCTTAATTTCACAAAAATTTCAATTTCGATTGATATTTCTGAAAAAACTAAAAATTAAATTTAAGTTAGTAAATAAATATTTTATTGTTTTCAAATAAGTAAACACGTCTATTATTTATGTTAGTGTCATTTTGATGTCTATTTTTTTATGATTGGTGGATTTTTCAATGATGTAATGGAAATATTGGTTCGCTCTTTCCATCATTATTGAATCCATGTAACTATGAAAATATTGACGTATCGATGAAATTTTTGGTTTTTCTTTTTTGTGTAAAGAAATTTGGTCTAAAAATTGGATTTATTACAGTATTTTTTAACATTTTTTTAAGTTGAAGGGTATTTATGAAACTTTTCAATAGTTCAGACTATTTTTTAAATAAAACTTTTGCTGGAATTTTTGTCCTAAAACTCGTAGTTTGTAATCATATTCTGTTCAATAAAGTCGTTATTGAGAAATTGAATATTATAATCTTAAATCCAATAAACTAAGTTCCAAGGCTATTTTTGAGTAAACTTGAAGTTTCTGTGTAGACATAAACGTAGATCAAGTTCGAGTATATAGCCTAAATAGTTTATAGTATATTAATAATGGTTGGGCGCCTTATTTAGAGAAACTATTGATGAGGCCCACTTTGTAGTAGTACTACGAGATGATCCTGAATCTTTCATGTAGAGACATGAAAGTGGGGGTATCCTATGTAAAGTGTTTATATAAGACTAAACCATGAATTAGTCACTTTTATGTTATAACATCGTTTACTGTTTAAAATTGACTATCTCGATTATTGATGACCTAGGTAACTTAATCTTAATTCTGAGCTAACTATAAACTCTTGTTCACACAAGATTATCCTTAGATCTGCATAGGTGAGGGCAGCTCATCAGCGTTGGCCCAATAAGCCTTCCATTTCAGGAGTAAGATCAGATGGATAGCTAAGGACATTGAGTGCAAGACGGAATTCACTACTATCCGCTTTAGGGTTAGTAGATAGGTTGTTCTCTTAAGCACTGAATCCAAGTCTTGAACAAGGGGTCTCGCCCTCTCATTGGCTCGAGAGAGATTAAGTTTATAGGTTGGACCTTAAACCAATTGTTCAATAGTGGATTAGTGAGACTTAAGGAGCAAGATGTAGTCTCGGGGGTAAAATGGTATTTTGACCTAGCCAAGGTTACGAACAACCTGTGAAGGATTAACTTACTGATCAAGGCTTTATCAAATGGACATAAATATATCTATATTGTAGGGAGTGCAACTGCGGGACTTTAGTGGAATGACCTGTTAGTTAACGAATGTTGATTAACTTGGTCTAAAAGAGTTTAGCCAATTAATCTTGAATCGTTAGAGTCCATGATCTATAGGTACATTAGGTTCCCTTACTAGCTCATATGAAATAAACTTAGAATAGTGGGATGGAATAAGTCGATTTTTTTGAATTGGGAGAAGAGAGAGAAATCGACAAGTATAGTGGTATAGTCATCGGTCTTGTTAGGATATCTTGTCAAATAAATTATTCTTTTTATGAAGCAATATTATTAAATTACCAACCCTTCCTATTATCTAGGAATCTTGGTATGAGTTTGTTTCCTTCTTATATGGAAAAGGTTATGCGCATAAAAGATCTTAGGAGAATTTATATATGTGATGATTGATGGGTGAAGTGTTGACGAAGAAATTAATAATTAGAAGATTCGAACAAGCTCGTCAAATTAAGCCAGTCAAGGTGACGTTTAATGGCTATATTGTATTTAGCTCGATATTGAAGGCTTCTTGTTGTGATGTGAACTTTGAGACAATAAGAAATATACACGAAGATCATTGAATTGAGGGATCAATTCACGAAGTTAATGGGAGCCTGGACTAGTCTTAGAAGAGATTTTGGCTACCTTCAGGGGAAGCATGAGTTTACTTTTAGTTATGGTTATAACTATTTTATGTAACTAGTGAAATAAGTAACAAGTGATGGGTCTCAATAATATTTCTTATCTGAGCAAAAAAGTTCCCCAGATGTAGTTCGTATTTGCCGAACTATGTTACCAAAGTGCACTGTGTTATTTATCTTCTGTGTGCTTTAGTTACTCTTGTAGTTAAATACTTGTGATATAGCTAAAGGGTATTTAACCTTCTCACTTTTCAGGTCTTCTAATTAGAAATAGAGCTTTATGTTTAAATAAGATTTAAATATTATAAATATGAATTTGGATTCATACTAGGGAGCTCAGAATCGATGAAAATGGTCAAAGTTGTAAAAAGTCAAAATGTTGACTTTTGACTTTGAAAAGTCAAACTTTGATCGACCTTTCAAATGTGATTTGGATTTTGAAAAAAATAATGTGAATTCATGCTCAGGAGGTTGGAATTAATCAAGACGGACAAAATGATAAAAAGTCAAAATATTGACTTTTGACTTGAAAGGTCAAATGACCATTTTACCCTTGGACTAAGTTAGTGAAAAAATCCAACATTTTATTGGATAATCCCACTAACACTTAATGGGATATGTGGCTACATGAAATGTAGACACCTAGGCCACTAAGTTCCACTAATTGTTAGTGGAATATTAGGTGTTGAGATTTGGCAAATTAATTACATGTATTTTTGCATGTAATTAGGTTATAAATAGGGGTGTTTTCAAATGGTTAAATTTTTTTTGCCATTTTCTAATAATTTTAGAAATTACTATTTTATTACACTCCAAAATCTCAACAAAAAAATTTCTACCTTCCAATTTCCTTTTATCTCCCTTATTTTCTACACCAAATTGGATCCCACAACTCGATTCTTTGTCCAGAGGATAGTAGGTGACCGCTAGTGGTTTTCTCGGTTGGAATTAGTAAGGAGATATCGAGGATTTCCGAAAGCTTCAAAGGTAATATTCCCTAAAACCCTAAACTAAATAGTTTAGGGTTCCATGTTAATTAGGGGCATTTGGGGTAGAATTTTGATTCTTTTTTCCACTGCGCATGTCTCTTTCCTTCAACTTTAAGGATTTCTATCCAAAACTAACTATAAGGGTGTTTTTGAACCATTTTCAAATGTTTAAGAGTATATTTTAAATTTTTAAAAATTTATGAGTATTTTTTACACAACTCACAAAGTTCGGTGGCATTTTTTTATAGTGTATCATTTTTCTTTTTAATCAAAAAACGAGAAATGGACTAAGGAGTAATATAACGTTCAATTTTATGTATCATATCTCACCAATCATGTAAAAAAAATCAAACGTAGGAAGTTAGTGTAAAATATAGCACAATTTCAAGATAATAGGGGTACTATCATCGAATATCACAGAGAACGGAAATTTGCTAAAAATTTTTATTCATATTTTTATATTTAAAATTGCCATTTAAAATATTTTTAAAAAATAAGAAGAATTTGTGGTGTGTCTAATTATTGTTGGATTATTTGGTAGATTGACAAAAATAAATAAATGTTGTTAGTATTCACAAAAATAATTTTCTTAAACAATATTTTAAGAAATAAAATTGTTCTCAAATATATAAAAATGAACTACAATGTTTATTAGATATAACAAAAATATCACAATTTATTTACGATAAATTATTATACGTGTCAAACACCAATAGCTATTGTAAAATTTGTCAACAACTTTGTTATTTAAAATAATTTACCTAAAATTATTTATTTAAACTTCTAAATTTTTAAACTAATAATTGTATCATTTTAAAACTAAATTTTTACGGGTGTATTAGTTTATGCACTTTTCATTCTTTTTGGTTAAACATCAAGCAAAACTTGTAATTTTATCACTAAGAGCTTTAAACTTTTATAAGCTAGACACTCAATTAAGTTTTATCTTCAAATTGTTCGTGTATCAATTCTAATCATCCATTTTATTAATTCAAGATGTGGTTGATACATTTACGAAAATTAAAGTATAAATTGAATCAACTATATACTTCACACAGTTGTAGTGGGGAGTGAAATGGAGCAAACCTAAACCATGAAAGTGGGAGTCGTAGAAAAGGAATAAAAGTGGAGTACTAAGAGAGGCAAAGTGGTGGAGTCTTGCACCCTAGATAACAAAAGTCTGGTGGTCGAAACCATCACTAGCCTACACTCTAATTTGAGTAGAATGAGACACATAGAATTTCAATGTGAATCAATACGACTACCATGCAAGGCTAACTACTTATGGGTCTGATAGCGAAGAATTGTCATGAAGGAAGGGTGAAAGGAACCCATCAAATAGATTTGTTATTAATGAAAAAATGTTAAATATGACAAGAATCTGTCGGACACATAGTTTTCAACGGTTTTTATGAAAATTAATTGATAATTTTCAAAGTTTAAGAACAATAACAATTTTAGACTTAAACTTATAATTAATAGTGAGGTATTGATTAAAAAATTATACCATGTGACATGTAAATTCATGTAAGATCTGATAATAAATCTTCCATCTTTTTAAAGAAGAAAGTGTAATTATCACTTTCAAATTGTTCTAGCTAAATTGATAAAATATCTATTATCTTCATCCAACGTTTCAATCATTCATCCATACATTTATAGAATGAAATTCAAATCTATGATCTTTAAATACAAGTCGAGGTATTTTAACTCAAGTAAATACACTGAAACTGAAGAAATACTTGTGAATGTGAAAATCAAAATAAAATGAATACGTTTATTTACATAAATACACACAAATTACATATAGTTCCAATAAAAACACACAAAAATTTATGATAAACTCATAGAAAACCTCTTGAATAAAACTTATATGCCACCAAATGTTGGCAGATATACACAATACACAACTAAAATTCTTACCGAATTAAATTCTCTTATCGAAGTTGATAGTATAAATTTATGTCAGATGAGCCATGTCCACTATTATTACTAATGGCACACAACTTTGTTATGTCAAGAGGGAACAACTCACCAAAATAATTGTTTGAACTTTCAAAACTTTGACTCCAGCTTTCTAATGAACGCATTTAGATTTAACTGCAATCTTCCATCTGATCGGTCAGGCTTTTGGACAGTAATTATGAGCTCCATCCCACGAATTGTCGAATCAATTGATCTAGTGGGATAGAATAAAAATGGATCATAGGTTGAGCTGCGGCTGGACAAAGTAATAAAAATGAATAATAAAATAAGGTTAAGATTGTAAGTCTAGAGTCTTATTTCAATGGGCCATTGTCTTTTCATCTGTTCCAACGGGTTCTTAGAATGGAATTCATATAAACGAATGAAGCTAATAAACACAGACAATCATAATTTCATTGATTATGTGAAATTACAAAATGACACAAAACCAATGAGATTACATGAAGCTATTCATTTGTGCAATAAGAGAAGTAAGGTTGTAATCACAAAATAAACTTCGTGAATTTACACCAAGACAGAGAAGTGTACATAAGATGGTCAAAGAATTAAATGAATTCAGTTTCTTTATCTTCAAAAGTACGAAGATTCAGCTCATTCCAAATAAGCCATAAGAATCATTCGATGATGAATTCCCATAATATCGCACTATCTCTCTTGAAAGGATGACCAATGAAAATCATACTCAACAAGGTTAGAGGGTCATTTGGAAAAAGCCATATGGTAATCGAAGGATTTTAACGTAATAAAAGTTTGAGCATATTCCCAAAAGACCAAGATGTGAACAATTGTTTCGGAATTAGCATGGCCAAGTACGCACCAATTTGGAGCGGAGACCATCTAAGGAGCATTTTCATGAAATTTCTCAAGAAACTTTATCAGTATTTGAACGGTAAAATGATGGCAATAAGAACGGAGGTGGATACAAATAAAAGTTGAACCATCCTTTTTTATGTGACTGTTTGTAATATGAGACAACTTGCATGCACCTCGATTATTCTCATGAACGATTGTCTAACTCTGTTGCATTTGCTAGCCAAGAAAGCTAGAGGTTTTTGTATGGATGATCTAAAAAACCATGCTCAATTGAAACTTGAACGGAGAGTTCTTTTAACCTTTTTTTTTACCAGCATCACCAAGTTTTGTTCAAAAATTCTCTTTTCCCCCTCTCACCTTCTTGCTCACAAATTTTCCTTATCAGTCCCTCATGCTCTTGTTCTTGCTCAATTTTTTACACACTCTTAATCAACCACGCCATTTCCTTCAAATATGACATGTCAGATCTACGAGTGCCCTCGTTGCTGGTGGGAGGGTTGCAAATAGTAGAAGGGTCGTAGGCAATGAGAAAGTCAACGGTGGAGGATGAGAAGAAGAAATGTGGTGGAGCAAGAGGAAGAGGGAAAATGTAGTGTTTGGAGAGAGTAATAGAACAAGATTCGGAAAGAGGAAGAAAAAGAATTGAAATAAAATGAAGTGTTGTTTCTATAAGAAATAAATAGAAAAGGGTGGAAAACCAGATTTTGAAAACATAGGTCAAATCTCATTTGACCTTTTTTTATGTCATACTATCAATATATATAGTATATATATTAAAAAAGAAACAAGGTTTTCCAATGATGAAATAAAGGATTTTTAGGTTGGAAGGATTTTTTGTCTCAAGAGTTACGAATGTTTCAGTCTCTGTTGGTTTTTTAAGTTTTGGTCTTTCTTCACTACTTTGAATTGTCCTTACTACACATGGTTGTTCAAATAACTTTGGATTCAGTGGTTTTCATTCAAGTGCCAATTTGTTCCACTATGGGTTGTATTTGATTGAAATTGTTTTACCTTTTTTTTTTTCGCTTTGTCTACTCAAGGGTTTCTTCTAGTTGTATTTTTGTCATTTTGCTTATTTCATTTCTTTCTTTTTATGAGTGAATTATGGTACATGGCGAAACTGTCTTTAAATATTTACAAAATAGAACAAAATTTCAAATTCTATCAATTACTTTTATTAGTATTTATCAGTTATAGATATGAAATTTTGCTATATTTTGATTCATTTTTCTATACATGGAAATGCCCATTTTTTCTTTTGGTGGAGGAGCTTGTTTTATTTCTTTATAATATGAGCATTATGTCAGACGATCAAATAATTCAAAAAAACTACCACCATAGCTCAAATGCATTCCCTTTAAACTCTATATCAGAATCGTGATTTTCATTGACCATTAAGCCAACTCAAGTTCTGGACTAAGAGGGGCTAAACCCCATCCTTGGGAGATCAATTGATCTCACATAAAAGATAGAGGAAACCAACTATTTTCTTAGTCCCGAATAGGTACTAACCTTTGGCACCTCACTGAGCTGTTATCTCTGAATAGTCGTTCCTTCCTGATCGGCACTCTCTAATGACTCCATATTTTGATTTTCAATAGATTGCTGCTGAGAATGTGGTTGATGGCGTTCTTGCTCCAACCGCTGCTCATGCTGTTGATGGAAATTACTGTCATATAGCTGCTGTTGTAATTGCGGCCAACTCCTTGTTCCCGTCTGTTGATTGGCAGGTCTCAATTGCCTTCTTCTTCTCCATTTAAGATACTCCATCAGAAGTGAGTTTATACTAATAACAAGCCCCAATCCGGTGAGTGCAGAAAGGAAAACAGAGAGAACGGCATTCACATTAAGCTGCATGTCGAAAGAAGAGAGAATAGTAGCTGATGATCAAGAGCACTCAAAATAATGAGACAAAATAGGCAGAAAGTTATAGGACACTGCTTGTACTTACTATTGCATAATATACGTGAGCAAACAGGATGACTATAGCAAACTGGAAACAAGCATGAGCCCAAATGTATGCTCTGCTCGCTGCCACCATTTAAATATACAATGGTTATTGGGCAATGAAAGTACATCAAAGGCATACCTTTTATAATCTAAGCAAGAATGAGAGAGCATATTAAAAAGCTAGCACACATGGCATGCGATGTTAATTAGAGAAAAATTGACACAATAACCTTGGCAGTTACCCTATCGCCCAACTGTTCAACATTGTTTTTCCTTTTCTTGCGTCAAGACACAATCGAAAGAATTTTACTATTATTTTATAACTGGTGCATGTTCCTATCAAGTAGTCATTTGATATGTATCAACACCAGCCTTACATTATAACTAGTAAGAGGTCAACCATGCAACCATAAACCAGGCTATTCTTTTCTGACCTTGTTTCAGCCTTTCTAATACAACTTTCATTTCCTAATTGGAGTGGTGTGTGTGTGTGTGTGTGTGTGTGTGTGTGTGTGTGTGTCAACCATCCACCATACCAACAAGTCTCAAAAGAAGAGTTGTTAGCTGGTTTTTGGATTAAGATGTGCTAGTTGTTAGTGATTTACTGATGTCTTTCCCCCATAATAATCATGTTTTGATAGTTGCGGCAGTTGAGTACTCATATTCCTATGTGAGTGTATTTAGTACCTGTTTTGCTACTCTTAAGCTTATTTTCTGCAATAGGAAATTGATGGAGCATTTCGCCAGCAGAGTTTTTGAGGGAGCATTGTTTTAGCATTCAAGAATTTTAAAAAAAAATCACCACTCAGCCTTAAACTTCCTCATTGGAGACCAATATAATAGGAAGGCATGCCGTTTTTGAGGGAGAAACATATGCAAGGCTACAATATTCCTCCTACTTATGGTGGGGCTGGTGCCTACCCTAATGAACTTTGAGGTCTCATTTTCTTTCTACGCTCTTCTCACAATGCCTCAATTGGAGCCTAATACAATAACCCAAATTTCTATTAATAAAATCTTAAACAAAAGAAAATTACAAGAATCCCAAATTTTTTTTGTACAACTGTTATCTTTTCAAACGATTAATTTTTCTGGAGCTCACAATGAAGGTGTTTACATATTCTCATAAAATAGACCTCATGCAGCTCCATAGATTCTTTCACCATTTAATTAATAGAAGAATACAGAGTTAAGCAGCGGGACTAAATTATATCCGACAATGAATGTTGATACGATGTAATATATTTATCCATAGCAGTAACTGACCCATTGTGGAAGCAGTCATGGATGAAAGGAGACCCAAAGCACAAGAAAATGGCAAGGAAATGGCAAGTGCACGAGGACCCATGTCACGTACCTGTTAAACAGAATTCAATTGTGGAAATTAATTTGATTTGAGAAATAAGGGACTTGGAATAAGGATAGAAAGAAAGGACGCAGCAGCACCATGAGGATTTAAACATTAGAGAGACAAAAGTGAACCAAAGTTGTGAGAAAAAATTGTAGCAAATCCAAAAGCTAATTGCCAAGAAACAGGGATTCTTTCAATATTTATACAATAGTTATCATTTTCAAAGGAAGGCAATGTATTCAAAAACTGATTCCGCTATTATGTGCAGTGACTTCATAAGGAGACTTCCAAACACTAGAAATTGTGATCAAGATTCCTTAGTTTTTTTTATGTGAGAGGTCTGCCAACTTTAATGGAGTTTTGATGGGCTCTACCTTTGGTAGATTTCATTTATCAATAAAATTATTTTCTAGAAAATTTTTTTACAAAATAGGAGAAATTAACTATAAATTAACTCTGATAGTATAAGGACTAATGGTTGTAAACTAAGTTCAAGTACTACATTGTTACTTCCATAAAAGTTTTGGAAACCAAGCCTATATTTTGGTGTATTAAAAAATACGTGTAAAATTCATGGTACTCTTATCTTTCAAATTTTCTTACGGGGTTGTAATTCGGGGTGGTCTTAACAAGAATATCCATCAGCCTTAAGAGAAGTGTCTTTTGTGAGGAAGCTAACGCGAATAGTGGCTGCCACTTCCAAAGTGAACTGGAATCTTATGTCTATAAAATTCAAGCTGGTTTTGGATTTGGCTAGACTAGAGAAAGGAATATTCCCCATTCTAACTCAGTGGCTTTTGAAATGCTAACTGAGGTAATTCCTTTCGAAATGGTGTTAAAAAAGAAATATGGTATTGCTTGAACATAGTTTACGGTCTCCAAAATGTTCTTAATATGAATCTGGCTCCCTCTATAGTTGCTATCTATCTACTTCAATTATGAAGGGCTCCCTTTCAATGATGACAAAGCAACATCTGGCGCTGGTAAAACCACACCATTGATGGAGATGATGGTTGGGTACTTGGGTTAAGCTGTAGCTGTAGGTGAAGAGGAGAGACATAAAAGCGCTACTAGTTGATAAGTGTCAGTTAGCCGAATGAAAAGCCCACCCCACACAATTACTAACCGAGAACAAAGGTTGGTTGCAATTTGGGTCTAATTTGAATGTATGTTAGCCAAGAATCCATGATTAAGAGTGTCTAGAATTCACGAAATAGAGCCACAGTAGCGTAAAGTGGCACATCCTGACTGATACTGGAGATGAGCTATCCCAGATAGCCAGCAAGAAGAGTGAAGGAGTAGGGGCATTCCACATGGCTTAACAAATGTAAAATATAAAGTATCCAATTGACATTTGCACAACTAATTTGAATTACAGCCAGTCTGATCATCTATAAGTATCACAAATAAGCAGAATACATGCGTACCAAAAGTTGCTCCAAAAAGCAGAAATATGCAAGCATGCTAACCAACACAAGCACCGATATATGCTGCCAAATCCTATGAGAATGAAAGAAAGGGAGACAACGATTCCATTTAATTTCTTTGTATTGGCGCTAAAAATGCCTTCAAGAAGAATAAATATTGTTAGATGAAAGAAAATTAAACACCACTTGTTGAAAAGAAAAATAAACGTGGAGAAATTTGGGACTCCAACCAAAATAAAATAAAATAAAACCAAATTAATGATTACTCTACACACTACACAGCATGCGTTCAAATTTCCAATGTCCCTGAGTCGATGCATAGGTAAATAAAATATAATATCGATATTTTCCAAAAAAACCAAACCAACTTGATGATTATGGTTTCACAATCATCTCTTAGGAGCTTGTTTTCCCCTTCATACAGTGCATGATATTTGTTTGAGGAGTAATCAAACTTTGAGAAACATCCTCAGCAACATATTAGACAAGTATCATAGTGTCAACTTCAACTAAAATGTTGGAGGTTCAAACCTCCAACACACAAATTATTAAACTCAAAAAGAAAAAAACAAAAACATAAGTGGATTGCTTCACGTTATTGTTCAAATAATATTCTCTTTTCACTAAAGTTGATATTCTACAAAATATCTGCAGTCAATGTTCCCCCATCATCTGTCTCAGTCTTTGTTCTCATTTCCCTCCAAAAACTTCTTTTTACAATCCTACATACATTTTCTTTTCCCCTCTAAGTTCGTACCAAAAACTGTTTTTTTCTTATATAAATCAAACTCTTATGTAAATTGGGCAAAACCACTCTAACACTAACTGTCTTAGTTCTTCCTTTCCTTAACAAACGAGCTAAAACATAAATGAAGTTTAAATGATGATTTCTCACCCAAAA
The DNA here is from genome assembly GCA_037974545.1 of Cucumis variabilis. Lineage (NCBI taxonomy): Eukaryota > Viridiplantae > Streptophyta > Magnoliopsida > Cucurbitales > Cucurbitaceae > Cucumis > Cucumis variabilis. The sequence continues at coordinate 7,004,563 of JBBPDI010000025.1, read as the reverse complement.
GAAAAAACGATGGTCAATACATTATCTTCATGTCCAAATAAAGGAGAAGGTCTGTGACAGTATTAGAAGCCAACTAACCTATAATGATTGACTTCCATCCGCTGCAATGTTATTGTGGGTCGTCTAATACCAGGGCGTATGCTATGTAATTTTAATAAAGTCACTGGCAAGTTTTCAACATCCTGCTTGCAAATATCACAGATCTTGTTACCTTTAATGCTGAACCACTTAATTGCACACTCTTTGTGAGCGAGAGCTAGGTCTCCTTTGCAACTGCACTCCATTTTAAGAGTATCCCCGCCTTCTACCAACTCTAAAAAACAGATCCTGCAAACCGCTTCATCCTCAGGAATATCATCACCGGCAGGTTCACTTTCTAAGGCAAATATCCAACTTCAGTATGTCAGTTTTAAAACTATAATCATCCAACTGCAAACATAGTTGTCAATAGGTGAAAAAGAATCCCACAGAGCATTATGGTTTTGCGTATTGTAAACATTTGCAGTGAAGCAAATTAATAATAATAACTTACATGGAGAGAATGATAGTTGAACATAAGGCATTTAGCAGCAAAAGGGGCATGAATACAGTCAGCAAACTGTTCCAATTTTAGATTGGTTTCAAGCAATTTTAAGGCAGTATAATTCAGTGTTGACATTGGCATCATTAACGGATGATGAACATTGAGTTGGACACACAAACACATGCACACGTGTATGTATATGCGTGTGTGTGTGTCCTCTTTCCCCAAACAAAGATAAAAGTTTTTTAAGCGTTGAACTCTTCCAAAGTTATATCAAAAAGGTGTTTTGGTAATTATCGTACAAGTCCCTCTCCAAAAAGACAGTCAAAAGAGGAACCCGACTTCCACAAAATACAAAGTTGACTAGTTGTTTCTGATTACAGCCCAGGAAACAAAAAATTAGTTTTTAAATATGATGCTTCTAAGAGAAAGAAATAAAAATAGCTCAGCTTTGCTTACATTTTCTGATTTAATATTATCTAGATTTTAAAAGGCTTGTAGCATAAAAGCAATCACCCTCCTCCAGTTGAGAATTTGAAGATAAAAAATCTCCCATACAAAATGGAGTGGGCTGGTCAAGGGTTTTACCATCTCGTTTTCAGTTTTCATCTCGTTACATTAGTGTTATGTAGGAAAACGTAGTAATAAAACTATATAAGTCAAACCAATACAGTTATAATTGAATATTTATATTGTATATTGAAAATAGTTGAGAAGTATGCTGCTTAAAGAATCAACAAAAATCATAAAAAGAAATTGAGCATCTAGGATATAAAACCTCTATGATATTTCTTGGAACCAGTCAGATGTTTTGTATGGTTTTTTTTTTCAATCAGAACGAGAAGAGCGTTTATTTTTATTAAACTTTCTTGGTCTTATTGCTAAGCGCTATACTTCCCAGTGATTTTGAAGTGAAATTGTTCCTTCCCATACATTTAGTGAGGCCATCACCTCAGGGTAGCCATGTAAGCAGAAGACAGAGAGGTTATCGTCCGAGGGGTAATTCACAAAAAACACCAAGATTTACTATAGATTTAATTATACAACTTACCAATTTCCTTTCTTTGAGAAAGAGAAGCACCTGCACATCGTGGATCTGCAGACACTATTCGAATTAAACCTACTGAATCTAATTGCCTTAAAGCTCTAGGCTTAACATTCAGAGGAGCTGATAATGAACGAGCAATATGCGGCTTGGCTTTAATTTTCTGTAAGAATAACAAAATCTACTTTCAGAAGGAAAAGAATAATGCAATATTCACAAGTCGTAGGTATCAGGAGTACCCATCTGGATGCATTCTATTAGCAATAACATATATGGATATTTACAGCTGTTATAAAAAAAATTTAGAAATTTGAACACTTGGATACTTACAGAGAAATCCGGATGGCATTCTATATATTTTGCTTTCAATATATCAATATCTGAATTTGAAATTGGTGTGGTTGGTAAAGAATGTGCAGCTTTTGTAGATGAGGCCAGAAGAAGTTTGCTAAGAGAAAAAGATCTTGAACGAGTTCGGTCGTCTAGACATCTATTAGTTGGTTGGATCTCTGGTAAAATGGGAGTGATCATGTCTCCACCTGGGAAAGATCGTTTTGCTCCAAAGCTTCTTACCGAAGATTTCGCTTTTACTGAATTTGGTCTAGGAGGCAATCCTCCCCTACTAGAGCTAGAACTTGAGGTTAATGGACTATCTAACCTCAGAAGATATGAAGAACTCTCCAGAGCCCTTGCTGGAATTTGCAGAGAGGATAAATTTGCCCGTTTGAACTTTGGCAATAAGGATGTTTCTATACCTTTTTCCTCTTCATCGTGTTTCTAAGGAAAAACCAAGACCCTTCTCAGTAAATATAATAATTTAGCAACCTAAGAATAAAAAAGTATGGACATGTTAAAAGCATAAACTAATTGAACTAAGACACTTAACTATTCAAAAATCAATCAACCATACACTGTAATAAAAAATAAAGATGAGTCTTGAGCAAGTTAACTATTTCCTACAGTTAGTTTGTTTCTTGTTTGTCTTTTTTAAAAAATTATAGCCTACAGTTACTCAAAAGAAAGGTCTAACTAAAGGGAGCAGCAAGTGTGAAGCGCGTTATCAAATATCAACTTATGCTTGAGTGAGCTCGTCAAGAACTTTCTCGTTCCTTGATAAACTTGTAATCAGAGTGTGAAATCATCGTTTAGATCAAGTAATAATATCGATAGTATATGTGTTAATTAGTTAGTTGTAACAGATTGCTTGTTATTGTAAATCTGCTATTTTCTTCGTCTGTATATATTTAAGAATTTGAGAGGCATGCATGTAATTACTGAGTCGACAAATAATATACATTAATACTTCACACATTTCCCTGCGTAAACTTAACATTGTATCAAAACACAGGAGGTTCTAAAAGTTTTGCGTTCGAACTCCATTATTTCCTCCCCAATTAATATTAGTTTTCACTAATTAGGGTCTTTATACAAATTTCCAAGCTCGTGAGTGGGTGAGGGTGTTAATATGTTGAAATAATACTGAATTTTCTTCTGTTTGTTGGCTTGAGTTTTTGGATTAATAAGTGATTTAAAGCTGTTATATCAGGTAACTCCGAACCTAGACAACCTCTCTTTGAGTTCCAAGTCAATATCAGGTAAAGTCGTAAAGGAGCCACACGATATGGTTGATGGTAACCATGGAAGGAAACCAACATCCAATCAAATTTACACTACGATGCTAAAACTTCCATTCCTAACTGTCCAAGGAGAGAGAAGCCATTTGGCAGTTCAATCGTGAGAAAATCAAATTGCAGTATTTCCACCCTTTCCACTCGCACTGTACCTAACTACTCTCTTTACCGTACAACCAGATCGAAAAGTACAAGAACCCATAGAAAAGCATTATCATATAAATCATACTAGTGAGTAAAGAATGCCGATGATAGTTCCCACAAACAGGTAAGAGAAATGTAAGAATATGGCTTAAGTAAATCGTTTAAGGAATGAACAAAAGCACCTCGGGATGATCCGAAGAAACTGAGGTGGATTCTTCGGTTCTTTGAAATCGAGCTACAGCATCCTCCATAAAAAACTGCACGAAATCGATGAAACGGATAGAGAAAACCTTCGAAAACGATTGAATCTCTACGGGAAACAGGGCAGGGCAACGCTGAAATTAAACGAAAAATAGATACTCTCCGAAATGCGAAACTGAATGGTGATTATGGGCCAACCGAAGAGCGTGAGTTTGCAATGCGTTTTTTTTTTCTCAAGTGGCCGTAAGAAACAAATTTGCCCGCCAACCGTATTGTTTCTGTCGGAAATGCATTATTGCTTCCTTTTTTTTATACGTTAAATTATTATTACTTTTTTCAATAACAGCTTGGGTGGGAATTTAAATTACTTTTAATTCTTAATCATTTTTTACTAATATATTATATAATAAAAATTAAAATGTTTATCCAAATCTCTATATTATATTTAGTTTAAGTTATTTAATGCTATATTTCATAGGTAGTTTCAATTTTTTCTTTTGTTATCTATAAAATAATCTCTTCAAATGGCTATTTTCAAACAGAAATTTTGTAAAAAATAACAAAATTAACCAAATATTTCCATTTCTTAAAATTGTTTTCAAATAGAAAATATGTAATAAAAAATTAAGTGCAATTGATTTTTATACAAAGTGTAGATAGTTTATTCTTTTTATTGGTTTTTAAAAATCTATTTTATATATAATTAAACTAAACAAACAAAATTATAATATATTTTAAAATATCACAATCTATCAGAAATATATATTAATATTAGTGTACATCTCATGCGCATGTTAGACATATATAATAGTATGTTTTGGTCCATCGTGGTTTATCACATATAGATTGTAATTGTGATATATTGTTAGATTTGTAAATATTTTTAAAAGTTTTGTCATTTAAGATAATTGTTTTAATAATTAGTTGGAAAAGTGTATTTGTTCATACGAGATTTTCGTATAGATGTAATTTATGAAATTGAACTTTGTCTATTGATTTATATGATATTGTGAACACAATCCATAATACTTACTCATTTGATGCTTTCTCTCAAATACAAATTAAGATTTATAACCGTTTTATCTTCAATCTTCATTAAGTTGTGGTTGCAAGTATATTTGAGTTTCAATCTTCTAAAATTCAAGTAAAGTTTTCATCTTTTATGATTTCGATGTTGATAAAAATTTGCATGTATTGAGAACTTAAATTCTTCCTTCTACAAAATATCTCTAAAATGAATGAAAGTCCCTATTTATAGATAATTTTCACGGGCTTTCAGGTGGGCTCATGCGCCTGTTAGACTTGGACTTGGGCCCATTGTTTTTTTGGCCCAAATTTCATATTTAGGGTTTAAATTGGGTTAGGTATGATAAAACTCAGGGATAGTTACAAATTTAGCCATTGAAATTAAAATAATTAAATATATAGCAACATTTTAAAATTTATGGAAATATAGCAAAATTTGTAATAAATACTGGGGTGAGGATTTAAACTTGAGACCTCCTGTCCACATGTTCATACAGGTACCAGCTGAACAAGCTCTTGTTGGCGATGTATCCGTTTTCGAAATGGTGGGCTGTAGACTTTTAATATTTGGATGAATTTTTAAAAGACATCTAATATTTACGATTGTTATAATATTGGATAATTTATTATATTTATAAATACAAAGGACCGAGATAGAAGCCAAGATTTTGATACGGTAAGGGCAGTTGCACGTTAAAACTCTAAAATCAACCAATACGATTCTCGTCTTCTCTTTAGTGCCTCCCAAGAATCGTCTTCCTTCACAGTTCCAATTCCAACTCCCAGATCCCGTTGATCCCAATCTCCTACTTCTGTTTTCT
>JBBPDI010000025.1:6947237-6960961 GCA_037974545.1 Cucumis variabilis | reverse complement strand
TATACCTTCCAATTTCCTTTTATCTCCTTGTTTTTCCAATACCAAATTGGGTCCCACAACCCGGTTCTCTGTCCCGAGAATAGTAGAAAAATTCTAGTGGTTGTTCTGGGTTTGTGTTCGTGAGTAAATTTTAAAGAAAAAGACATTAAAGGTATGTATATTTTTTTTCTAAACCCTAATTTATTTAGTTTAGGGTTGCATGTTAACTAGGGGCATTTAGAGTAAAATTCGTTCTTTTTTTTCGCTGCGCATGTCTTTCGTTTTCAACAGTTCAAGTAGTCTATTTTCAATTAGGATCCAAACCCAAGAAAATGAAGTAGATCCTGAACCTAGAGGAAGCAAGAAAGCTAGAACCATAAAGGACTTTGGAGAAGACTTTGAAATGTATAGCATAGAAAATCCGAAAGATCTAACAAAAGCTTTATCCTCAGTAGATGCCAACTTATGGCAAGAAGCTATCGGTGATGAAATGGACTCACTTAAATCCAATAGAACTTGGCACCTAATTGACTTACCCCCTGACTATAAAGCAATAGGCTGTAAATGAGTTTTAAGGTTGAAACTCAAATCTGATGGATCAATAGATAAATATAAGGCTAGATTTGTAGCTAAAGGTTTTAGGCAGAAGAAATACATAGATTTCTTTGACACTAGAATCACCTTAATTAGAGTGTTGATATCTATAGTTGCTCTGAACAATCTCTTAATCCATTAAATGGATGTAAAAACTGCTTTCCTAAATGGTGATTTAGAAGAAGAGATTTATATGGAGCAACCTGAAGGTTTCATAGTTCATGGTCAAGAAACCAAAGTTTATAAACTAGATAAATTCCTTTATGGCCTAAAACAAGCTCCTAAACAATGACACGAAAAGTTTGACAACTTAATCATGTCCAAAGGATTCAAAGTAAATGAGAGTGATAAATGTATCTGTTATAAGACTGAAGATAGATTATGTGCTATCATATGCTTATACGTAGATGACATGTTAATCTTTTGGATCAAATTTGCACATCATAAATGATGTAAAATCTATGTTGAGTGCAAATTTTGACATGAAAGACTTAGGAGAAGCTGATGTAATCCTAGGTATCAAGATTACAAGAACTGAAATGGAATTTCTTTAGATCAATCTCATTACATAGAAAATATTCTAAAGAAGTATAACTACTTCGATAGTAAACTAACTTGTACACCATATGACTCTAGTGTTAAATTATTCAAAAACGCTGGTGACAGTGTTAACCAATTCGTATATGCTAGTATCATAGGTAGTCTGAGATATACTGCTAATTGCAATAGACCAGACAGTTTATGTTATAGGATTACTATGTAGATTTACCAGCAGTCCTAGTCAAGAACACTGGAATGCTATAGAACGAGTAATGAGATATCTTAAGAAGACATAAAGTCTAGGATTACATTAGCAAAAGTTTTTCATTGTACTTGAAGGTTACAACGATGCAGATTGGAACTCCCTCTCTGCTGACTCAAAGGCTACAAGTAGCTATATTTTTAATACAGCAAGAGGAGCGGTTGATTGGAAATCCAAGAAATAGACATTAGCCCAGTCAACGATGGAGTCAGAGATGATAGCACTAGCTCCTGCTAGTGAAGAAGCAAGTTGGCTTCGAAGCTTGCTATCAGAGATTCCCACCTAGAAAAGACTGGTACCAGCCATATTAATCCATTGTGATAGTACTACAACTATCACAAAAGTTCAGAACTGATATTATAACAGTAAGAGGCGACAAATACATCGTAAGCATAGTAACATTAGAGAATTTCTCACTACTGGTGCAATGATAGTGGATTATGTACGGTCTGATAACAACTTGTCTGCTCCTTTGACAAAAGGACTAGCAAGAGAAAAGGTTTTTAAAACCTCAGAAAGAATGGGACTCAAGCCTATTAAAAATTGAACTACTGTGGGGTAAACCCAACTTGCAAGACTGGAGATCCCAAGAAACAAATTCAATGGGTAATAACTGATCACAAGTAATATGATAAGAATCATGCTAAATTATTAGGAGTTCAATTCTTATGATTTAGTGATTAGCACGACATCTTGAAGCGTATGAGAAGGCTGAACTTTATTCTTAATGAAATCGATACTTGATATCAAGTAGAGTACCTAGCTATAAAAGTACTCTTGATAGATTCACCTTTGTGAATGTGGAAGTGTGGGTCGCTTCCTATGGAATTTTAGGCAAATTTTTAGAGCATTCACTAAATTGGTATACACGTGCAAGGCCATAAGGCACAGGCTATTTTAGAACTTCACTCGAATAATGCTATGCATGAAATTGCGTTAGAAGTAAAGTTCAAAACTACAAGTTACTTTTACAACAATCTAAACAATTGTCACTACATAAAGGTTCAAGTCAATAGATAGCTACTTAAGCATAACATTATAAAAATAGACACAGCTCTATGAAAATGTTTTCAAAATTTTCAAGTGGGGGATTGATAGTAAAAAAATTTCAAGTGGGAAATTGTTGAATGAAAAATTATTTATGCAAGAAAACAAAGCTATGTGATATAGCTGTGATTTAAACGTATTTTAAGAAGCTAATTCTTTATGCGATGTGAGAAGACTAAGCTATGCGATAGCTATGTTTCAAATGCTATGCGAATGAAAACTTGAAAGTCTTTCGTGTTTTAGTTTTTTAACTATGTAATATTAATCATGACTATACGATAACATGAGCTATGCGAGATAGCTATGCAAAAGTTTAGAACATCTCATCGCATATGTTGACATCCTAGGCGAGATGGTCAAACATGATGAGAAATATTAAAGTCATGATCTTTATCACATGATTAAAAGAATCAAATATTTTATTACCATTTAGTATTTAATAAGTCAACATAACCCCTCCATAAAAAAAAGGTTACAAATTAATTTCTCAAAATTAATTTCCAACGATCTATCATTTTCCAACACCATATATACTTTCCTCATTCTTTCATTTGGAAAACACGAGAAAATTTCACTAGCAAGAAAAATCTCTCAAAATCTTCTTCCTTTGAGCTTACCGAGTATTTGTGAGTGTTTATCTGAGTGTTGAGAATCCAATTGATTTTTGTGTAAAATCAATTGAAGAACAAAGACTGTTTTATCCTAGGGACAATGAGGCTGTTTTGCACTAGGTTGTTTTAACAAAGGAGGAGAGCTCTAAAACGTTTTAAAGAGAACATGATCTGCGACTCAATCATCTCCTAACTAATTTTTGTTTTAAATCTTTGCATAATGACCACTTGGTATTTTATCCACTTGACGAGATAATCAGCACGTGACTTGACTACACGAGATACAACATCTTGAGCGAGACATAAGGCGAAGTGCAACAATAGAGATGAATCAACAAACCTTTTGTTCCAACACCTTGGTGATTGTTGAAGACCATAAATTGATTTTTTAAGATAACATACATGATCTTCTTTACCTTTTTCAATGTATCCATGTGGTTGGTTCATGCATATGTCTTCTGTCAGATGACCATGTAAGAATGTTGTTTTAACATCAAGTTGTTCAAGTTCTAAATCTTATTGAACAACTAATGAAAAAGATGCTTATGGAGGTTTGTTTAATAACCGATGAGAATATTTCATTGTAGTCAATTCCCTCCCTTTGTGTAAAGATTTTGGCGACAAGCCTAGCTTTATATCTTGAAGGTTGAAGATCGAGAACTCCTTCTTTATGTTTATAAATCCATTTGCAAGATATGATCTTATAATTTCTCGGTAGAGTTATCAAAGTCCATATATTATTGATAGTGAGAGATTCCATTTCATTATTCATAGCATTTATCCAATGTCTAGCATTAGGACAGCTCACTGCCTCATCAAATGTTTTTGGTTCATCATCATTTAGACGATTCATATCATTTAGGGCAAAATTTACTAAATCTGCTTCACTGTATCTAGAAAAACGAACAATAATTCTTCTTTTGTCTATTTCTAACCAAAGAATAGTTTGATAAATCTTCTTCTTCTTGACTAACTTCTTCTAAAGTAGGTGCACTAGAAGAAATTTGGCCTTTAATGTCGGTTTAAAACCAACATTAATGGCCTTTAGTGTCGGTTGGAATCGACATCTATGCTAGCGTTATTAAAGGCCATTAATGTTGTTTTTAAGCCTACATTTTTTATAATGTTATTGAAGATCTTTAGTGTCGGTTGGCCTTTGATGTCATTTTAAAACTGACATTAAAGTCTTGTTTTCGGATCTTTTTTTATAAATTTATTTTTATTTAATTGTTGTATTATTGTCCATTTTTTATAAACCGACATTGGGTACGTGTAGATAAATATTTTTTCTCATGTCAACAAATCAATCAAATTAATATTATTTTAGAAACTACAATATTTTTATTTTACATTTGTATATACAAAATAAAATCTTAATATTGTGTTTGTATATATATTCTACAATAATACATGCAACAAGATTCTAATATAAGACTTAAATAAGAAATCCTAAACGCCTTCCCAGTCTTCAATCTTCAACGATTGCCTAGCTATCACTAGAAGAAATCTAGCCTTTAATTTGGAAATAGACACATAGTCTTCAGTGTTTCAGCCTCCACCTCAACCACCAACAGGATCAAAATAAATACAAACATTATGATCTAACCACTTGAGCAAAAAGTAAATTGAGCACCTAAAAAAGCCTAGAACCCATACAAAGTAAATCTCACATACTTAGAGATTATTACCAACTAGTATTCCCAAGTAGATATTTTCATAAACATGCCATAATCCACCTCCAATGCTTGAAGCTCATTTTCAGCTAAACATTTGACCCATGTACAATGATCAACAATGGAAAGCAATCTTAAATCTACGTAATCGAAAAGTCAATAGTGTAGCAACTAATTTACCTCAAGTAATAGCTAGCAAAACTAGAGCAAGGAAAAATACTGCAATTTCAAACAAAGAAATAACTTCATTTTCCTACATTCAGCAAACAAGGAACAAACAAAGAACAATCTTTCTATCAATATTTTGATAAAAAAATATGAGTAAACAAGGAAATGATATCTTTCGCCCAGATTCTCTACTAAAGCAACAATAGCTTCAAACACATAATGGCATTAAACTCAAAGGTACTACAAAGTAACATAAAGATATGAATCACAAGCCATTTGCCCCACATTAAGTAGTAAAAATAAAACAATTTTCTTATTCAGTATGCTAATATCTAAATACATTAATAAAAAAAAACCCAAATATACAAGAAATAAAATTACCTGAAGCTCTTTAGCAACAACCACCACTTCATCGAAGTTTGCACTAGTTTCCTATGAAAATCATACAAACAATAGAAGCTTAGTTTGCAAAATTAATGTGATCACAATATTTTCACTCAGAGACAATTAATATACACTTTGAATCCAAAACAATATAGTGAATAAAGAAACAAAATTTTCATTTTCTTTCCAAGAATTTCCTCAGCCTAGTTATAAAGTAATAAATCTCAGCCTGAAGTAATAAATGACTAAATGAAAAATTAATTCATTGAAAAACAACATAAATAACATAGAGTTGTTGATGTTGGTAAAGAGAGAAGATAAATGCACTATAATATATGTCGATGGACCCAAATTAAATTTGATGCCCTCAAACATCTTCTCTTTAAGGGGAAAAATATTTAGAAAACAAAAAAATGAACCGACGGCACAAAAGAAAAACCAATGTCATCATTCAATCATTTCATCAAACATGTTGTGTTAATTCAAGGCCTGACTCATTAAAAAAAAAAAGCAACCCATTGTCTAAAAATAAATTACCTAAATTACTTTTGATATTGAAGCTACTGGATTTTCACCTTCAAACATGACAAAGTGAACTTTTTAAAGGTAGGAATCCGATATAAAATTCATGATCAATAGCTCCAGCCTTCAGATATTAGTTCTAAAACTATTACATCTGACTGCAAACTAAACAAAAGAATGAACTTTGTAAAATTTGATTCCAAGTACGTATTGGTTTCACAAGTTAATAAACATACATCTAAACCTCATCATGTCCGAATGTTAAAAAGAATGCAACTTACTTATAAAATAGTTCCGGTTTCACTTTTTTAGTGGAAGTGAAACTGCAGAAGAAGATTTAGAATCTATGTAATTTGTCATGTTGACCATAGTCTCTCCAAGAATATTAAATCTTGATGACCCCCTGTGATTGGAAACATGATTCATTCACATTTCTTTGATGAGAAAGAGTCCATTGATTTTTAAACCGATAAGAACAACCTTGGAGTCTTTAATAATTCAAACCTTACAACAGAACTCTTGTATTCACAACCTATGGAGTCTAGCATGCCAAAGGAAATTAAGTTTCTTTTCAAGGATGGAACATGCCTCACATTCCTAAGAAGTGTTGTTGTCCCATCTTTAAACTTAAGTGTAACAGATCCAATACCTACAATCTTGCAAGCATTATCATTTTCCATGTATACTAGGCCTTCATCTCATACTTGGTATGTTGTAAACCATCCCTTTAATGGTGTCATATGCAATGAACACCCTGAATCAAGTACCCAATCATGAGTTTCTTTGTTACATTATGTTTGAATTGAATTTTCTTAGATAGTTAAGGCATCTGAATACATAAACGAGCTTTGATCTACTACTGATGCTTCTGCCTTAGGTTCTTCTTGTTGTTTTTCTTGTTGTTTATTTTGATTTTGTTTTTTCTTTAGAAACAAACAATCTTGTCTGAGGTATCCCGTTTTGTGGCAAAATGCGTATTCTATTTTTTATTTATTCTTTTGATTCTTGTATTCTTTTGAGTTACTTTTGCTCTCTCCTTTTGAGAACAAACCTTCACCGTTTGCTTGATCTCTTTTCTGTGAATTAAGCTCCAATTCTATGTTTTTATTGCTGAAATAACATCATCTGTGGTGATTTTTTGCCTTGCATATTTGAGAGTCATCTTTACTTCTTTATATACTTCTGTAAGTGAATTAAGTAAAATGAAGGATTCATTTTCATCACCAATCTTGTCTCCCAATTCTTTGAAATCTGAAGACAACTTCTTGAATTCTCTAAGATTTTCTGTCAAAGATTTGTTGTCATCCATCTTGAAGGTAAAGAACCTCTTCCTTCACGTATGCACGATTAGGTTTTCTGTCAAATCTTTAGAGTGATAGATTTCATCCAATTTTGTCCACATTCCATAAGTTGTTTCTTCACCAATGACTTTCCTAAGAACATTGTCACTTAGGTTTAAAACTATGGCACCATAGGCTGCATTTTCCATAGTTTCTTTGTCTTCTTGAGTCATTGTTTTATGTAGCTTTTCTGGATCTGTGAGAGCTTTCAATGCCTTTTGCTGGCCAACAATGGTTTTGATCTTAGCTTTCCATAAGGTAAAATCTCCCTTACCATCAAAATTCTCAATATCATACCTTGTTACTGCCATCTTGAGCTTCTTGAAATCAAGAATTTGAATCTTGAAGCTTTCTTGAATTCCTTTGCAGGCTCTGATACCAAATTGAAGGGGCAGCCACGTGTATGAAGAGAAAGAGGACAAACCTCTTTGCATGTAAAAGTAGGTTGTCTCTCTCTACTCCCTTTTCCTTTCCCTTTCTTTTCACTTTGAGTGTGATTGTGTTGATTACAGAAGAATTAAGAAACCTCCAAGCTTCTTCTTCTTTACTTTCTTTTTCTCTGTTTCTTTTATGGATTTTTCTGATGGTTTTATTTGTAGAAGATGGTGAGAAAATGAAGATGAAGAGAGGAAGAAGGAGAAGAAGATCACACGGAATTTTTAAGTGGTTCGACAAATATACTTACGTCCACTGTATTGTTGGGAGCAAGATGTTATTCCAGTATGTGTGTAGTTTCAAATGATACAAGGTATTTATAGATCTTTTCTAAGACTCTAGTTAAATATCTAGTTAAAGAAGAAGCTAAAAGAAGTTGTTTTAACTAATTTTTAACTAGATAGCTTTTACAAAAGGATAAACTGAGTTTCCACAATAGATGAGGAAATAAATTTTGTCCATGAGCTAATTGATTTTATAACGATAAAACCAGTACAATAAAAATAAATTAGTAGATTTGATAAGCTAATAGTGTGTGTGTTTTTTTGGGTTTTTTCTAAAATAGAAAAAAATATATATATTTACACATCATATAACAAATGGGTATTTTTAAAAATAGCAAAATAAATTAAAATATTTACAAGTTATAGCAAAACTTTGGATTATATCATTGATAGTTTTCTATCACTATAACATATCAATGACTATCAATTATAGAATTTACTATAGGTTGTAAGTATTTTGTAAAATCTACTATTTTTAAAAATTCCCTTATAACAAAATTTCTAAAAGACAAAATTTATTACATTAGATTTTGAAGTGTAAATATTTTGTCAAATGTTTTACTTTTGATTTTTTTTTTCATCTTTTTCTAGTAACATAATTATTAGCTTATAAAATTGGTTAACAAATTAGTTTTGCCAATAGTTTTTAGATTTTTTTTCAAGTTATTTATATTTAAAGTATTTGTATCTATCGTATATATAAATCTATACCATATATAAAAGTGGCTATATGGAGAAACTTTTTTCTCTCTACCCTTTTTAAAAGTTGGATTTACTTATTAGTTTTATTGTAATTGGCATTTTCATTTCTTTTCTTTTTTCATTTCATTTTACTGTATTTATAATTAATTAGTGCAATTTCTCTTTCATTATTTAAGAAAACATTACATGAAAAGAAAGAAATAGAAAGATTAGAAGATGAAATACACAAAAAAAAAATTTATTTGAATTCTCAATATTCATTAAATAATTAATGATTTTTACATTTAATTATACTAATAATGGAATTTCAAGAGTTATGCCCATTTAAATTAATAAAAAATAAGATTTAAAATAAGTAGTATAAGGTTAATAAAAAAAGAAAAAAAAGAAGTAGAAATGTTAGACAATGAAATACAGTGGAAGTTTTTCCTATTTCAATTTATAAATATTAATTAAATAATTAATTATTTTACATATAATTACATTTAATAATAGAATTTCAACGGTTATGCAATTTCTCTTGTCCTTTACTATTTTTTTTTCAAAATCTTAATTCATTTTTCTTAACTTGTTTATTGCTTGTGTTAATTTTTTTGTTGTGTAAGATTCATTCTCTCAGTTTTTTTAAGAATGCAAAGTAATATTTTGTATTAATAAGAGATGTATACATGCTTTCACAAATATTGTCAAATTAAAGTATCAATCCTTTTGACTTTTATAAATATTTTCAAGTTATTTTATATAATGATCTTACACCAATAATAGAATGTTTTGTAATCTTTTAAGTCTCTCAATATAACATTTTTTAATACAACTTCTAGCTATAACTATGTAAAGTTAATATTTCTTTATATATATATATACATATATTTTTGTAATTTATTTCTTTTTCTTTCTCAACTCACCCTCTAAAAGTTTCTTTGTTTGTATGTAGAGTAGTGAAGAAGGGTTTAGGATCAAAGAATGATTGATGATGACAAATTACAAATAGTTTAGTGGTGCCAAATTTGAATAAAGGTGTCTTATGAAGTTGTAAAAGTTGGTGAGTCCGGAACAATTATATATATATGGAAAATGAAATTAAGCTCTTAAATGAGCTTTGATTTTCAAATCAAAATTTCAATTTGGTTGGTGTTGAAAGTTTGTTAAGATGAAATTATTCTTTTTTGAGATGTGAAATATAGTGTATGATTTTAATTTATACATCTTCAAATTAATCATGTTAGATTAGTTTAGTTTTTATAAATGTTTTTTTGAATTATTTAAATAATAGTTAGTTATAGAATGTATATAGGAAAGTTTTGTGTCTAACGTTATCTTTTGTGTAGTTGCTTTCATGTTCATAGAAATTATATATGTTCAAATAATATGAGATCACACAACCATCTTAACTATACAATATGAGATTCTACTATATTTGAATACAAATTCATATGATGTTACTTATACAAATTTCACTATTTTTATGTACTAAATAAAATGACAAATTTTACGTATAATGCACGGGTTACTAACTAGTATATAATATAAAAGGATGGGAGTGGATAAACTTTTTATTTCCAATTTTATCCTTTTTTTTAGTTCATTTACTTCTTTTCTACTTTGGTTTAATTGTATGTCTTTTAACTTTAATTTTCAATTTGAAATTAATTACTGTAATTATTATCTCATTTCTCCCAATTATTCACATTCCCTTCTCATATTAACTATCTTGTATCTCTTTCAACCTTTTAAATTTCTTCAGTTTTTTAGCTTTACTTTTCAATTTGAAATTAATTATTGGAACTATTATCTCATTTCTCTCAACTATTCACATTTCATTCTCATATTAACTATTTTGTATGTCTTTCAACATTTCAAATTTTTTTAATTTACCTTTTAACTTTATTTTTCAATTTGAAATTAATTATTGTAAATATTGTCTCATTTCTCCCAACTATTCATATTCTCTTCTTATATTAACTCTTTTGTGTCTTTTTCAACCTTTCAATTTCTTCCTTTCCAAATCTTTGGGTATAAATATCTCATTTTTTTTCATTTATATTCACAAGTAACAACAAAATGCTAAGAGTGATGAATAAATCAAATTATGTTTTTTTTTTCTTCAAAATTTTTCTTTTGCGACCTATTTTTTTAATATAAAAGTATGCTTGTGTATATTCCTTCATTATAGGTTTATTTTTAATACACAACATAAGTTGAGGAAACTTAAACCACGAACTTCGTGGTTGACATGTACATAGGTCTTTACTCTTTATGTTTAAATCATGTAATATTGAGATTTTTTTTAATGTAACCATAGGAATCTTGCTCATGTTTTTTTTATTAAAACTATTTTATTAATAAAATAATTGAGTGACTTATACTTTGATTTTTTTAAATCAATATAAATATTGTTGAAATTTATTAAGTATACATAAAAGTAATAAAATGTGTAAAGCAAAAAGTATTAAAGTCTTTTCTTTAATTCTTTATCTACAAAATCATTAAAAAAATTATGATTTCACATTTATAATTTCATAATTTCAAAAAAAAAAAAAAAAAGATTCGGTGGATGTTCTACCTTTTCTTATAATTTTTCTTAGTTTTCACATTTATCAAGATATAGAAGTTACATTTCGTTCATTTTTCTATCTACTTATTAAAAAAAAAGGTTTTGATTCCATAACCGATATTAATTAGTTAATATTCTATGTTATTAGGGCCACAATGTAACTTTTCTATCTTCCATATAACTTATATTGCATAATGCTATGTTATTACACAACTAACAATCTTTTTATCTTCCACTTTATTTGAATATATATATTAGATGGTTAAATTTGCAACGTGTAAGCTCAAAATGTTAAGAAATGAAATTTGAATTGTGCAAACAAATAAAATTCAAAGATATATTTGAAAGATAACAAAACTATTTTTTTACTGAATAAATTCATTTTTCACTCATTAAAATGTGAATGTATAAATAGGATATGAATATGAAAATGTTGAAATGATTGGTCTAATTCTATAAAATTAAGTTAAAACTATAATTTTTTTATGTATGATTTTCATGTGCATTGCACGTGTTATTTACTAGTATAAATAAATGGTACATTTTTTACTATAACATTTATCAATAACTATAGTTAACATAATCTAAAATTTTTACAAGTAATAATTTTGTTTACAAATTATTCCAAGACACTATTAAATGGTTGGCTGTTGGGACTACTGTGAAAAATCAATTATAATCAGGAGTTTCAAAAGTTTGTGTATATTAGCATTAAAAATAAACGTTTCTTGTATGTTGTGAACTATATGATCTTGATGTTTCTTTTTCTAATATAAATAAGGTATGATTATATCACCACCCTTTTAATAAATAATGCCCCAAAAATAGGACAATATATGACACGTCACTTTAGTTAAACAATAAATAAGGTTATATTTAATTATATAAATTTAGTCATGGTGATTAAACATATATACGAATATTATTTGAGGTTCAATTCTCACTCTCACGTATTGTTTAAAAAAGTTTTAAGTATATAAACGAAGATTCGTCATGATTGAAATTATTTTAATTTTGTAATTTTAAAATTACATGATTGCAAACTCATTTTTATAGAAAAAGTCAATAAGAACATAATTCAACGTATGTAAATAATGTAGTATTGATTGATTAAGAGGTTATAAATCTAAATATGTTAATATCTTCAAGCTAAAAAATGATGTTAAAAATAACATAGAGAAACAACAGAGAATATTTAAATTTTAGCATAAAGAAAATCTAAAAATATGACTATTTAAAAACACATAATTATTTTAATTATATTAGTTTGTAAAACTCAAAACATTTTATTTAGGTCAATTATTGGATTTTTATATAGTTTAACCACATGTAAGCACAAAGTAAAATATTTGAATTTTGACCCTTCTAATTAAATAAAATGGCTTAATCAATTAGAATTGTATTTAACACCACTTTAACCTTTCAATATTTTTTTAATTAATTTTTTTAAAACATAAAATTTAAAAGATTAACCAGTAATATACTTCAACATTAGATAAATAATATATCTATATCTCTCTCCACACACACGTGCACACAACACTTATAAAACAAAGTATTATTCGGATGTAAACATCTAGTTCATATTACTAATAACAAGCTTGGTTCACAATTCGAGTTCAGTTAAATTCACTAAGTTCAGTGAGTACATGTTTGAGAGAAAACTTGAATTACGTGTTTGAAAAGTTGTTTTTAGATGCAGATATCCTAATGCAAATTATAAAAACAACATTTTTATATTTTCATTTATATATAGAATTTGACCTTTGAAATTTATTATGCAAAATTATATCAACTAAAGATAAAAGCGTTTAGAACCACATTAGATCATGTTATAAAATTTTAATCTATTATATGAGTTCAATTCGTATGATTTAAATAAAGGTAAAACTGAAGAGTTAATTTCATATGTAGTCTCTATCGCATAGACCATTTACTATAGAACTTTTAGCAAACCATTGGAGTAAATATCAATTAGAGATTATAAGACATAAAATTTAACTTATTCGAAATCATAGGAACCAAAATTCCATTAATTAAAATTACAAAACATAAATTATACCATTTTCTTAACAATAATTTGTTATCAACTAATATTAACTATAACTTCAAATTAGAATTCAATTTATGGTGTGGTGCCACTAAACACATATTTCAAAATATGAAATACAACTTTATTTTGTTTAATCTCTTATTTTTAAATTTATATTTTTAGATTTTATACCAATCCTAAATTATGTTCCTATTCTTATATTAATTTGCTTTTAAAGAAAAATCTTATTTGGGACTTTAACTCATATAGCCTAAATTGCTATATGATATTACATGAAGGACCTAACTTTTTAATAATTTTTACAAAAGATCTAAATGGGCCAATATATTTCACAAATATAGGCTCAGATTACTTCTTTGCCCATTTTATATTATTGGATTATTTTATTATAATTTTTCTTTTAAAAAAAGGAATGAATTGTGGGTTGTACGATTTTGGAAAGTATTGGAAAGTTTTAATACTTTTCATATACCAAAACTGCAATACTTTCCATATACGTTTTTGGAAAGTATTGGAAAACTTTAATCCATTTTATTTGTCAAAGACAAAAATGATAGAAAGAGATTTATCGATAGA
>JBBPDI010000025.1:6937074-6947137 GCA_037974545.1 Cucumis variabilis | reverse complement strand
GGTGGATAATAGGAATTATGCCGCCAAGGAGAGGTGCACGTAGGAGAGGTATTAGAGGTCGAGGTAGAGGAGCAGGATGTAATCAACCTGCTAAGGGTCAAGCTGAACAACAAATTCCTGCTGGACCAGTGACTCAGACTAATTTAGCTGCACTGTCTGCCTCACATGGAGTAGAGATTCGCAGAACTTATGGCTACTATGGCTCAGAACTAGCAGGCACCAGTGGTTTCACCTGCACCGGCAGTCCCTCCTGCACAGGGACCAATTGTACAACAGCCTCAAATAGTACCAAATCAGCTTTCTGTCGAGGCTAAGCACTTGAGGGATTTTAGGAAGTATGACCCTCAGACTTTCGATGGGTCACTGGAGGACCCTACTAAGGCAGAGTTGTGGTTGTCCTCTGTGGAAACCATATTTAATTACATGAGGTGTCCAGAGGAGCACAAAGTTCAGTGTACAGTGTACTGTTTTTCTTCTCAGAGATAGAGGTGTTATCTGGTGGAGATCCACAGTGCGAATGTTGGGTGGAAACTTGCACCAGATCACTTGGGATCATTTTAGGGACTGCTTCTATACCAAGTTTTTCTCGACTAACCTGAAAGATTCTAAAAGCCAGGAATTTTTGGAACTGAAGCAAGGTCACATGATAGTTGAAGAGTATGACCATGAGTTTGACATGCTGTCCCGCTTTGCCCCTAAGCTTGTTAGCAACGAGCGGGCCAGAGCTGAGAGGTTTGTTAGAGGATTGAGGGATGAGATTAGAGGCTTTGTGAAAGCACATAAGCCCTCCACTCAGGCTGAAGCACTACGTTTGGCAGTGGATATGAGTATTGAGAAGGACAAGGTGTATGCAAAGAGTTCTGATAGTTCCACAAGTTGGGTCATCTTTACTTCTTTATATGCTTCTAGAAGTGAATTAAGTAAAATGAAGGATTCTTTTTCATCACCAATCTTGTCTCCCAGTTCTTTGAAATCTGAAGACAGCTTCTTGAATTCTCCAAGATTTTTTGTTAAAGATTTGTTGCCATCCATCTCGAAGGTAAAGAACTTCTTCCTCACGTATGTATGGTTAGGTAGATCTTTGGACTGATAGATTCCATCCAATTTTGTCCACATTTCATAAGTTGTTTATTCACCAATGACTTTCCTAAGAACATTGTCACTTAGGTTTAAAACTATGACACTATAGGCTGCATTTTCCATAGTTTCTTTGTCTTCTTGAGTAATTATTTTATGTAGCTTTTCTGGATCCGTGAGAGCTTTCAATGTCTTTTGCTGGCCAACAATGTCTTTGATCTTAGCTTTCTATAAGGTAAAATCTCCCTTACCATCAAAATTCTCAATATCATACATTGTTACTACCATCTTGAGTTTCTTGAAATCAAGAATTTGAATCTTAAAGCTTTCTTGAATTCCTCTGCAGGCTCTAATACCAAATTGAAGGGGCAGCCACGTGTATGAAGAGAAAGAGGACACCTCTTTGCATGTAAAAGTAGGTTGTCTCTCTCTACTCCCTTTTCGTTTCCCTCAACTAATTTAGTGAAGAGTTTTCACAATAGATGAGGAAATAAATTCTGTCCATGAGCTAATTGCTTTTATAACGGTAAAACCAGTACAATAAAAATAAATGAGTAGATTTGATAAGCTAATAGTGTGTGTTTTTTGGGTTTTTTCTAAAATAGAAAAATATATATATATTTACACATCATATAACAAAATCACTAAAAGACAAAATTCATTATATTGGATTTTGAAGTGTAAATATTTTGTCAAATGTTTTACTTTTGATTTTTTTTTTTAGGTTTGTCTAGTAACATAATTATTAGCTCTTAAAATTGGTTAATAAATTAGTTTTGCTAATAGTTTTTAGATTTTTTTTTCAAGTTATTTATATTTAAAATATCTGTATCTATAGTATATATAAATCTATACCATATATAAAAGTGGCTATATGAAAAAACTTTTTTCTCTCCATTTTATCCTTTTTAAAAATTGGATTTACTTATTACAACTTTGGTTTTATTGTAATTGTCATTTTCATTTCTTTTCTTTTCATTTCATTTTATTGTATTTATAATTAATGAGTGCAATTTCTCTTTCATTAATTAAGAAAACATTACATTAAATATTCAATAAGAAAAGAAAGAAATAGAAAGGTTAGAAGATGAAATACATAAAGTTTTTTATTTGAATTCTCAATATTAATTAGAGAAATTTTTAAAAATAGTAAATTTTACAAAATATTTACAACTTATAGCAAATTCTATCACTGATAATTATTGATATGCTATAGTGATAGAATCTAACATTTTGCTATAGATTGTAAATATTTTAATTTATTTTACTATTTTTAAAAATATTCCTATTAATTAAATAATTAACTATTTTACATTTAATTATACTAATAATGGAATTTCAAGAGTTATGCACATTTAAATTAATAAAAAAATGAAATTAAAAATAAGTGGTATAAGGTTAATAAAAAAAGAAAAAAAAAGTAGAAATGTTAGACAATGAAATACTAGTAGAAAGTTTTTTTTTTAATTTTAATTTATAAATATTAATTATTTTATATAATTATATTTAATAATGGAATTTCAACAGTTATGCAATTTCTCACTAACTCTTAACTATGTAAAGGTGTTATCCTCTACTATTTTTTTTTTCAAAATCTTAATTCATTTTTCTTTAACTTGTTTATTGTTTATGTTAATTTTTTTTTGTGCAAAATTCATTATTTCAGTTTTCTTTTAGGAATGCAAAGCAATATTTTGTATTAATAAGAGATGTATATATGGTTTGACAAATGTTGTCAAACTAAAGTATCAAATTTTTTAGTGTTTATAGATATTTTCAAGTTATTTTATATAATAATCTTATATCAATAATAGAATATTTTGTAATCTTTTGAATCTCGCAATTTAACATTTTTTAAATAACTTCTAGCTATGACGGAAAAATCAATATTTCTTTTTATATAATTTTTTTTTTGTAATTTGTTTCTTTTTCTTTCTCAACTCACCTTCTAAAAAGTTCTTTGTTTGTATATCTAGTGAAGAAGGGTTTAGGATCAAAGAGTGATTGATGATGACAAATTACAAACAGTTTAGTGGTGCCAAATTTGAAGAAAGGTGTTTTATGAGGTTGTAAAAGTTGGTGGGCTGATAACAATTATGAATATATCAAAAATGAAATTCTAACATTAATTAAGCTCTTAAAGGAGCTTTGATTTTCACATCAAAATTTGAATTTGGTTGGTGTTGAAAGTTTGTTAAGATGAAATTATTCTTTTTTGAGATGTGAAATATAGTGCATGATTTTAATTTATACATTTCCAAATTAACACGTTAGATTAGTTTAGTTTTTATATATTGATTTTGAATTATTTAAATAATAGTTAGTTATAGAATGTATATAGGAAAGTTTTGTGTCTAATATTATCTTTTGTGTACTTGCTTTCATGTTCATAGAAATTATATATGTTTAAATAATATGAGATTACAATATGAGGTTCTACTATATTTGAATACAAATTCATATGATGTTATTTATACAAATCCCATTATTTTTATGTACTAAATAAAATGACAAATTTTACGTACAATGCACGTGTTACTAACTACTATATATAAAATGGTGGGAGTGGATAAACTTTTTATTTTCAATTTTATTATTTTTTTTAGTTCATTTATTTCTTTTCTACTTTGGTTTAATGGTATGTCTTTTAACTTTATTTTTCAATTTGAAATTAATTATTGTAATTATTATTTCATTTCTCCCAACATTCACATTTCATTCTCATATTAACTATTTTGTATATCTTTCAACATTTTAAATTTTTTTAATTTGCCTTTTAACTTTATTTTTCAATTTGAAATTAATTATTGTAAATATTCTCACTTCTCCCAACTATTCATATTCCCTTCTTATATTAACTCTTTTGTGTCTTTTTCAACCTTTCGATTTTTTCTTTCCAAATCTTTGGGTATAAATATCTCATTTTTTTCATTTATATTCACAAGTAACAACAAAATGCTAAGAGTGGGGAATAAATCAAATTATGTTTTTTTTCTTCTAATTTTTTCTTTTGCAACCTATTTTTTTTATATAAAAGTATGTTTGTGTATACTCCTTCATTATATGTTTATTTTTAATACACAACATAAGTTAAGGAAACTTAAACCACCAACTTCGTGGTTGACATGTACATATGTTTTTACTCTTTATGTTTAAATCATGTAATATTGAGATTTTTTTTAATGTAACCATAGGAATCTTGCTCATGTTTTTTTTTCATTTAATTTTTTATTAAAACTATTTTATTAATAAAATAGTTGAGTGACTTATACTTTGATTTTGTTAAAGCAATATAAATATTGTTGAAATTTATTAAGTATACATACAGTAATAAAATGTGAGAAGTATTAAAGTCTTTTCTTTAATTCTTTATCTACAAAACCATTAAAAAATTATGATTTTACATTTATAATTTCATAATTTAAAAAAAATGATTTTGGTGGATGTTTTACCCTTTCTTATAAATTTTTTTAGTCTTGCTTTAGCGGTATTATAGTGCATGATTTTAATTCATATATTTCTAAATTAATCACGTTAGATTAGTTTAGATTGGGGTCATTTTCACATTAACAAGATAGAAGTTACATTTCGTTTTCTATTTACTTATTTTAAAAAAAGGTTTTGATTTCATAACCGATATTAATTAATTAATGTTCTATGTTATTAGGGACACAATGTAACTTTTCTATCTTCCATATAACTTATATTGCATAATGCTATATGTTATTACACAACTAACAATCTATCTTCCATTTTATTTGAATATATATAGATCAGATGGTTAAGTTTGCAATGTGTAAGTTCAAAATATTAAGAAATGAAATTTGAATTGTGTAAACAAATAAAATTCAAAGATACATTTGAAAGATGACAATTATTTTTTTACTGAATAAATTCATTTTCCACTCATTAGAATGTGAATATATAAATAGGATATGAATATGAAAATGTTGAAATGATTGGTCCAATTTTATAAAGTTAAGTTAAAACTATAATTTTTTTATGTATGATTTTCACGTGCATCGCACGTGTTGTTTACTAGTATAAATGGTACATTTTTTACAATAACATTTATCAATAACTATAGTTGATATAATCTAAAAATTTTAAAAGTAATAATTTTGTTTACAAATTATTCCAAAACACTATTAAATGGTTGGCTGTTGGGACTACTGTGAAAAATCAATTATAATTAGGAGTTTCAAAAGTTTGTGTATATTAACATTAAAAATAAACATTTCAATAACTTGTATGTTGTGAACTATATGATCTTGATGTTTCTTTTTCTAATATAAATAAGGTATGATTATATCACCACCCTTTTAATAAATAATGCCCAAAAAATAGGACAATATATAACACGTCACTTTAGTTAAACAATAAATAAAATTATATTTAATTATATAAATTTAGTTAGGGTGACTAAACATATATACGAATATTATCTGAGATTCGATTCTCACTTCCACGTATTGTTTAAAAAAGTTTTAAGTATATAAACGAAGATGCATCATGATTGAATTCATTTTAATTTTGTAATTTTAAAATTGCTTGATGGCAAACTCACTCAATATGAACTTAATTCAACAAATATAACTAATATAGTATTGATTGATTAAAAGGTCATAAGTGTAAATATGTTAATATTGTCCAGCTAAAAAAATGATGTTAAAAATAACATAGAGAAACAATAGAGAATATTTGAATTTTGAACTCAATAAATGCATAAAGAAAAATTTAAAAATATGTCTATTTAAAATATAAACACATAATTATTTTAATTATATTAGTTTGTAAAACTCAAGACACTTTATTTAGGTCAATGATTGGATTTTTATAGTTTAACCACATGTAAGCACAAGGTAAAATATTTGAATTTTAACCCTTCTAATTAAAAAAAATGGCAGTTTAATTAGAAGTGTACTTAACACCACTTTAACCTTTCAATATTTTTTTTAATTAAAATTTTTTTAAAACATAAAATTAAAAAGAATAGTCAATAATATACTTTAACATTAGATAAATAATATATCTATATATCTCTCCACACACAACACTCGTAAAACAAATTATTATTCGGATATAAATATCTAGTTCATATTATTAACAACATGTTTGGATCACAATTCGAGTTAAGTTAAATTTACTAAGTTAAGTGAGTATATGTTTGACAGAAAACTTGAATTATGTGTTTGAAAAGTCGTTTTTAAATGTGGGTATTCTAACGTAAATTATAAAAACAACATTTTTATATTTTCATTTATATATATAGAATTTGACCTTTGAAATTTATAATGCACAATTATATCAACTAAGAATAAAAACACTTAGAACCACGGTAGATCATGTTATAAAATTTTAATTTACTTTTTTTAAAAGAAATATACATATATTAAGTTTTTTAAAAGAAATATACATATATTAAGTAATTTATTATATGAGTTCAATTTGTATGATTTAAATAAAGGTAAAATTGAAGAGTTAATGTCATATATAATCTAGGAGTGAATCTATTAAGGGTCAGGGGCACGTGTCCTCCTCACATTCCCAGATTTTGTATTTTAATATTAATTTTGAAGTGTTAAATTACAATATATATTAAATAATGCTTATTTTTATCATATTATGTCTTTGGTATAATGGTTGTGCCCCATTTGAAACCTTTAGATCTTATGTTTAAGTCTTATCTACTACAACTAATTTTTTTAGTTAATAGTGTCCCCTACATATGATTTATGGATGCGTCACTGATGTAGTCTCTATCGAGTTAATTTCATAGACCATTTACTATAGAACTTTTAGGAAACCATTGGAGTCAATTCCAATTAGAGATTATATGACATAAAATTTAACTTATTCGTAATCATAGGAACCAAAATTCCATTAATTAATATTACAAAACATAAATTATACCATTTTCTTAACAATAATTTGTTATCAACTAATATTAACTATAACTTTAAATTAAAATTCAATTCATGGTGTCGTGCCACTAAACACATCTTTCAAAACATGAAATACAACTTTATTTTTGTTTAATCTCTTATTTTTAAATTTCTATCTTTAGGTTTTATACCAAACAGATCCTAAATTATGTTTCTATTCTAATATTAATTTGCTTTTAAAGGAAAATCTTGTTTTTGTATGTTTTTATTTAATTAAATCAATTAGATCAATTTAATCTTAGGCATTTAATTCAATAGGATCACACTTTTAAATGAGTATATTAGATCACTACAGATGTGAATGTAAATATTGTTTTAGGAGGGTTATTATAGATAATAAAATTGTGGAACATATTTACAAAACTTAACAAAATATAAGATTTTATTAAATACTAATAAACATGGATAGATTTGTATTCATATCTATCAATATCAATGATAGACATTGTTGATAAAAGTTTGCCCACGATAGATTTGTAATTTTGTTATATTTATAAATATTTTAGTTCATTTAAATTGACACATTTTTTTACTGCATTTGATTTTTTAAAATATAATTTATGTGTGTTATAGGATTTAATTTCTTTAGTTGAATAGTTTAAATTATAATTTAAAATTTAAACGAAAACCAATTGTCTAAGGTTTGAAATTATGATGATGATACATTCTTAGACTGAGATATTGAATTATGCATTATATTGTTGAGTTTGAGTGCCTACCCTACTACTTTATATGCTTTACTTTATTCTTTAAATGAGAGATTTTAATTTAATGTTATTGGAATTTATTGGTCAATATTCATTTGTGTGAACTCAAACATTCAAATCTCTCCACACCATATATATATTTGAACTAAAAAACCGCTTACTTTTAAACAATATTTCAAGAAGTGAGTTTGTATAATATACTAAATTGATTAAGTTACCATTTTTATATGTATTTTTATATTAACACGCGATCAATTCAACTAGTCAAAAGTTAAAGAGATGTGTGTGATCTTATTTACAATGCAAAAGTACATAAGATTTTTGATCGTGGTACCAATTATCAACTAGATAATGATGCACTAATTATTATTCCAAAATATATTATATGGAAAATCAATGTGTACAAATTAATTCGGTAACAAATCAACTCTCATGTTAATTTATGTGTTTTGGTTGAAAAAATAAATTTATAAAATAATGTGGTTTAAGATAAACACCTAAAACCAACTTTTAGAAAAATAAATTTTATGTTTAATGGTTAATCTTCCTAATTTGGATGAAACAATAATTATTGTCTTCAACTATCCTCACCAACCATCATTTGACAACCATTTCTGTCAATTATCGTCGGCTAACTTTCTTTCACCGTTTTTTCGTGGTTGTTGTCAATCAACTTTTGTTGATCATTTTTCTATGGTGACGTTACTGGTCAACTTTTGTTAATTGTTTTTTATGATTATTATCAGTCAACTGCCAAAAACTATTCTTTTGTGATTGTCCTCGTTTGACTTTCAATGATCAAAGTCGTCAACATCTGATTATCATTTTATAGGGACTATCCCCAACCACCTCAAACCACCATTCTCAATAATTATTGTCGAACTTCTATCAAAGAACTTCTATTTCTCTCTCTCTCTATACATATATACATAATATAAATATGTATATAAATATTTTACTCAATTACAAATCAAACAAATTTTTAATCAAGAACACTTTTGAAAAAAAAAGTTACCAAACACACGTGTTTTTCTTTCAAAGAGTTTTTAGAAAAAATGTATTTCTTAAAAACATTTTTTCTTAAGTCATTCCAAACAGACTCAACGAATGAAACCACACATGCATTTCAAGTTTGTTTAATCGTCTCTCACATCAATCTCTATCTTAGTTTAATGAAAAATAACTCACAAATTGCATTTTTTTAAACATAATGTAAAAATATATAAAAGGTGGGAAAATCAAACATTTAATCTCAATATCAACTACACAAACGTCAATGATATCAATTATACAAATCGTTATGTCAATGAAGCCAATTTTGGTGGGCAAAAGCACAATGAATATTTAACTAATAAAATAAAGAGTTAAAAAGAAAAGAACAAAAGACAAAATTATTTACACTGTATGAAACCATTTTAGAAAAGAAAAACGCCCACAAGTTCACAACGTAAAATAACAAAAATAGCCCGCAATTAATTGGTCACACACGTGCATGAAAAGCTTCTAATCTAAACAAATGTGTAATCTAGTTTAAAAAATCTTTTAGATAATGTATATGATCGTTCAGATATTGGTAAATGATCTTGAAACACGATCTTTTGTACCAAGATGGTTTAAATATTGATACACGATTGTTCAGATTTTGGTAAACAATCATTTAGATTTATCACTTATCTCTATTTGAGATAGAGAGTGATCTATCTTTGTTTATCTGAAATAAATGACTGGTCGTTTCAATTTTGATACATGATGGTGTAGTAAAAAAAAAAGGAGACAAAAGAAGACGAAAATTAAAAAAATTATAGAAGAGAAAATGAAAGGAAGAAATCGCGAACAAAAAAAGTGAGATATGAAAAAATCCATAGGAACTTTAATACTCGTCCCAAAAAATTTAAAACTAACAAGGACAAAGATGAAATTTACGAAAAAAGAATGGTGACATCATTTTTTTTTGAATAAAATATTTTGGGTTTTGTTCTCTAGATCTAAATTAATCTAAAATAAATTAAATAACAATGAATATTTTAAGTCTTTAAAAAGAAAAGATTCAAGCTAAAAAAAAATTGCAAAAAAGGACCAAGTTTAATGCAAAATTGGGAAAATGCCAACACGAATATTACAAAAAAAAATCGGTTTATTATTTATTACTACTCGAACCAAATGTCTGTCCTAAAAAAACTTTAGTCGATGGCTCATTTGCCGCCCGAATCACAGTCTAACAAAATTTTGTCTTCAATCATCAACCGATTTCTTTGGGAAACAAATTCAAGAAGAAAATGAATTATGAACAGTTTCAATTCTACTTCGAATTTCTGTCTTCTTCTCTTTGTCGCT
>JBBPDI010000025.1:6865937-6879174 GCA_037974545.1 Cucumis variabilis | reverse complement strand
AAGATCCACAGAGTACCGTCTCTGTTTCTGAATTGTTGTTGAGTTTTTCTGAGTGCAGGGAAGGGTCTTAACATACTTGTATATGTTGATGATATTGTGATTACTGGAGATGATGCTCCGAGTATACAACCGCTAAAGACTCTCCTCCATCACCAATTCAAAATAATAGATTTGGGCATGTTGAAATACTTCCTAGGAATCAAGGTAATAAGAAGCAAGAAAGGCATACTATTATCACTAAGAAAATATATACTTGACTTGTTGGACTGAAACGGGATGCTAGGGGCTAAGCTATGTAGTTCCCAATGATGCCCAACTTACAACTCCCAAAAGATGGAGAATTATTAAGTGATCCTAAAGGATATAGGAGGTTAGTGGAAAAAATTAATTACCTTACAGTGACTCGACTCGACAGCTTATTTAGTGGGTATTATGAGCCAGTATATGCCATGCCCAACAGTTGATCATTAGGCTGCTCTAGAACAGATTTCAACTGAGACCTACACTTTTTATTTTTCTCTTATTTTTATATATATAATCTATGGGCCTCACACTTTATTTAATTTTTTATTTTTATATATAATATGAATGGGTCCCACATATTTTTATTTTCATATATATATATATATTAAATATTAAATTTCTAAAAATATTTTTCTTTATTAAATTAATTTATTGTTTTTATTTTTTTATTATATATATATATATATAAATATATATATATATTAATTTTCAATCTTCATTCATATTTTCTAATTTAATTTAATTATTTCTTAACTAAAATTATACACATTTTTTTTTTCAATATTCAATTTCTTTAAAAGAATACATACATTAACAAAATATGTCATTAAAAAATATATTAAACAAATTAAAATAGTAATAATAATAATTGAGAGAAGTTGGAGCTTAGCCTAAAAATAATAATAACGATAATTTGTAATAAAAAATTATTAGTTAAGTTTTTTTAATTTAATCTGCAATCGAACCACAATTTTCATCTATCAACTTTAAATTACTTCACGATACTTGCCATAAACTTCAATAATGACAAAAGTTTATTCTTGTTAAATTTTTTTTATTAATAAAGAGAGACATTTTTAGAATTTGAATAAACATTAAATGTTTTTCTTTTGCCATAAACATTAAATTTTTTTTATTCAATTACTCCTTTGATCAAGATGCATTGATGGTTTCAATTGTTATTATTATTATTATTATTTTGGAGTAAGATTCAGCTTCTCTCAATTATTATTATTACTATTTTAATTTGTTAATATATTTTTTAATGACATATTTTGTTAATATATGTGTTCTTTTAAAGAAATTGAAAATTAAAAAAAATTGTATAATTTTAATTAAGAAATAATTAAATTAAATTAGAAAAGATGAATGAAGATTGAAAATTAAGATATATATATATATATATATATATATATATAAAGAATAAAAAAAGAAAAACAATAAATTAATTTAATAAAGAAAAATATTTTTAGAAATTGAATATTTAATATATATATGAAAATAAAAATATGTGGGATCCGATTATATTATATATAAATAATAATAATAAATAAATAAATAAATAAGAGAAAAATAAAAAATGTGGGCCCGATTTGATGGAAGACTTTGCCTAAAAACACCTATTTTTGACAATAGTTTTACAACTACTCTATTTTTGAAATATTTTTCAAAATTTATATTATTTTAAAAAAAAGTTCCGAGAAGGAAAAGGAAATACGACTAATCCTTTTTGCATTTGGAGTAAGGGTTAATAGGAAAATGAATAAGTTTATTTCTCTTCATTCTTCTTATTTCTTTCTTTCAATTTTCCTCTTTCCTCGTCTTAATCTTTCTATTTTTTTTTGATAAATACAATCACATCAAACTTTTTTATTTTTTTTAAATAAAAACATATATTTTTTAATAATTATATTTTAACAAATATATATCTTTTCATTTTTTCATAACAATTTTATATAAATATCCACATATCCTTATAATTATCAAATTTTTAACAAAATTTCACTCTTTAATTCAATTACATAAACACCAAAAAATATTTAATTAAATTCTAATTCAACAACACTAAAAATCCAAATCCAATAATTAATTAAATATCCAATCCACAAATATTTAATTAATTTTAATTCCACAAAATCATAAATTCTAAATCAAATAGCTCGTGATTGTTTGTCCGCATAACCCTTTTTTTTTTGTTTCCATTTTTTTTATTATTTTGTATTATCCTAATGTACGATGTAATTGATGTTCACCGTTTAACTGCATTCAAAATATTTTTTCCGTATTTCATTTCGTTTTAATGTTATGATGTTCATCGTTGTTTGTTTAAATCAATTGTTTATATGCAATTTTTCGATATTGCACTTACAACATCAATTTTAAAAAATAGATATAATTTCTTTCGCACATAGTGCACCAATTAATTTATTGACACGGAAAGCTTACGTACAAAATGTTCGAAATTGATATCGTATTTACGACAACTAATGGAACATGCTTTTCAATAAAAATTCTAAATTTTTGGTAAATTTAAAATACGAATATTTGTGTATTGGATTTACAATACGGATTTTTTATTAAAAAAAAAATACAAGAATACGAATAAAAAAATAATAATTAATTTTTTGTCATAATATTTCTCATATAATCCTTCTCAGTTATTCCTTTCCCTAAACATTTACGGACATACTCGATGATGTGAAGTAGGTCACTCTCTGCGATAACCCCTGATTGTTGGTTCGCTTCCATCACATGACCCATTATTTATTTCGTGTCCATTTCTTTTCTTTGTTTATTTTCCGTTAGCCTAATAAACGATGTAATTGACGTTCCGTTTAACTGCATCTGGAAGAAAAATACATTTGTTTCCAATAAATTTTTTTAGTTCACTATTACTACGTTGGTTACCGTTTTTATGAGAAAAAAATTAATAAATGAAAAAAAGTATACAAATGAAAAAAATTACTACTTTTTTGTATATTGAATTTACAGTACAAATTAAAAAAAATTATACAAATGAAAAAAGAATAAATTTGTTTGTGTATTGAATTTACGGTACAAATTAAAAAAAATATTTTTTTTATACAAATGAAAAAATATTATTTATTTATTTTCCGTTAGCCTAATGAACTATGTAAGTGAAGTTTCCTTTTAACTGCGTTTGGAAAGAAACACATTCCTTTCCCTTTAAATTATATTATGTTGCTTATTGTTTTCATGAAGAAAACAAAAAATTTTAAATGAAATAGCAACTTTTTAAAATGCAAGAAAAAAAAACATATTTTTTAATGTATTGGATTTACGAATCAAATTGAACTACAAATTAAAGACAAATGAAAAAATAAATGATACAATTTCTTTGTGAATTAGATTTACGGTACAAATTTCATAAACATATTTTACACAAAGAAAAAAAATTGATACAATTTGTTTTATGTATTGGATTTAATGTAAAAAGAAAAGAAAAAAACTACTATACAAATGAAAAAAAAAACTTTACTTTAAAAAGTGTATTGGATGTACATTACAAGTAAAAAAAATATTTATACAAAATCAACAAAAAGATTAATAATTTTTTTTGGTGTATTTGGGTTACGGTACGATTTAACTAAAAAAAAAGAATTTGAATACAATTTTTTTGTTGTAGAAGCTTTACGATATGGATAACATAAAAAAGTTTGCAGAAATGCAAAAAATATTATCACATTTCCCATTTTGTATTGGGTTCACGAAAAAAAAATAAAGAATTTCATGCCCATAAAAAAAAATAATTCAATTTTTTTTCTCATATTGGAGTTGAGGTACAAAAAAAAAATTACACAAATGAAAAAAATACAATTTTTTTTGTCATAATACTTCTCACATAATCCTTCCCGCAAACAAGGATTATAATAGTCTCCCCATATCCTTCCACTTCATCACTCCCCAAATAAGGATTATAGATAATCTCCATAATCCTCCCACTTAAATTATTCTCTCAAATAAGGATTATAATAATCATTTCCTCCACTTAATCCCCCATTTTCCTTATTCCTTTCTTTTTTACAATTGGCAATTAAAAATTATCATAAATTTATGACAATTAAAAATTGTCATAAATTTTCCGAATCCTCCGCCTTTCTTTAGCTGCTTTAGTGAATGCATCAACCCTTACGATTGATTCTGTCTTTTCCCTTGCCCCAAACTGATCACAATCGATCCCGCAGCCTGTCAATAAATAAATAGAGAAAGAAGAAAGGAATTTAGTCTGATCCCTTGTTATGATTCCCCATCTAAAACAAAGATGAATGAGAACAATCAATTCACTCAAAGAAATCCCCATGTTTTGAACACCAATGTGTACTTTAGATACAGATGTCGCCCTAGGCTCATTGGTATGAGAGAAAATGCTTTAGGAAGTGAGCCCCATAAATAAGGTGGACCTCCTATCGACACACCCAACTTATTAATTCCTTCCCGTCCCACAACAAGATTGTGTTCCATACAGAAGTCCCACTATTTAATGTCTAATCTTTCTTTTTGTGTGCTCCTTAACAATTGCATTGCTTCGCGCACTTGAATACTTGATTTTTGGTCCGATGGAATATGGATATAAACAAATCCAAAGGATCCATAAGACAGGGATATTGCATGGACTATAATTGTCCTCAATATTCTTTGAGCCTCATTTGGAGCCTTTGTTTTTGGAGCTTTTAGTTCCATAATACTCCTCAAATAAAGTGTCCAGCCGACTATCCATTAGAACGTTACGTAAAAATATATGGTTCATAGTCCTCCGAACAGGTTAATGAGAGATTTAAAAGAATTTGACGAGTCTTTCTTATTGAGATAAATGAACAAGGGAAGTAAAAGAATCTATATTTAGAAGACTTTTGATCTCGATCTTCTCCTTTCCTTTTCCTTTCTCAAACCCAACGCCCAAGAAGCCTTTACTAAGTACAAGTCCTTATTAAGATCAATGAACAAGGAAAGTAAAAGAATCTATATTTAGAAGACTTTCGATCTCGATCTTCTTCTTTTCTTTTCCTTTCTAAAACCCAGTGCCCAAGAAGCCTTTACTAAGGCTGGTAAACGTTTGGCAGAGTATCAAGAGAAAGAGAAGAATTCAATCGATAGATAAAGCAAGAACTACCAGTTCTTCATCTATGAGATTTCGTTATTCAAGATTGAATTCAGAGAACCTACTTATTATAGATGAAACCCATGGAATCCTCTCCTTACAGTCGAGCCGCTTTTAGTGGAATTCCAGTTTTATTGTCAAATAAGAGTTTGTGGACTCCTCAACTAGGAGTATTATGGAACTGAAAGGAGGACTATTAGTTATTCTAAAAGGAGAGGCATGTAGCGCGTAAAACAAGTCTTTATCTTTATGGGTTGAGGTGCAGCAATTGGCTAGACATGTAGAGGTAAAGCACTGTTTCGGTGCGGGCCACGAGAGCGGTATCTTTGAAGGACTTTGAAATAAGAAATTCAATGGATAAACAAGTGTCAAAATAATAGATTGATAGGATTGAAGCTCAAAGAATGATCGAGGTCCTCTCGAACATGTTAATTCATGAGTCCTCCAAACAGTCTCGCTCCTTCTATCCTTATTAGTTAGAGGTCCAATCTCCATTTGGTGAAACTAAGCAAAAGCTTCAATTGTGATGAGGTTAAAAGAATATTGAAGGGACAAAAGCGTCCTCAAGAGCTAATTTGGGCACTCCCTTCAAGTTTGGATCTGTCTTGGGTTATTCTAAGGCCTCGTGTGGAGTTTACTCTTTTTTTTAGTCAGTTTGGAATTTTGAAAGATAGATGGAAAATCTTTTCTCATTATAGAGATTCTCGTGAATTGAGTGTATTAACTAAGCTTCTTTCAACTTGTTTGCAATATAAGCCTCTACGAGAACTACGACTACTTCAACTTTTGAAACTGAAGGGGATGCTACAAGATCAGGATGACTGAATTCCTTTCCCTCGTAGCTTAAAAAGTGGTTCAATCATAAGTAAACCTACGTACTAGTAAGATAAAAGGAAAGCCTACTGGGAAAATGCAATCTTTGATAGTTTCAGAGGCACATCTTCCTTCTTTGAAATAGTGAGTTGAGAGTTTGAAAAAGGTGGGGCATGGGGAAATAATGAAATATTCCATATTGATCCGAACCACTCCAATGTGCCTGCCTCCCTTTGGGGCAAGGGGGAGTCTAATCTTTCATAAGTGGGGGAAGTAGTTGTCCCCGTTTCATCATGAGATCTTTCTCTTGGTCATAAGGTTCATGACTGCTCCGTGGGTAGAAAAGTTTTCATTGTAGTTGAAACAAGTAATGAAATTTTCAGCTCAAATTTGAGAAATAAGCCAGGCCGACGGCCAATGCATGAATCAAGCATGAGCATACCGCTACGTGGGCTAAGCAACTGAAGCAAGAATATGCTACTGCCACCACCAGGCCTCGTAACTCACTTTCACCTTTCTCCTTCACTATGACACATCTACTATGGTCTAAGAACCCTTTGAGAGTTAAAAAATATGGGGGAAATACAATGAAAACAAGCCCGAGTCAAATAGTATGCATTGCCTTTTCCTACCGAGTTTTTGCACATCAAAGGGGACAGGGTTTGCTGCAGGGAATTAGCAGTCAAATCAATAGATTGAAGAGCCATTGAATAAGAATTACAACATATTTAGAGAAAATAGTACTTTGAAATAGGGAAATGGAATCTTAGAATGGATGAAAAGCCTACTTCACAGTTGCAACTTAATGGTAGAAATCCCCTACCGCTCTGTCTTTCGCTCATACCCTTTCCTTTTATCTTAACCTTCTTCGACCTGCTCTTCTTCTTTGAATCCCCAGAGCAGGGTTTTAGAGGAGCCCTAACATTCCAAGCAAGCTGATTGATGCGACCATAAATCAACCAATACAGAAAGAGCCACGTATGAAACTAAGGTCCTCCCCTCCATATCTACTCTATTAGGGGACTTCTTCACTCATTCTCTACCCGTACTTTGGGCTGATTTATGGAATGTGAACTTTATGTTCCTTCTTTTGATTTATTCCACTAAATCTTTGTTTTGGTAGGCTTTCCTTCCTTAAAGTTTCTAAATCTTCTTTTTGTTTTCTCGAGATGAATTATGACTCTTTATCTTACCCTTGGGAAAGAACCGCACCTCGTTCACTCAGTAAATTAGCAATGGTAGCGTCCTACAAATTGGATGAGGCTTTGGACCCTCCCCAATCTTTGGGCTTCCTCTCGCTTACGAGAGAGAAAGATAGAGATTGAAGAAGTGAGACAGCTATTGACTCTTCTACAACTTAAGATACGAAGTAGGCATGCAGCTTCCTCTAAGGGATAGAAAGATTCCCTGAGACCTTCTGTCGGACTTACTCTGAGCTAAACTAGTTAGTACATATGTGTGGGGGTGCCCACATAGTGGTTCCAATCTACAAATGTTGTCTGAGACTTATCCAAGAAGGCTAGAACCCGTCCTTTGGACTGACTCTTTTACGGAACTGAAACTTGTTGTTGGGACTCTTTAATCTACCACGTAGTGGGTAACTTTCTTCAGTATTTTTTAGGTGTAAGGTCTCAAACTGAAAGAAGAAAAGCGAGAGCTACTAGTAAGAGGAAAGGAAGACAAGAGAAGTGGGTTCAAAGTCTTTGCTTTGGTATTTTCCCCACTTAAATTTTCTAAATTTGAGCTAATACAAAATTTTTTGGCTCTGGTCTTTTATATATAGACTTTTGATATCGGTTATCGGTTATCGGTTCTCACTCATCCCTTCTTCTTCTACCATTTATTCAAGAACTGAACTTATTTATGACCTCGCATATCCCTTCTTCTTTTAAGAAAGGCGTGTCCCAATCATCAGAGGCTTGGTCTATTTCTTCCTTGGTCATAGAATTTCAGAAAAAGAGGAAATTTCTTCTTTGATGAGTTCCTGGTCATCAAAGATTATATTGAAAATTGAGACCTCGAGGAGATTCCTTTTCAGAAGCAAAGGCCATAAAATCAAGGTTCTTTTTTCCACCTTCCAATGCTTTCTTCTTTCTCCTCAACTTCTTTGTCAATAGTCTTTGAACCTTCTTTTCTTTCCTTTTGGATAATGGTAGAAGGGCAAGGTTCAGGAGGTTCATTCAAGAATTTAGTAGCAAGTTGTCTTCTGAAATCTAGAGATGGTTTCCTCTCTCTCGGAGGATAGAATGAACTTATTATGATCGATGAAAGAGAAATTCTAAATCTTTCTCTTGGAAGATAGAATGAATTTACTTGGATTCTTATTAAGTGGTGAATTTCTAGACATCATGATGTATTCTTGAATTCTCTATATTATTCATGAATCCAAAAGATACTCATCGAAATGAATGATGTGCTAAGAACCAGATTTGAACTCGTGACACGAGGATTTTTAGTCCTATGCTCTACCATCTGAGCCATCCCGACCATTTTTGACACATTATCCTTTTTTGAATTGATTTGGTCTATTAAGAAGAAAAAGATAAAATGTGAAAAGAATATTGTCCTAGACACAAAGAAAGAAAGTGAATATGGAAAAAATAAAGCATGTCCCTCTGACATAGAAATCCATATTCATATGACAAAAATCAAGGTCCTTCAAAGTATATAGCGTAGGAGGAGCAAAGGTCATTGATAAGGAAACTTTGACCCTCCAAAATAATTGAACCGGAGGATCAAAGACTTTAAGAAAGTGGAAAATTTTCTGACTCATATGGACCTTTGTTTTTGGAGTAGCATATATAAGGAGTCGATCATTCTTTGAGCTTCTAGAGCGGAGTACTCCTTTAGCAAATTCTTTGTGCTAATGTTCTAATGGATAGTCCTCTTATAAAAAACGCCTACTTTTCTAGGGTCTAGGTGATTTCTTAATGGAACTACTCCTCCGGAGGTTTTCGTAAATTCTTTGCGCCTTCAAAAACAAAAGCTCTAGATGAGGCACAAAAAATATTGCAGAAGATTTTCGATTCATATTTATACCACTAGTTAGGAGCTTTTATAAGTGAAATAATATTTTGATAGTGGAATAATACTTTGATAGTGGAATAATTTTTAAGCGGCTATTTAACACCAATTTTTCTCATAATACTTTTTAAGCAGAATAGTACGACTAAGGACGGGTCCAAAAATAGAGGTCCAAATGACTATCCATATTAATTCGAGATTTCAGACTCCTTCTACATGCTCTAAAAATAAGGCTCCAACTAAAATAGAGTGTTCAGCTGACTGTCCATATAGAACATTAGATAGGCTAAAGATGAACAAAAAATCTTCTTTGAGCATCCGAAGCTTTCAGTTCCATAATACTTTTTAAGCGGAATAAGACTTTGATAGTGGAATAATTTTTAAGCAGAATAATACTCCTAGCGGAGGGGTCCGGGTGATTATCCATTAGAACGTTAGGAAGTTTTATCCTAAAAATAACCAATTTTTTGGGCTTAATGAATCTGCCGATGACAAAGGTTCAAAGAATATTGAAAAAGAATGACCTCAACTTCTTTGAGCATCTTATACACTATTTCATAACCTTCGCTACTTTCAAAGGATAGGTCAAAGAATTCCACTCAAAATCCTCTCTCGTCTTAACCTTCTTTTGATTCCCTTGTTCATTGATGTGATGTCTTCTTTCTTCAAAAAATATGAGATTTTTTAGTTAAACACGTGTAAAAGATATCAATTTCTGGTGCTCTAGTTGATCCTAGTGACGAAGGGGTTTAACTCTGCCAATAGTTACCGACTTTCGGGAAAGCTCAGGAAGTAGGGGAAGGAGTTGTAGTTTTGTCTTCCTTTTAGGAAGCATATCTCATTAGTCCTAGTAGTCTGTCACCTCTAGTGGTCCTAGCCACTCTTGTTTGAGCAATGAGGGCCTGCAACAATCAAGCAATCAAAGGAAAGTCTTCCCCACCCTCTTCGATAGTGCAATCGTCTTCGACCAATCTTGAGCTCTTAACAGGCCTAGCTAGCTGCCTTAGAAGAAGAAGAAATGAAATCGAGTCCGAGAAAGAGGTGTTAAACCCTAAAATCCCCTAAACTCTAGACTATATTGAAGTTGTTGCCTCGGTGATCCTCCGTTAGAAGTATTAAGACCTTGTTAATATTCTTTGAACCTCCCTCTAAAATATAATGAATAGGTTTGACCCCTTGATAATTGGTCCTTCAATCATTCTTTTTTAATATTCTTTTCACCCTCCCTTATAATTGAACCATATCCAAGGAGAATGACTTGTTTTTATCCATATGACGGAGGACTATTCATAGCCATTACTTCGGAAGGACTATTCGTTATTCTAAAGGAAGCAGGTTCTTTAGGGCTTTTACTGAAAGTCTAGCTTTCCTACTCTTATATGATAGTAAGAAGCAGAGGCAAGTAACTTTTGAAAGATGTGGAAAAAGCGTAGGATTGGCTTCCCTCTTTATAGTACCAATTCAATTCAAACAAAGTGGAACAGTCTGGACTCCATAAAAGGATATGTTCACTCGTTGAAGCCTTCTATTTTCTTCCATTCGGATTACTCAAACTTCTTCTTCTCTTCGGTCGTCTTCCTTTTCGATTTCTCGAACTTCTTCTTCCTTCCTCTTCTGAAAACTTCCAGTAGGCTTTCTCTTGTTGGACTTTTATTCCACTTTCACTTTCTTCCTTTCCTGTTGTTCTAGTTGATAGGCCCTTATTCATTGATGATAATAATCTCATTGATGAAAAGCTTCTTTCCACTTCTCCAATAACTCTTCTTTTTCCACGATAACTAAGACTGCTCCTGCTGAGACTCTTATTGTAGTGGGTCACCCCTCTCATCGTATGCTAATAAGCTTCTTAAAAGAGCCTTTTCCTTAAACCGCTAGTCAAGCCCTTTCTATTTCTGAACCCTAAACGAGGAAGAATGCTAGATTTTATACTTGGTAGGGATCTTGGTCCGACTAACTGAAATTGAGCTTCTTAAATCGAATAATTCAAGAATTGAGGACAACCAAATTAATGGATAGGGCTCACCGATGGATGGAATCCCTTTTTTGGTCTACCCTTGCATTGACACCTTGTTCACTAGTTAAAGCCGGGAACACACACCCACGTAGAGATAAAAAGATGATGCTAAGCAAGCCCTATAGAAAAAAGCGGTTTGACCGTACTGATCTAGTGACAAAGGGCTAAGGGTCTGCTGCCTGGGAATTCCCTTGCATGTATTCAAAAGGGTAAATCAAATAACCTCTATAGTCTTTCTAAGAAATTTCAGTCAAACCCTCATAAAAACATAATATCGTCAGTCTGTCCATATACTTCTTCTTCTTGTCTTTTATTGGGCACATGTCGATCGACATGGCATCGGTGATGAAGGTTGACAAGCATGATTAACCAGAACTCAAGTCTCGAATTTGACATTTAATCTTCCATCCAACCCAAGATAAGATGATAAAGTCTGCAATAATCAGCTAGAAGACTCTTACAGAGGGGTTCATTGTCTTGAAAAGGAATCCCACTCCGTGGTTCCATCCAAAACAAGGTTCACTCATCCAACTGTGTCCTGGCTACATCTTCTTAGCCAGATTCAACTATTGTCCCCACTCCTTGGGTTGGGTAGATAGAAGGTGGTTTCTAGCTTATCCCCTCAAGGTATTGTGAATTACTTATAGAAAAGTTATTGGTACATCCCTTCCTTGCTGCTTAGTTGTGAGTCGCTAACAAAGCTCTGATACCACATCTCATGCTTCTCATTTACCTGGTTCAAGGGAAGGTCAATTTCTCAATTAATAAATATAAGAGGTCCCTTTATCGGTCCCTCCCATGCGTTAGAAGGCAACTGACCAAGGAACCCTATTCTAAGCAAAATCGACCACCGCAAAAGGAATGGCCGAGAAATAAGAAAAGCTAGAACTATGTTTCATATCCTTTCCCTAGAAAAGAGGGGCAGCCAGAGACCAAGGAACCGATGCATTAGGAAAAAGGCTTGATTTTCCCTCTGGCGGAGCGGGGGAATAGGTTAAATAGTGCTCCCTAAAAACAAAGCAAAAATTTTTCTGACTCATATGGACCTTTGTTTTTGGACTTTATCCCTACGTTAGGAGTATTAAAACCAAAGGACTATTCATATTAACTTGTCCTCCGGACCACTAAAAGACCGTAGAAGATTTTCAGACTACTCATCTAGATCCCATTCTAAATTGCGACAGAGGATTAAAGAATATTAAGAAAGGCCTCTTTTGCAAGGTTTTGGGTATGGTTGGTTGCTTAAGAGGAGACATTTTGTAGTGAAAAAAGATCTTTTAGCGTTATTTAATCCAAAGAAAACCGAAGACTGAGCTATTTTCCTACTTGAGTGGAATGAATGAGTCCTTCGAACGAGAAAACACAACTTTTCCATTTAGATGATTTTTCATCTCTTTTTGCTTAACACTAAGTCCTTTTAGTGGAATTTATGAGTCCTTTGGAGCAGTCTTAAAACTCCAAACGTTCTTTCTATATGGATAGTTACTTGGACCTTTGTTTTTGGAGCCTTTAAAAATAAGGGTAAGGACGACGAGTCGTATTCCACTAAATGTGTAGGAGGAGGTGAAGGAGACTTATTTATCCATATAGATCAATAGAAAGAGGGAGAAAGAAATTGAAGAGGGAAAGCATCAATTCAATCAGGTAGAGCGAATCCACGCTCTGGGGCGCGATAGAGACCTTGATTCACTTTATGTGCGCCTCTTAGAAGACGAAGTTTGTCACGAGTCTTTCACTTTTGAGCATTTCTACAGATAGGAAATCCTTGAATCAGATCCTTAGTGGAGGAAGAAGACTGCTAGACCTTTAACGAAAGTTTTAACTTTTAGAAGTAC
Source organism: Cucumis variabilis (assembly GCA_037974545.1). Classification (NCBI taxonomy): domain Eukaryota; kingdom Viridiplantae; phylum Streptophyta; class Magnoliopsida; order Cucurbitales; family Cucurbitaceae; genus Cucumis; species Cucumis variabilis. Next base: position 6,866,345 of record JBBPDI010000025.1, on the reverse strand, counting down.
GTGCAAAAATAATTGTTCAATATGCTCACTCACACAAGGGATGAATCTTTTCGTCGAAGGGGAAGATCTCAATTTAGCTGTGCAGAGTTTGAGGTTCAAAGAATATTGACTCGACCCCACTTCGCGGTTGTGACATCGCTTTCTGCAGTAGTCATAGTTCTTTAAGAGGCTTAGAATATTTACTCGGCACCGCTTCGTAGGGGGATATAGAAGTAAAGAACTGGATCAGAGGCTCCTAAGCTTGATAAAGAAAAAGGACAAATATAAACAAGTGCAAAATGATGGATTTCTAGAACTCATGCCCAATTAATGAGGATCTGGATGGATAAAGGATTAATTTTAAAAATATAGTGATTTTTGAAAATAATGTCAAAAATAGGGTAGTAAGTGAAGAAATGACAAAAATAG
>JBBPDI010000025.1:6819203-6833280 GCA_037974545.1 Cucumis variabilis | reverse complement strand
AACTCCAACAACCCACCCTTGGAAAAACAAAGGGTTACAAAGTAAATTTGATATGAATTTACCTCCAACTTTTTTTACTATAAAAATTAACATCTTTTTATTTATTAAATTTAAATTAAGGATGTTACTCTTCAATACAAAATTTCATAAATTGTCACATCATTTATTAAATCAACAATAATTAAATTTGAAACTAATTAAAAAATTGATATGTGTCACAAATTCAATTTGAAAACATAAATTGACTAATTCTGATAATGTCACATGTTTTCATTATAATCGTTGGATCAAGTTAATTATTTTGGTTCAATTAAATATTATTTAGTTGGGCTAAGTTCAATTGAGCTAAAAATTTTTTTGCTTAATTCCAAAATTCATGTGGTTGAGCCCATAGGTCCAATCCATTGACCAATTAGGCTCAAGCCCATAGAACTCACCAGAGAACTCTATAAAAGGAGTTCTTACAACTCATTTGTAAGAGTGGAAATTTTATCGCCCTCGAAGTAACTCTTGAAGCCGATCGTCCTCGAAGATTGAAGCTCTTTTGAAAATACAAGCTTTCTTTCAAGACTCCAACTTCCCTTGAAGATTGAGACTTCTTTGAAGATACAAACTTTCTTCCAAGATTCCAACTTTAAGAACATCACGTGCTTCACTTTCTCAAATCAAGCGTAAGCATCCAATCGAGAGAGAATCAGAAGATCAAATTCTAGAGATCGAACCATATCACATCAAATAAAAAAATATCAATATATTAATAGCCTAAACCTATTATTTTTTCTCAAATAGTCTAAAAAGTTGGAATATTACATCAAAATTATGTCTAGACAGATAGATATATAGGCCTTAAAGATGTACACTACTTATTTTATGTTTTAGTTTCTACTAAAATCAATTTATTTGGGTGTTTTTCGTTGCCTTGATTGTGGCTTGCATGATAAATTTCTCGTTTAATCTATCTCAAATGTGATATTCGTCTAAAAATCATGTTTATATATTGTTCATAAATATATGTGTGTTTTGGAGTGAAGTTTTAATATTTCATATATCCTTTCGTACACTTCTTGTATTACTAACTAACGTGTGTATGTTATATGACATTTGTAAGGATGAGGGGTTCGTAAAAAACATGGTTCCAATATACATGTTACCTAAAAAATAAAATATGATGAATAAATTATAAGGTATATAATGGAACATAAAAATGAGGCAAAATATAGAATGAAAATAATATCAATGTAGCATTTATGTTATTTAATTAAAAGATAGGTGAAACAATGTGACTTTGAAAAAATTATGGCGAGTACAACATATTATAATATTATATATTGAAAAAGCTAGTCAACATCAAGTAAAATAATATATAGTGTAATTATAGAAAATATATATGTTTATTTAACTACATGAAGGGACACAACTAGTGACATCCAAATTACATAAAGTGTAATAATGTAAAATTAAATTACAATCAAATTTTCGTTATTGAAATCTCAAAGAATAAAAGTGTTAGATTTTGTAAAATAAGAACTAAATAGAAATGAGACCTAACACGAATGAACCAAAAAGGTATTTTTTCAAGTTTTAACTACTAAATAAATATCCTACCAAAATTTACATTTTTCTTTTAGATAACTTATAATTTAGTTTTTCGATAAAGATTTAAAATATAAATTATTTATGTAGTTACCTAATTTTCCCTAACCTTAATTAAAACTAATTCAATTGCTGAATTAATTTTTGTCTTAATTTCATTATTTTTTAATTTTGGTATCAACTAATTTTTGTTATTAGTTTAATTAGAGTAATTAAATCATTTAGTTAACCTGTTTTTGTTTTTTTGGTTGTTAAGGGCTACCTGACATTTTGAAATGAATGGTTAGTATTATTTTCAATTTTTTTAAAAAAAAACTAATCATTTTGTATTTTTAACCATTTGAATTAGTTTTTTTTTTTTTACTTTAAATAAATATTTTCTTATTCATCCATAAGGCACAACACAAAGAAAAAGTACATTTCAAACAATGTTTTGATTTCAACATTGTTTTTATTTTTCTTTTTGTAGTTGTTGTTCTTCTTATTTTCATTTTTTTTACATTTATTTTTTTATTATCTAGTGAGCTTCTTTTTTTTATATATAGTTTTGTTTATTATACATATTTGCTTCACATTTTATTGTTTATCTTTTATTATTATTGTTATTTCTTTTCTTTGTTAATTTATTCTTAAATTTTATTATTTATATATCTATCTTTAATTTTTTATAGCATTTTTATATTTTATTCTTTTTTCTTTTCGTAGTATTGATTCTTGTTTCTTTAATATATTCTCATTTTTTATATGTTATTTTCTTGTTCTTATTTATTCATTTTTCTTCAATTATAATTATTTTTTTATTATCTTATTTCTACATTTTTATTTCTTTTATAATAAATTTATTTGTATATATACATTATTTCATATCTAATTTTTTTTTCCATTGTGTGTTCTTACTTTCTTCTTTCTTTTTCTAATAATTTTTTTTATTTTATTTTACTTATAAATTATTTTTTATTTTTATTTTTTTATATATGCTTATTTAAAGGTTTGTGTTTTTTTATGGTCCATTTAATATATTATTGCCAATGTTTTTCTTAATATTTTAAATTAATTTTCTTTAAAATTTAGAAAACATCCGACAATAGAATCTACGAAATTTGAGAGTCTAATTTTCTAGGATTCTTGAGATGAGAAGAAAATCAATTCTTTGAAAGTTCGAGATCTAGAATTTTCTAATATTTTTTATAATATAAATTTACTAAAATATATTTTAATAGACTATAGAGAGTTTGATGGGACAATTATTGGTTGTCATGTTCGACAACAACTTTAAATGAGTAACTCCAATGACTAACCTCACAAATTATTTGCAATGACGAACTTTAACAACTAGCTATATTGACCTTTTAGATTGCCCAATGCTAAAGAAAAACAAACAAATAAAAACCTTGACAAACTTCGCCATATTTTTAAATACAAATTTAGTTCATATTTTTAATATTTATTCTTTAAAATAATTAATTACACTTTAAATATATATTAATTACTAATATAAATCTAAGAACTTGTAAAGTATTTTTTAGTGTTACTAATATTTCAAGTAATTTTAAAACAAATGTTTAAGAGATGTTTTTTCTTTCTTGTTTTTTTTTTTTTTTTTGGAAAAACATTTTCCCCTTCTACAAAATATTCAAATTACACTATTGAATTTCTACTAATCCGCCATATATACTTTATCATATGCCCATTCTAACCAATATTATTAAAGCCAACTTAATTGAATATGCTAATTGAACATAATTGGATGTTAGAATCCCTCACCCTTTATACTATTAAACTAAAAAAAAAACCAACATCATAAAACATAGAATTTATTCTTTATTTATTTTAAATACAAAAAATAGATATTAAGATAATTATTATAGATGTTGGTGCCAAATTTTGACTACCTTATCTCTATGAGACAATAACGATAAATTCGTATTTTAGAAAAAGAGATTAGTTCGCTTGTAAACAAATTAAAGAGAAATTTGGACATCGGTATGGTGTAAGCCATGATCAATGCTTAAGTTGAAAGGTTACACTACAAAAAAACAAAGGAATGACCGACACACAAACATGTCAAAGAAGGACGAAGAAGATATCAACAAAACCATTGCCAACGTACTTTGAGACGTCGGCAACAACGTTGGAAAAACCGCATCAAAAAAATATTGGTCGACATTGGGTATGGCCCACGTTGGTGAATGGTTATCGCCAACGTAGGGCTTACCGATGCGAGAAGAACGTCGGTAAAACGCTAATGCCGACGTGAGTGTGGCATGTCTGAATAGCTAATACCGACATAGCATCGGCAAAATCCTTTCCCCGATTCATGGCCAAGACGTTGGGGAAGGTGTCCTATGCCGACGTTGGGTATGCACGACAAAACCTTAATTTTTTAAAATTATTTTGCTGTTATTGTTGAATATTGTTCTCGATTTCCTGTTTAGCAAGAAACATAATGTGCAATAAGTTATAAAATTTAAGAAATTGCATTATAATAAATCACATACAATATATACATATTCAAAACGCACAAATAATATGTTCAAAATGTTTAAAAACAATTACATTAAAGTGTAAAAAAAAAAAACTATACCTTTCTTATAGATACCCAATAATCCCGAACGCCGCATAAAAATGCAAAACCTATAAATGACATAAAAATGTAAAACCTACAAATGACATAAAAATACAGTTAAAATATCACAAATGCAGAATCAAATAAATTAAATATTGAAAAGTACGTACCCCAAGTGTTCATGGGCCTCTATATTGACGACTCATATCCTCGATCCTCCTCCTCATCTGTTCAGTTTGTCGTGCATAGTTTTCTTTCATTCTTTGAATTGTTTTGTCCATTTGTCTATCATCGTTTGCTATTTGTCGATTAAGGTTTGCCACTAGTCGGTTCCACTCCTTCTCTCTTAGTCTTTGTTTTTCAATCATGAGGTTAGTGTTTTCAAGGCTGTCTTAAGTTGGCTAACCTCCACAATGTGTGCCTAGTGGTCGTAAGAGGAGGAAGAAGCTGAGGAAGTAGAACTTTTCCTAGACTTGGGTTTGGAGCCCCAACCAAGACCTTTTTAGTAGCTCGGTCGTCTATCTCAAACAGTCTCACATATCTCATCGTCGGAGAGTGGTTGAGAACCCTCTAGGACGGGCTGGGACTGAAGTTGTAACATTTGATTCAGCACAATAATACAAGTTGGGGTTATGAGAGATCATTGAAATTTAAATAGAAAATAATAATAAGTTTTGGTGAACTTACATGTGCGTCTTCTGCTGCCGATGAAACGAGCTTGCTAGTACTACTAACATGTGTCTCTCTAAACAACTTAACACGATTCACTGGACGACTGCGTTCTACAATGAGCTCGACTTGTCGCTAAAGGAACAACTTGGAACCGCTCTTGTGGTCTTAAGGCTGCTTCGCTCTAGCAGCCTTACAAGCACTTCATTGCTCCTACAATAAGACAAAGTGTAAAACGTTATATCCAAACAAAAATTAAATGAATTACTATTAATTGGTTTTAAGGTACACAATATAAATCACCTAGAATTGTCCAGTTATGTAATGGTCACAAAGAAAGTGTCAATCTGGCACCCGATTAACCAATCTGGGTGGTGGGTTTGCACGTACTTCTTCAGAGTCACTAAACTTCTTGAAGTGTCGGTGGTTCTCTTTCTTGAACTCCTTCCACACGCTGAGCATTTGATGCTCAACAAACTGATTAAGTTCATAGATTTTTTAATTTCTCAATTAATAGTTGTAGGTACACATCAATTTTTCTACCAGGAAATTTTGGATCGAGAATGAACAAACACATGAAGAAATTTGACTCTTTCATGCATTTCCATGGCGGTAAATTGTAGAAAATTAACACCACCGGTCACATACTTTATGAGGTACTCATATGACCGACTGAATTAAATCCATTTGAAGCTAACCCCAAATGAACATTACGTGGCTCTAAAGCAAAATCAGGAAAATTAGAATCAAAGTGCTTCCATCCCTCTGCATCAGTTGGATGTCTCAGCACATCTTCTGTTTTCACTCGTTTATCCTTATGTCATCTCATGTCTGCCGAGCTTTCTTGCGATACAAACAGATGGGTTTTCCTTTCCGGTTTCCTTCAGGCTTTTTTCTTGTTTTTCCTTTCGGTTTCCTTCAAGTGATGTAATCTCGACACCAACGAAAAGTAGTGCAATACTTTCTGCAGAATTTTTTTCTGATGATTTGTCGTTGGAACTAACCATGTACCGAGACTCACCATAAGTTTGACACTGTTGCAAATCCCTAAACTCCTTCCAAAATAATACACATTCATACTTACAGGTAAGAATAGTCTCATATCAAAGGCTCAACTCACGCAATTTACGTTTGGCTTCATAGAATGAACCAGAGACATTGGTACCACACATTAGAGATGCACATTTTATTATCTGTAAAATAATGTCGGAACACTTGTTGCTCATACCATTTAGAACCTTCACATGCATCACATAACAAAAAAGTTAAGAGATGAAAATTCCTAACAGCTAGGGTATAGCTCACGACTTGCTTGATTTAATAACTCCTTAAATACCACGTTTGTTCTATCTTCTTCTAAATCTACCCCACTGATAAACAACATTTCATTCTCCAAACTTTCCCCCATCCTTTCTACGTGTTCAATATCAACTTGTAAATCATGCAACATACCCATTGTAATGACCCAACTTCTCTATCTAAGCCACTCATTTAGACTTCATACTAATGCGGATAAAGCAGAAGTATTGCTCAGTTTTTAATGTCCATATCCCCCACCCTCCAATTCTCGAGCACTAAGTTTTAGTTTTGAATCTACAATACATGCTTCTAAAAACTTTTATTGTCTTTTGGTCCAACAGAAAGAGCACGTGAAATCAAGAAATAGATACGAAGAAACACATCGAAAGGTCAACAGAAAACAAAATGTCCCAACTTAACGAACTTCAATTTACATCCTTTGAAGAAAGAATACAAGGACCTGAGAAAATTGAAATTCCCAACTCAATTAGTTGAATCAAATACCTTGAAAAACAGCCTGATGGTTAAACAAGGTGATACGGCTAACAGAAGATACCATTGATGTTGAGGCTCATTTTGAACTTCGAAGCTCATTTATTGAAACAAAAACTAGCTTTTGCCTCTTTCCTTGTTTTATATCACTATATATTGTCAGTTTTTCATCCCTTCTCACCGGAAAGACGAACGGAGCGAGTAATCCAACTATCGGCGAGTGACCTCCATTTGAGGAGTCCACCAAAGAAGAAAGAAAAGATAATAAAATATTAAACGATAAAAATGCTTTTCCTCACTCGGGTTTGAAGTCAATAATCTGAAGTTTCAAAACTCGAGCAATCTTTCATCTCATGCTGCTCAGACCAAGTCGTCCAGCTGCATCCTTCTGTTGAGCCAATCCCCTTCCTATTCCAAGTCATGAGCTGTGTGCCACTTCCGCCCGAATCGTGAGCCCCTTGCATAAGCCGAGCTCCTTTCAACCGAGCCGTAATTGCACGCCCTTTCATCGCTTGTGAGCCACGGACCCCTTGAGCTTGAGACGTGAGCCACACCCTTCCATTAGCACCGTGAGACGTACCCTTCAGCTCCTAGATGTGAGTCACGCCCCTTGGGCTTGAGCAATGAGCCACACCCTTCCATCCAAGCCCTGAGCCAATCCCTTTCCCTCTTTGAGTCTTGAGGTGCACGCCCTTCCGCCAGAGCCGTAAGCTGCGCCTTTCCAGGTCGAGTTGTAAGCTGCATTCTTTAGCCCCTTGCTAGCCATGCTTCTTTCATCTAAATCGTAAACCGCATGCCCCTTTGTCGAGTTGTGAACCGTGTACCCCTTGAGCTCAAGTCGTGAACTGCGCCCTTCCATCCCTGTGAGTCGATCCCTTCCTCTCTAAGTCATTCCACCTAAGCCAGTCGTGTGCCCCTTCCGCCTGAGTCTTAAGCCACGCCTTCCAGCCCCCTAATTGTGAGTTGAGCCCTTTCCATCTAAGTCAGTCGTACGCCCCTTCCGCCCGAGTCATTTTCCCTTGTCCAGCCGAGCCACATCTTTTTCCTTTCAATCAAAGTTGATTTTAGTATTCTTTGAGACACTTTTGGTAAGTTTTGGGTTTTGGATGTTTTTTTTTTTAATTTTTAGGCTCGAAAATAGTTTAAATTTTAGTTTTAATTGGAGTTTTTTTTTTAATATTTGATTTACTAATTTTGGAGGATTTAGTTTGCAGAATTTTCCCATCAATGTTGAATTGGTTTCAACCTCACCTCTTGGTAAGTTAATTTGAGAGAATTTTTGGATGATAGCCATTTGGAATTTTATTTAAAGTTATTGAAATTTTCATACTGTTTAGAAACTCTTCAATTAGGAAAATTTGACTGTCACCTAAGGAATAATTGTTAGCTAATCTCTTAGATAATTGATTCTACTACTGAACCTTCAAACCTAAATTTAAGAGCCTACATGTACTTATTGATTATGCATCAGTGGTGAGTAAAGTGCATAATGAGTTGTTGTGGTTGTTAGTTAATGTTATGCAACAATTCTCCATGTTTTATGAATTAAATGATTATGGACTCTTATGATGATTGTTACATGTTTTGGACTATGGTAGCTGTTAACTTTGACTATTAGGCTTTGAACCTACATGTACGGTGTCCCTCGGGATCACCACAACACTAACTGTCACATCCGGCCCCAACTACCACTACATGAGACCAGATAAGGGCATGCCGCCTAGACATTTGTCGTGTATCCATCCACAAGATGACACATTGAATGCCTAGTAAGTAGAACAACTTCTTCACATGTCTCTTCGCAAAGTTCTTTACTTGAATATGAGAGACTTTCACAACACTTTGCTGCGGAAAAACAACTCTTGAACTTAGCTCCTTCGTCTAGCTCTTAACACTTAACTCTAAACAACTTTAGCTTCTAAGCGATAAGCACAAAAGATAAGATACATCAGAATAAAAAGAATAACTTTCTCTCTTTATTATGACTTAACATTTTACACGGAGTTCTCAAATTGCAATTACATTCATTTTCTTACTTCACATAAATGAAACAAAGTTTGATCTTCACACCCTTCTTCTTCCACGCCAAGGTGCCTCTTCGCATCAAGGTGCTTAGAAGTATAAGACTCATTTTCTTTCTTCGTCGTTAAATGTTGCTTCTTGGCATCCAACGCATGCTTCTTCCTCGTCAGTTACTCTTATCACATCACTTACCTTAACGCGATCATATTTAGACTCAAAAATTTCTCTTCATGTCACCTTTTCTATTCTTGCATCCTTCCTTGCAGGATGCCCCATTGATAAGAATCATAATGTTCCATACGGATCAATTACAAGATCGAAGACATCAAAGATTCAACAATTATTCATTCTTCATGTACAAGAATGGATAGGATCGGTTCATCGTAAATTTCATGTGCTACATACTAATACAAGAGACAAATGACTATTTGGAGTTTTGAAGGTCAATATTTTCTCGATTGAAGTGCACTATGGGGTAAACATGAAGCTTCCATGAAGCCAACATTTTGAAGACCTCATGACTTACTTAATATCATACTTTTATGTGTTTCCATTTTTTTAATTTACTAAGTTAGGGTAACTACCATTAATAGCTTAGTATTAAAGATGGTAGTTAGAAATTAGTTGTTGGAAGATAAAAAGATTAGTTAATGTTTTAAAGACTTTTTGGTATTTCCATTAATTAGGATAGAATTTCTACAAGACTATATAATGTCTTTATCTTTTCATTTGTAAGAACAAGACTTTTTTATGAATGCAATTTAAAATCTCATTTTGAGAGTTTTTCCTTAATTTGCAATTCTTGTGATAGAATGCATACGAGTCATTCAATCTAACATTGATCAAGTAATTTGATTGTGGAGTGACTCAATTTAGAACAAGATTTTTAAATCTTACTTCTAGATCTTTGATCTAAGAGGTAATCTAATCCTGACTTTCTCTTAGTTGATCTAAATTAGTATAAATAGGTGTTAGTTTCTTTTTTCAAAGGTTCTTGCTACGTTAATAACTTAGATATTTTGATTGAGGATTAGGATTGTTTTATCATTATACTTAAACTTATCTAAAATAACTTCCCAACAAGACTCACTACAAGAATTTTGGTCTTTAATGTCAGGTAGAAAAAATGAGAAATGGGCAATAGTGTCGTTTTTGAAAACGTGGATGATTAATGTCAATTTAAAACCAACATTAATCATCTGCATTTTCAAAAATGACATTATTGCCCATTTTATTCTTTAGGCTATTATTATTTTGTACTATTTTATTATTATTTTTAATTTTATAAAAAAATAAAACAACATCTCTCTTACTTTACTCTTTCTTCATCCCTTTCCTTCACAATTTCATACGTTCCTTTCCCTCTCAAAATTTCACACTACTCTTCCCTCTCAAATTTCACACTACTCTTCTCTCTCTTCTCCAAACAGTCGCCACCATCACCACAGTGTGTCGAACCTAGCTCGTGTCCATCGTGCCCAACCCTCGTCCACCACTGTCAGAAACCTTCATCCACCTTCGTGGCCAAATCTCACAACCACCGCGTACAATCCATCGTGCCCAACTCACCACCACCGTCGACCGAAACCTTCATCTCTACCTTGTGCTTAGTCATCGCCACCACCGCGTGCAAGCTTGGATATGGTATATAATTGTTTTTTTTTTGCTTTGAAATCCTTTATCTAAGCTCGAATCTAGTATATAAGGCTGGATCTGGTATATACTTACCCTTGCAAATCGTGGCCAGATCTGCATTCGAAGTGTCGCCTGTTGGACACCTTGAACTATTTCGAAGTCGAAAATGTAAGTTTCACTTGCTCTTGTTTAGTTTGGAAATCAATTATCTAAATTTACTATTATTTTTTATGATTTTTATGCATGGTTGTTGGATTTGTAGAACTGGTGATTGTGATATTGTGATTTTTTATTATTGATATCATGTTTATGGTAATAAAAAAGCTTGGTTGTTAGATTTGTAGAACTTTGTAAGATTGTTTCAATTATTTTATACTACTTTGAAGTATCTCATACACTGCTGCACTATATATTTGATATTGTATATATATATGTTTCTACATTGTTTTAACCTGTAAAAAGTACCATAAAGACATATTTTCTAAAATATAGTGTGGTTATTATTTTAATTAGTTCAACTTCGGTCTACTTTAATTTTTGGATTAGGTTTTACTATTGCTTTAGTAGTGTGTTTGGTTTTTGGCTAAAATATTTGGGGGTATTGCTATTGACATATATCAATAAAATTACTTTATTTTTTAATTAAGAAATGAAGTGAGATACATGTCATATTGATGGTTGGAATTATATGTCATAGGAAATCCCTAAAGTTTTGTTTCACTTCCTTCATTTGGAAATATATGTTGTAATGATGGTTAGAAGTTTGTGTTTGGTCTTTATGGATGGTTTTAATTTGATATTTGATTGTTATTTATTGATACAATTGCGAGTTTTGTAGCTGTTTGAGTGTATATAGAACTTTTTGGTTGTTTGGGTGTATATAGAACTTGTTGGTTTTAATTTGAGATTTTAAGTATTATTATAGATTATAGTTAAGTTCACAAGTTTAAGATTACTTAATTATGTTGTTATTGTTTTTTTTTTGTATATTAAGTTGCATCTTATATAATATGGATAAGTCGTGGATGAAAAAGAATAGAATGTCAACTGATTATACCTTTGGAGTTGAGATGTTTATTAAAAATGGGTTAAAACATTCGAAGACGTCAAACATCATTACTTGTTCTTGTTTAAAGTGCATAAATGCAAAGACTTTAGATGTGAATACAATTAGAGATCACTTATTTTTTAACTACATCGATCACAATTATTAAATATGGATTTTTCATGGTGAATCACTACCAATTAAGAGAAACAATAAAAATGTCTTTTAGTATTGAAAAGGAAGAAATTGGTGAGGATGATATTGATGACACAATCGGAATGTTTGAGGCTGCACACAATTATTTTGATGACAAGTCAGAAAATTTTGAGGAACTACTAGATGATGCCAATAAACCATTATATCCTAATTATAAAAATTTTACCCAAATATCTACATTGATAAAGTTATATAATTTGAAAGCTAAATTTGGATGGAGTGATAAGAGTTTCACTGAGTTGTTGGAATTAATTTGTGACATCTTACCTACTTCTAATGAAATCCTTACATCAGGATATAATGGATACTTATGAAGCAAAAAAGATTTTGTGTACCCTTGCAATGAAGTACGAAAAAATCCATGCATGTAATAATGATTGTTGCTTGTTTAGGAAAGAACTTTTTGATGCAAATGTATGCTCCTCTTGTGGTATGTCAAGATGGAAGATTCCTAAAAATTCAAAGGAGGTTAAGAATGTTCTAGTAAAAGTCATGTGGTATTTCTCTCCAATTCCAAGATTTAAAAGAATGTTTCAAAGCAAAGAAACATCAAGATTATTGACATGTCATGCCAAAACAAAAGAAGTGAATGGTTTATTACAACATCCAAAAGACACATTATTGTGAAAAAAATAGACAATTTGTGGCCAGAGTTAGGGTTAGAACCTAGAAATCTGTGTCTTGCTCTTTCCACAGATGGATTCAGTCCGCATGGAGATCTTAGCAATAGATATAATTGTTGGCTAGTGATGTTAGTGAGATACAACCTATCTTCATGGTTTTGTATGAAGCGAATTTTTTTATGTTGACTGCACTAATATCTAGTCCCAAACAACCAGAAAATGAAATAGATGTTTATTTAGCTCTGTTAGTTGATGATTTGAAAATTTTTTGGCATGATGGGGTGGAATGTTACAATACATATCAAGATCAATGTTTCAGGCTTAAAGCAATTTTATTTTGTACCATTAATGATTTTCCTGCGTATGGTAACTTGTGTAGTTGTACGATCAAAGGATATCATGCATGTCCAATTTGTGGAAAGAATACTTCATCCGTTTATTTATCAAAAGGAAGAAAGATGGTATATATTGGGCATCGCAAGTTTCTACCACGTCATCATCCATATGGGAAGCATAAGAAAGTCTTCAATGGTGCACAAAAATTAGGATCTGCTCTAGAACCATTCAGTGGGGAAGAAATTCTACTACAGACAAGTAAGTACAAATTTTCATTTGGTAAGAGAACTATGAAGGAAAAGAATAGTGAAGCAAGTTCTTCAGGTACTTACTGGAAGAAGAAGTCTATTTTTTTAAAAAATTAGAATATTAGAAGTACCTTGATGTTCGATATTGTTTAGATGTGATGCACATTAAAAAAAATGTGTGTGCAAATCTAATTAGCACATTGCTTGATATTCTTTGAAAAATAAAAGATGGAATTAAGAGTCGATTAGATTTGGTGGAACTGAACATTAGATCAAAGTTAGCCCCTCAAGTAGGGTAGAAAAAGATCTTTTTATCCCCAACATGTTATACATTATCTCGAGCGAAAAAGATGAGTTTTTGTGAGACATTATCTGAACTTAAAGTACCTGAAGGCTATTCATCGAACATTAAGAGTTTAGTGTCACTCATAGGTTTGAAACTCTACGAACTTAAGTCGCATGACCATCACGTACTTATACAACAATTATACATTATCTTGAGCAGAGAAGATGTTTATTGTAGTTTTCATTGGATGTTGCATGTCATCGATCTTCGAGAGAATTGTGTTTATGTGTTTGACTCTCTTCGAAGCAAAGTTAACGAAGACATTCATGGAGTCATAAATGTGTCAGTGTACTTACTATTTACTTTTTATTTTACTTTATTGTCTTCTAATTTTAATGTTACCAAATGTATAGAGGATTAAAAACATGGCAAGCTAAGCATAATTTATAACATTATCGGTCAACTCCCAAATGAAAGCCTATAAAGGTAATTCACATTGACAATTTATAACATTTTCAATGAAACATAAGAATAATATGTATCCAATTTATATACATGCAGTACCCTCGTCAATTGGATTCTGTAGGGTGTGGGTATTCTGTACAAAAATATATACACGAAATAGTGCATAATTCTAGTACTCCCATCACTAGCCTTGTAAGTTTCTACCTTCATTTTTTATATGTGAAAATTAAAATAAATGATCTAAACTCATTCTTTCTATACCTTTCTTTTTGTGTAGTTCAATACCAAAAATGCATATAAGCAAGAGGAGATTGACGAAATTCAAACAAAATGGACAAATTTTGTTAGCCGATTTGTGTAAGCTTTTACATGTTTTTTTTTTGTAATATATAAGTTACTAGTTGACTTTAGTTTGTGAAGGAATTGGTCATTGTACATGTTGGGATTTATGTCCTAAAACTTGTAGATTATAAATATAATCCATTGACCGTTATTAATAAAGTGTTATTATTGTAATAATTGTTCTTGATTAAATTATTAGTTTTGTCTTAATAACCCAAATCCAATAAACTAACATCCTAA
>JBBPDI010000025.1:6795041-6809095 GCA_037974545.1 Cucumis variabilis | reverse complement strand
GCTACTATATGTTTAGATGATGCAGATGGTAAAAACCATAACTGCTAGTTTGTTACCAAAGCCAGAAAAAAAAAAAAGAAAGGGCACTTGGTGATAAGGTTAGGAACCATTTCTTTCGGTGACCCCTTTTTAAGATATATGTTTCTTTTTTTTTGTGCATATGGATGAAAATTTTCATTTCAAGCTTTGTAAAACAGGTCGATATGAAAGCCTTTTTTTTTTTCCCTTTTTCTTTTTGGTTTTCGTGAATCATTGTAATTGAAGATTGAACTTTTGGTTTTCTTGTTTGTAGGTAATGTAAGAGTGATAAATATGGTTTGTTATTTTATTATGTATTTCTCTCTCTCTCTCTCTTTTATTTAAAGTTCAATCATTGGGGAATAAATGTAGTACTACTACTCAAATACAAAATCTAAAATTATATTTACAACGTAATTTATCAAAATGGGATGGAAAATGCAAGGATCTAACTAAAAAATAAAATGAATCAAATTCAAAGGTAAAGTATGTGGTTGAGAGAGTGTTTAGAATATTAGTCTTTTCAAAGGTGACAACTTCCATACTTTTTTCTCATTCTTTCCAAAAGAAAAGTTTAGGGCAGCTTCCAAAAAGTGTTAGGAAGTATTTTGCTTACTTCATCTCTCCTTTATGAAGTTTTTTGTTAATTTGTCAAGGAATATGGAATCTTATAAAGTGGACAAACTTATACTTCCAATTTCAATTTCAATTCCAATTTGACACTTAATATGAGGGGCTCTATCTTAGGCATCTTTTTAGTCCCAATAATGCTACCTTCCATCCTAAAATAGCATCTTTTACTTTTCACCCGTTTACTTTTTGTTGTTTATATGAGAGTTGTACTTGAATGCAACTCAAATTACACTTGTTTTCATGTATTACTTTCAATTAGAAAGAAAAGAAATATTTGTCACGTGATAACTTGTGATTGCGATTGAACACTTGAGTGAGTTGCACTATAATGAGTGTCATTCAAAACGCAAAAAAAAAATAGTTTTCTTTATATAATCTAACAATTTAACGATAATAAAGCAATGATGTAAGATTTTTTTTTCATAATTCAACCACACAACCGGGTAGAAGATGATGTACCATTGACTTAGATGCAATGACTTTTTTTTTTTTTTTTTTTCTAGATATAGTATCTTGATGGAAGACATTGGGTTCAAATTGTAAATTTTGTCTTTGAGTTTCTATTTTTATTTTTAGTTATATTTCCAAATGTCATATTTTCATATTTTTTTACTACTAAAATTCCCATGCAATATCATATATAGGCTCATTTATTGAATAATTAGTTTATATATTCCATAGTGTTTTATAGTAGAATATTTTGGAAAAAAAAGTATCAATTGTGTTTATAAGCATTTCAAGGTGTAGAGTTTTTTATGTCAAAAAAAAAAAAAAAGAACTTTGTAATTAATGTTTTATTATTTAATGATTTTTTAATTATTTTAATCATAATTAGTACATTGTCAATTACATGTTAGATGATAAGTTATTATTAGAAAAAGTTGAATACTATTTCTTTTATAGTATATAGATAAGACTTTATTCAAATAAATCTATTGATACATTCTATTTTGTATTTCATATTTTAAATATAAGTTAATAGAATTTTTGTTGTTTTAAAAAATTATTTTTCATTATAATGACAACATTTACCCAAAAATTAATGTATTTAATAAATGTTTGAAAGCACTTTTATGATTATATAATGTATGGTATAATAATATACTGCTGTGGGTATCAAATTTATTTGTTTGAAGCTTTAACTATAGAACAAGAATATAGTCATTCAATTTTAAAAAATGTTGCTGATTATTATTTCTAAAATATTATCTATTATAATTAACTAAAAATAAATAACAAAAGGAGTAAATGTCCATAATATTTCAAGAATTAGAAAGAAAATATACAAAAATTGTAAAGAATAAGAATAGGACAGAAGATTGAATATTTTTGCAATATCAATTTAGTCTATAAATTTTGATTCGTAATTATTAAGTCTGTAGTTTCAAATTTGTAACAATTTCGTTCATAGACATAGCTACTATAGTTCTCACATTAAAAATCCATCAAAATCATGTATGTCACTTTTTGTTATTTTATGTTGTGAACTTTATATTTTATAAAAATCTTAATTTAGACTAAATTGTTACCTATTTTAACCTAGAAAGACTGAAATTGATAAACTTGAGAGATAAAAATTGTTATAAACTAAATTTCAATAACTAAATTGTAATTTGGAAATTTTTTAAAAATAGCAATTTTACAAAAATATTTACACTTTATTATAAATTCTATTACTATATACTAGATATAATTTAAAATTTTGCTATAACTTGTAAATATTTTTATTTATTTTGCTATTTTTAAAAATGTTTCTTATAATTTTTATATGGTTGAGACTAAAAATGATGTTTAATTAATTAATTTAAAATATAAAATATGTATTATTAGACTTTCTAATAAATAAATATACATAGGTAGACAAATTGGAACGGCAGATATTAAAAAGGAAAACTTGACATAGATATTTGTTGTGAAAAAAATGAAAAATGAAAAGGACAAAACATAAATAGCTTTTCAATTCTTTTGAAGACTTCCAATTCCAAAGGGCTTCTTCTTCTTCTTCTTCTTTTATTATTCCAATTCCTTCTCTCTCTTTCCTACAACTCCAATTCTTTATTTGTTTGTTTTTTACTTTTTACTTTTTGAAGTAAGAGAGATCATAGACTATATATAATAATATATACTTGGAAACTCTATTCGATGATAATACTTAGTTGCTTTGAAGGGAAGAAAATAATACATTTGACCTGCATTGACTCTAATTTTGTGATTCAAAAACGAGAAAATCTTTTGCATTGTCGATGTTCTTACAACTTACAACACATATTGACGCTTATATCAGAGTGAGAATTAAATTAGTTGCATGTCTTTTTTAGGGTTACAATACTATATTTATTAGAGCTTGACCATAGTCTCTCTTCTTGTTGAAGTTAGGTTAATACTCAATGTCGGTAAATCAAATTCGTCATATGGGTGTGTTCGATAACTAAATAATATTGTCTTCTTTTCTATTCTTTTAGTCTAAAATTATTCAAAACATGTTCGTTTTTAATTTCAAAATCGAATCTAAGGATGAAGATATAAGTGGGATGAGTTGATAATTTTTTATAAATGATAATCAATTAGGTAGGGAGGTGCATTGTGTAATGTGGTGTATAACCTAAGATTTTACTACGACTTACAACACCTTTTGATTTTCACGTTTTTTTTGTTGTCATATTTTGGTTATCATTTTTTCTCTCTACTTTGTCTTTTTTCTTTTGGCATATATATATATATATATATATATATAATTGTAGTCAAGTCTTCAACTTTCAAGTCTACAAATTTCTTTTATTCTTTTTTTCTTTTGAAGCTCCGGTACATTTCAAGGAAACAAAACAAGAAATTTAGGGTGGAAAAAATCTATTTTGTAGACTTAATTTTTAAAAACTAATTAAGATTTTGTAGATTTAATTTTTAAAAACTAATTAAGATTTTATTTAGTAAGGACCCTTTGTTTTCTCTTTTAAAATTGAATTTATTTTCTCTCATATTCTTACAATAGTTGAAATCTTAGTCAAATTTTAAAAATAAAAGTATTATTTTATTTTTTTAGATTTCAGTGCATATTGTTTTTAAAACATTGATAAAGGGTAGCTTATAAATTTGGAGGTAGAAAATTATTTAATAGAATTATCTTTGAAAATTTATATAAAATAACTAAATAATTACAATATTAAACTTAAAAGACATGCCAAAATAGATCATAATAATTAACACTTCCTTTGATAATAATAATTTTTTTAAAAAATTAAGTACTATATGGACACCACTTCCATGCATCACCATATATATTTCCTTCTTTATTATTTGTTTTAGGAAATTACATTAAATGATAAAAAAAATTTTTAAAAAAAAAACAGCTCATAACACATTTTTTTACATATTGAAAAATTGACAAATATGACGATAATCAAACAGTAATCTGACGATAATTTATTTTTAAATTTGCTATTTTTGCAATTTTAAAAATGTAAGTGACATGGACTCTATTATCATAATTTTTTTGTTATTTTTGCAAACTTTCCTATGTTTTATCGATAGGTTTAAAAAACAAGTTAAGATTTGAAAACTAAGATATGTTGCTTTTAAAAAGTTATTTTTTTATTTTTTAAATTTTGTTTAAGAATTCAACGTAATACTTCTAAAAAATGCAAATCATTGAAAGAAGTGAAAAAATGGTTACTAAATAAAAACATAAATTAAAATATTTGAAATTAGAAAATTGTAACAGAGAAAAAAAAATGAGGTTGATTCATTGGAATTCTCTAATTATTTGTGGCACTTATTATGTTTGCCAGGTTTATAATATGTCCAAATTGATTGAATCAAAATTTTCATTCAATTTGGTAACCAATTGCCAATTTGCATAAAGTAATTATATTTATTCATGGAAGGTAATTACTAACGTTAACATTAATTTTACATTTATCCTTCTATCTGAATTAGATTCTACATACGCTACTACAAAAATGATAAATCATGATAATTCACTACAATCAAAATTCTACATTCGCAATGAAAATTTTCGAACTTCAAGAATTTATGAAAATTTTTAAGTGTCATAAATCGATGACATTTTTTAAATGTCACTAAATATAAATAATAAAATAATAAATATTTCTTTGTTGTTAAATATAAATAATAAAACAATAAATATTTCTTTTTAAATTAAAAGAAAAGAAAGAAAGAGAAGAGAGGGGGAATTGGAGTCTTGCGTGAAAACCATCCCTCTTCTCAAAAATTTCTGCCTACCCTTCCCTCACGCCGTAATCTTTCTCTATCTCTCCACCACCAACGTTGGCGACTACTACGATTGAACGTCGACCAGCCAAATGCACCGTTACCAGCTTTCGTCGTACGGGACCAAAGTTGCTTGTCGATCTGCATGGTACTTTGTCCCTTCTTCGATTAGCCCCAAAAGCTCTATCCAGAGAGCCATTATTACGTATTTTGTGCATGTGGAGCAGATCGTGAAGATTTGGGTTAAAGCAATTAGTCGTGCAAACGGGTTGAATAAGCAATTGGTACAAGAAGCTAATGCTAAGATTTTCACATTTGGTTCATATCGTTTAGGGGTATAGAATGTAATAAGAGAAAAATATTCAACACTTGACTTAACTTTCAATCAAATGACCTATATACAGGCAATACAAGCACATTCAACTAATGAAAGATGAAGAAATCAAAAAGTGGAAAACATAAAACAAAGACACATACTCGCCTATAGGTACTAGTGTGCTAGTGCTAATGGTACATACTTACCCCACTAACACGTTAGGCCTAAAGACTAGGACAATAAAAAGAAATTTTCAACATAGAAATATTTCTCTTTTAAAGCTTTATTCTGATCTATGAGAATTTGATGTGCTATGTGCGATGACTTTACAAAGATAAATGGTTTTGTGTTAGTTGTTTTTCGAGTAAATTTTGTGTACTTTATTATTTGTTAGAGTTTCCTTGCCATGGGATTTTCTCTTTCTTTTTGCAACACATTATTATTATTTGTTTAATAAGAAACTAATTTTAGTGAGAAAATGAAACTACAATGGAGGGAAGGAAACCCAAGCCCCAATTTGAGAACATTACAAAACACTTTACTGGGTGGCATGAGAAAAAAGGAAAAGAAAATAAAAGAAGCAATAACACACTAGGTCCCAATGACTCTCTAGATACTGTGAGTTTTTTTTTTTCTTCTTCTTTTTATGTTTAATTTGATGCTCGTTGCTAGCTGATGATGATGTTTCTCTCTGTCTTGTTCTAGACATAATACATATGTTGGCTCTTCGACGAGCATTGAGGTTTTATGGATATTATAAGAATGTTATCTTCTTCAGTTTCACTTTGTGTAAATTTAATTTGTTATGTTTGGATTGTGCTGGAAAGATTAATGAATCTTAGATGATAGACCCTTTGAAAAATCCTATTGACCAAGACATATCCGAAGCAGTTGAAATGTATGTGATACTTACTTATATCGTTACTTTCTTTTTTCTGTATGCCACTACTTTAAGTAGGTAAGAGTATGATATTCTATTGTAGGTCGTTCAACTTATCCAAGAAGAAAAAATCAATGTGGAGGGTCATGAAGGTATGTGAATCTCTGTTAGTAAAATTGTAAATTAATTATTATTTTTAACATAAATATGATTTCTGTATGTGTATCCACAATGTTCTAAGCAACCGAGAATAGTCGAATGTGGTTATTATGTCATGCGATTTATGCATGACATAATATTGTCAAAGGGTACCTCCATCATAGAATAGCAAGCATAACAATTTTAAAACTATCATCCATGTAATTTATTAAGAATGAAACTCATTTAGAAGCCCTTCATTGTCTACAGATGAAAGGTTCATCCCGTACTTACACACAAGGTGACATTAATTGTGTAAGGTTCGAGTGGGCAGAGCTTGTAAGGAAGCATGTTTATTTTGCTTAGCATAAGATAATTGTTTAACTTTTGTGAAATATTTGAGTGGATATAATTGTTTTCCTGATTAGTGTACAAACCAACAAATTGACAACCACAAAATCTGCTTTTGAATGAAATGAAAGAAAAAAAAGGTCATTTTGTTGGAGCTACCATCGAAGTTTTGTGTTGGAACTGCCATAAAAGGTCATATTTTGGTAAGAATTTTTCTTTCAACTTGTTATTCCACCACCCCCACTCCCCTAAGATTCATGCTAGAAGTTGTTGCTGGTAATATGATTTCAAGAATCATAAATGAAGTTTTTATGTTATTTCTCTCAAAATGAAAATTGATTACTTTTGTTGCGCATGGAAGTTCACTTATTTTAGTGAATGTAAGTGATTTGATTGGTGTGTTTGATTTGAAGTAGAACCTCATCTTCATTGGGTGTGTTCACTTATTTTTATGTTATTTTTTTCTCATTTTGTGTGTTGCATGCTTATCTTTTTTTTTTTTTTTTTTTAGTTTTCGTATCGAGAGTTCTGGATGTAATTCGTAGGGCTTTATGCTTATCTTACGGAAGCTAGCAACTCAAGAGAATACCTCTGAGATAGAAAGAAGTTCAGAAGAATCTAACGATATAATAAACAGGTAATATTTATTTCAAAGTATTCTTACAACTCTAGTTTGTTGAAGTTATTGGAACAAAGTTATTGGATTTGATTAGTTTATGTCTGTTGAAGTGCCATGACTATCTTGCAGCTATGATAGTTTTTTTCTTAATTTTATTTTATATGTGCTTAAATGATCATTTCTTCCTAAACGTGTTTTGATAAGGAGCATATCTTCGCATGTTACAAGAAGAAGTTACATATCTGATATACTTTCTGGTGCTATTCAAAAAGTGAAGAAAATCTAACTACTTTTTATCATGATGTAACTGTTAAACAATGATTTAATACTGATGTTGATTTGGTTGACATATCTGGTTCTATTTTTTCTTAGTAATGTTTAATCTATGGGCATTCTTTTAAAGGGACACATTTTATAATTTGTTAATTCTTCTTATCGTTGTATTGAACAATCAATTATTAGTTTAGGTATGCTAAGCAGAAATATCTTCTTTAGAAATTACAGAATTAATTCTATCGTCGAATAGGAAGGATTGAATCATGTAATCAATTGACTCTTGAAAACATCAATGGTTACCTCAAATTTATTGTGTGCATCGTTAGTTTAGTTGGTATGTTTGTTTGCTACCATTAATTATTGTAGTTTTTTACCATTCTTATTCAAATATCAGTAGAATACTGGACATCTGTAATTGCATTGTTGGATTTGAAGATTTTGAGTCAAATTTGTAGTTATTTTTGCTTGAAGAAACGATCCTTTCTAGTTTTGATTAGTCTATAATACTAGATAATCATCTTTGCATTTTCTTTCTTGATCTTGCCTCTTCATATTAAGATCAATGAGGTTCTTTCTAGTTTTGATTGGTCAATTAAACTAGATTATCATTCTATCATTTTATTTCTTGATCTTTCCACTTTATATTAAGAACATCGTTGAAGTTATATAGTTTGTATTGACCTGCTGGGAGTAGTTTATGTTACCTCTTTTATAATTTACTAAATGAGATTATTGGATTGTAGTTCAAAACTCTCAATGCAAAGTTAAGGATTTTTTTCGTCATTTGTTGTATGCTATTGTAGTTAAAAAAAAATATTTTTTATTGCAGTTTAAAGGTGATTTTGACAACAAAGTGAGTTTGGACAATACCATCTTGTCAGGTTCTATGTTTTTTTGCGTGTCGGTGTCAAAATATTTTTGTAAATATTCTTTATGTCTTATTTTGTTTGTTTGTAGGCTCTTTCTTTGGTGGAATTTCTTTTTGTGGGCTTGGCTTTTTGGATGCTCTTCCATTCGTTAACTTTGCTTCACTGTATTTCACCCTCCCCCCATGTAAAAGAAATCAGAAAGGTAATGGTATTCTTGACAGTCAATTATAGTCATGGTAGGTGTTTTCTTGACATTTAATAATCGTCATGATGGACATATTATTCTTGACAAGAAAAAAAATGTCCAAATATAAGATTTCATGACATTTTATAACTGTCACATATGCAAATAATGACAGATAATTACTCTAATATGTGTAAACTGATAACTGCTAGTTATTGTCATAAAATATAAAATAATGACATTTTATTATTTATCAAAAATACAAGATATGTGACATTTATTTCTTGTCATGAAAACACTTATTTGACTGTTTTTCCAAATTGTCATAGATAGGCTTTCTTGACTGCCACATCAATGACTGAAAAAAAGTGTCAAGAATTTTAAATATATATGACATATTTTAACTTCCATCATAGACCATTTTTTTTAATGTTTTTGCAACAATTGTAAGGTTAGAGATCAGACTCAAAATTATATGATGAAAAATCATGTCGATTTGAAGCACATTTTGACAAATTCTACTGAATCTTAACCATAAGGATTAATACTTTGCACATTTTAAAGTAGAAAGGATTAATACTTTACATATTTTAAAGTAGAGAGTCTAGTTGTTATACACTAAAGTCTAAAAACTAAATTAATACAAAATAAAATATGATGTTTTCAAATGGAGAGAAATGAACTAAATTATTTACAAATATAACAAAATTTTCTCTCTGCGACCTGGCAACATCATTCTTCCAATCTAAAAACGCTTAACTTTTAGCGTTCCTATAATCGAACCACCGAAAAGATAGGTGCACCATGTTGGTATATATTGTCGCGACGCGGAGAGACCTCCTTTTTTATTTAATTTCAATAAATAAATAAATTTAGAGTCGTCACCAACCATATTAAGGTATGATTGGTCACAAAAAAAGATGGTCTACTTAAATTCATGAGATTTAAGTTCGAGAGTCAGTTGTGTGTATGGAAGGTGCTAGCATCCTACAACACCCACAAAATGGTTACCCAATTTTATCCTATAAATTAAATTAAAGAAGGTTTTTATTTTGTTATTTTTAAGTGTGCCATGATTCTCAATTCACGTCGAAGAAAATAAAACCTAAGCGTGAATTGATAGGTGGCATAAGAGCCATTAGAAAAATGAAGTTTATTTTTGTTTTAAAAGATATATATATATATATATATATATATATATATATATATATATATATTCACCTCAAGAATAATAAAGATGTTTTAATCTCCATCATAGGTGTTTAAGGAGAAATTTCATGTATCTAAAAATTAATAAATTCGTAGAAAACACTACTCAGTCACATTTAAAAGTATGAACTTGTTTTTAATTTTAAATATAATTTAAAATGGAGAAATTTCATTTATTCATGTAATTTAAATTATAAAATCCATAAAAAACAATTCTTTTTGTCCGATTTAGATTTTTATTTCAAATTGGAAAATAAATAAATAATAATAATAATGACAAAACAGTGTGCAATTTGAGAAATACTTATGAAATAAATAAGGTAATATGGTGAGATAAAATAATACAAAGAGTTTGAGATAAAATAATACAAAATACAAAGAGTTCAAGATAAAATAATACAAAGATTTTGAGATAAAATAATATAGAGAATTTAAGATAAATACATAAAATGAATAGAGAGATAATATAAACAAACACATAAAATGAATACAGACATAATGTAAACAAACACATAAATAAAAGCAAAATAAAGTGGGATGCAAAAATATGCAAGATGACATAACACAAAATAATTAATCAACGCAACATTGATACAAAATAATTATTTAACGCAACATGGTGCAAAATAATTATTTAACGCAACATGATGCAAAATAATTAATTAATGCAACATGATGCATACTAATTATTTAACGTAGCATGATGCAAACTAATTAATTAACGCAGACTAGGTAAGTAATGCATGATGCCAGAATGTCAAATAATTAATTAATGTAGAATGCTGAATGAATAATTAACATAATTAAAAGGATGCAAATAATTAGATCAGGATGTGTGTCAAGTAATTAAAGTTAGCCAATGCAAATAATTAATGCAAGATGCGAAATGAATAATTAACATCGCAAAATGGGTGCCAAATAAGTATCGTATGATGCGATGATGCTAATTAATTAATGCAAATGAAAATAATTAACTCAAAACGCACGATGCCAGGATGCTAATTAATTAATACAAGATGCAAATAATTCAAATGAATAATTAACACAACGACCAAATGAGTGCCAAATAATTAACCTAGAATGTTGGACGCTAATTAATTAATGAAGATGCAAATAATTCAAATGAATAATTAACACATGAAATCAAATGGTTATTAACACATGAGGCCAAATGGTCATTAACACATGAGGTCAAATGGGTGCCAAATAATTAACGGGGTGAATCATCAACCATGAATTAAAAAAACACAATAAATATTAGTAATTAAATTGACTTATTTTTTTTTTAAAAAAAAGAGTTTTATAATAGATAACCTTTTTGACCTAAAATATTAAGCATATAGCAATTTCCAAAATAATTTACAAATATAGCAAAAAAATTATTCTTTTTTAAAATATTCTAAAATTGCCCTTGTTTTAAAAGGAAACTCCATATCTCCACGATTTTCTCCCTTCTCCATCTTCACCGTCGTTTCTTCTCCATCTTCTCTATGATTTTCTCATATGTTAAGATCACTTCTTCATCCTCTCCCATGTACATTAAGTACATTTCTTTATTCTTTAGGATTTTCTCCCTTCTCGACAATTTGTTTCACAAATTTTTCATCCAATTTATTTCATCATCTCTCAGTTTGATATTTTTTTGGAGATGTTATTCTTTCCTAAAATTTTCATTCGACTTCATCCATTTTTTACAATTTAATTTAATTTCATCACTGTAGGTTGATTTTGTTCAATTCAATTAGATGAGTTTACTAGTATTTTTATATTAAAAAATATGTTTAATTTTACTTGTATTGAACTTCATAAGCTTCAAGCTTTGTAGAAATTGAGCATAATATGGATTTTTCTATCAATTTTACGTTTTTAGGTTAAAATAAATTGATTTTTTTTCTCTAAAAATATTAATGAATGCAAGTTATCACTGATAGACTATTGGTTAAACTAGTTAATATTGGCATAGTGATATTAGTATATCAGTGATAGACTTGTATCCTAGTGCATCACTAATATCCTAAGTTATCATTGATAGTAGTCTGTCAATGATAGACTCGTATCCTAGTCCATCACTGATACTAATCAATCATTGATAGACTTTATCTTCTATCAATGTTATGAGTGTAACACTAGGATGAAAAATTATATATATATATATATATATTGTAGTAATTTAGAATTATGATTAATCAATGTTATGAGTGTAACACTACCTCACTATTTTGCAAGCGTCGAGCATAAGGACCACGGAAAAAAAATATTGATTGATGAGAAGAAAAGTCATCAAAATGTAATCATTGTCGTCATGCTGGTCACAAAATGATGTGACATCAAGCTATTGATAAGAATCATTCTGCTTGAAGATAGAGAATGTGTTTTTTGTTAGCAGTATTTACTTTATTGTAAAGTAGTAATATAAAGTAATGTCATAACGGAGTTTAATTTATAGATGATATATACTATTGGTTATAAACTTTACTATGAAGTTTATCGTTGATAGCTTCTATCAATGATAGACTTTAACATGTATATTAACAAAACTTTTTCTCAATAAAATGTATCCGTTAATACTAATTTACAATGATTCAACATGTATAATACTAATTTCTTAATAGAACACAAAGGCGCATAACTTGCAATGATTATTCAACCTGTGATTCAACATTTTTCTATATTAATATGGTAAAATCAACTAAATATGAAGAGGTAACATCAGCATAAAGTCTTTTTAACC
This sequence comes from Cucumis variabilis, assembly GCA_037974545.1. NCBI lineage: Eukaryota > Viridiplantae > Streptophyta > Magnoliopsida > Cucurbitales > Cucurbitaceae > Cucumis > Cucumis variabilis. The sequence continues at coordinate 6,796,644 of JBBPDI010000025.1, read as the reverse complement.
ATTATGGTCTATCATTAATAAACTTCAACATCCATTGAAGATCAGTCAATTTGCAATATTCAACCTGTGGTCCAACACTTTTCTATATCAATATAACAAAATTAAATAAAATATGAAGTCTATCATTGATCTTTTCTATAATGAAATATCCGTAAAACTAATACTACAATATCCATTTACTCAATGAGAGAGTTGCAAATCAAAACTAGGGACAAATCAATCAGTCTCTTGCAATATTCTAGTTCACTACAAAAAATAGGACTTATCGCGACGCCAGAAAATACGTTGCTTAAACCTGCGTTGGTGTAAACCAACCTTTAACGACGTCGCCCTATAGACGTCGCAGGAAGAGATGTTTCGCGATGTGGCACCTCTCCACGTCGAGGAAAGGTAAATATATAAGATATATATTTAACTTTCAGCGACGTGGCGCCTCTCCATGTCGCGATTATAGGGATTTTGCGACGCTGAAAGACAGCACACCGTAGAACATTCGCACAGAAACCAAACGTTTCCACTTTCTGCTACGTGGTGCCATCCACGTCGCGGAATCCCTCTAATCTGTGACATGGAGCTACGGAAGCGAAAATGAATTTATTATATTTGCAAAGGAAATCACGACGTCACATCGCGGATTAGAGGGATTCAGCAACGTGGGTGGCGTGACGTCGCAGAAAGTGAAAACATTTGGTTTTCGTGCGAACTTTCCGCGACGTGCTGTCTTCCAGCGTCGCAGAATCCCTACAATCTGCAACGTGGCGCCTCTCCACGGTGTGGAAAGTGGAACAGAAATAAATTCGTTGTGCCCACTTTCCGCGACGTGGCGTCGCGAAAAGTCTTGCTTATTTCAACCCATATTTCGTTCGGGAAGACCACGCGTTAAACAAAAAAACTGAGAAAAAGGAAGAAATCGATCGAGGGAGAGGGAGAAATCATCCGTCTGTTGCTGCCCGTCGTCTTGAGGTTGTTTTTTTTTCGATTCTTTTCACATTTGAGTGTTATGTGTATGTATATGTAAATATATATGTTTAGGGTTATGTATAGGTGTTTATGTGTATATATATGTTTAGGTGTATGTATATATATTTTTATGTGTATGTATGGATATAGTTATGTGTATGTATGCATATATATATATATATATATATTATATATATATGTTTAGGGTTATGTATGTGTATATATATGTTTATGTGTATGTGTATATATATGTTTATGTGTATTAAATTGTATATGTGTTTATGTGTATGAAATTTATATGTATATGTTAGGTTATGGTTATATATATGTTTAATATGTACGTATGTTAGGTTATGATTCTTAGTTGTTATGTGTATATTTAATATATATGTATATGTATGTAAACTTTTTTTTATTGCAATTACGAAATTAATAAAAATTTGAATATATTATATTGACCAACAATAGTTTAGGGTTTAGTAAATATGAATTATTTCAATTTTTAAAATTGTTAATTAACTTAACTAAAATATGCCTATTATAGAACTAATATAACATATTCATTTTTAGGCTTTTTAACAAGATGGACAAGAGTTGGATGAAAATTAGGGATAAGTTTTCTGTTGAGTACAGAGAAGGAGTT
>JBBPDI010000025.1:6731270-6755062 GCA_037974545.1 Cucumis variabilis | reverse complement strand
CCGGCAACTATGCTCTCTAAAGTCGAATTCCATCCACTGTGAGTCAAAAACGCTCCAATGGCTTTATGGGCCAACACCTCCTCCTGCGGCGCCCATTCGACTATATAACCTCTTTCCTTTGTCTCCTCCTCCAAGTCCGCTGGAACCCCATCTTTTCCGGCAAGGGAATTAGGCCGCACAACCCACAGAAACCGCTTCCCACTATTCACCAGTCCATGCCAGAACTCCCTAAATTGGTCATCACCGATGACTACAACGCTTCCAAAGCTAACGTAAATAACAGATTGAGGCGGCTGATCGTCAAGCCACGCCAAACAGCTCCGATCCACCTCCAAGAGGCCATTAGAAGACCCTGATGCCGCCGGAGATATCTCACCGGAAAGCCTGGTTTTCAGGTGGGCATGGAGAGGTCCGATGGCGTAGATATTTGAGCATCGACTTCGAAGACACGACAAAATCGGTGCTTCCAAATCCTCAAATGTGTTGAATATCAGAGCGTGAGATTTAAAGCTTTGTATGGTTTGTGTCACGCCGTATTGAAGACCTGGATCAAATGGGTCTTCTAGTCGGCAGAAGCTTGGGAGATCTCTGCATCGGAGAACATTTTCCATCCCAACCACACCGCTGATGATTCTATCCATATCTTCTTCCCCCGAATTTCAACACAAATCAATGAATTAGCAAAAGCAGCAAACAAACTGGGGGAAATTGCAAAATAGATCGTTGATTCAAATACCTTTAATCGGAAGCTGACCATCTTCAATGAGTTTGGGAACAAATGAATAAGCCGAGAAAGAACAAGCACTAATCGTTCGGAAACTGAAAACAGGGATGTTAGGATGAGCGTCAACATCGACGACGAAATTGAAAAGCCCATCAAGAATTATACAAGTGGGAGTGGGACCCAATTCACCGGAGAGCAGCATCTGGTTGAGAAGGGGCTTGGTGATGGATTTCAAACTGTTGATCAAGTCAGAGAAGTTGCCAATGGGGCGATTATCGAGGGGAAGGCCATCGGTGATGGTTTGGAATTGGAAATTGGGAAAGCGAGAGAAACGAGATAGAATGTCTGTGTGGAGAGTGAGTTTGTGGTGAATTCGGAGGATATTAAGGAAGGTGATACGGAGGCCGGAGAGGGAAAGAAGCTCGGCGAGTTTGAGCATAGAGTTGACATGGCCTTGAGCTGGGAAGGGGAAGATCAGAACATGAGGCTCCATTTCTTCTTGTTCCATCATTGTCCACTTCCCACTATGCTGCCTTCTATTTCTAGTTTCATTGTATATACTATTTAAACACTTTAGTATCTTCGTTTGAAGATACAATTTAACTTCTCTGGATTCTGTCACAGAAGATTTCTTATTTATACTGTTATTTTTATTGTCACAATAACGGGTCAATTGGAAAAAGGGGCCCTTTTAAAAGAAAATCGGGTAAAATGGGTGTTTTAAAAACTATTTAGGTAAATGTGGTGTTTTTAAAACTATTTAAGTAAATAATTTTTTTTTTGGCATTTTGTGAATGGTGGGTCTCATTGGCTATAAATTATTATTATTATTATTATTATTATTATTATTATTATCTTTTTTTATTATTATTACAATATTAAAATTTTAAAATAACAAAATTCATATAAAAAGTAAAATTGGTTTGTTATTGATTTATATCTTATCTCAATTTATCCTTCCAACTCCTATTATCTTTCTTTTTAATAACAAATCATTTCTAATTTTTATGAATTGAAAATTATTAAATGTTTTTGTAATAAAATAGAACATTCAAAAATTGAATTATACAATATCAAAAGTTACAAAGTTAAAAAAAAAAAATCATCAAAATATCAAAAAGAGAGTTAAATATATTTAAAATGGAATTAAACAATAAAGTTACTATTTACCTTCCTACTTAAATATTTCATTTCACTAATTTTTTTCATCATCATCATCCATCATCATCATCATCATCATCATCATCATCATCATAATAATAATAATAATAATGTCATCTATTGAATTGATGTTTGCTCACAAGTTAAAATTTTCTGAATTGAAGGTTTTCGAGTGCGTTTGCTTTCCATGCTTACGTTCTTACCAATCAAACAAGTTCCAACTTGACTCTGAAAAATATGTTTTTCTTGGTCCAAGCCCAATCACAAGTTCAAGTGCTTATCTAATTCAGGAAAAGTGTTTATATCTCGACATGTGAAATTTAATGAGAAAGAATTCCCATTTTTGGACATGTTTCCTTCAGCCCTCTCACCTTTGGTAGTCCAAATAAATTTAATATTTCCCTTTCTTGCTATTCCTACTAAAATCAACTATAATCCCTTGGCTCAGAGACTTTCCCATTCTTCGATCCAAAATTCCTTAAATTCCACGACCCATACTACTCTTTTTTTTTTATTTCACCATCACAAACTCCAAATTTTTTGCCATCTCAGTCTCGTGAAAAGTCTCCTCCATCTCTTATCAACCCATACAATAATATAGGCCTAGATTCTACCCCTCTCATGGCCTAAATTCCTACCCCATGGCCTCAAATTAGTTCCCTCAATTTTCTTAACTCCTCACATGGCCATCAGATGACTTCAACTCCTTCTTCTTCTTCACCTATCGAAAACTTTTTGTCTTCTCCAAACTCTGCAAATCCATCTTCTTCTAATCCTAATCCCCTTGTTCCACCCTCTACCCAAGTATTTACTACCTACTCGATGATCACCACGCAAAGTCAAGCCTTTTTAAAATGAAAACCTTACTTTCCTCAACTACCCTTGATTGAGCTCTTACTGAATCCACTCAGATTACTCAAGCGCTTGTCACCTCTCAATGGAAACAAGCCATGGATGAAAAGTATGTTGCCTTACTCAAAGCCAAAACATGCCATCTTATACCACCATCACCCTTTCATAATGTTGTTGGGAACAAATGAGTATTCCATCTGAAGCGTAGTACTGACGAATCGATTCAATTGCACAAAGCTCGTCTCGTTACAAAAGGATTTGATTAACACCAGGTGTTAAATTGTTTTGACTTTCAGTCTGGTTGTCAAAGCCTCAATGATTCGTGTTGTTTTAAATCTTGTTGTAACTAATGGGTGGCAACTTCGACAACTTGATTTCAACAATGCATTCTTAAATGGAAGTCTAACAAAAACTGTGTATATTCAACAACCTCTTGGTTATGTTCATCCTTCTTTTCCCCATTATATTTGCAAGTTGGACAAGGCCATATATGGCTTAAAAAAGTTACCATGTACTTGGAATGAGACGCTAACCAAAATATTGTTGAGCTAGGGCTTTGTGAATTCCAAATCAGATTCCTCCTTATTTATCTTTCACGCCATCAACTTTGTGTTATTTTGTTGTTAGTGTATGTTGACGACGTTGTTGTCACTGGCAATGACTCCAAGCAGATTGATGAACTTATTAAATCGCTTGACAAGTGTTTTGCTTTGAAAGATTTGGGTATTCTGTCTTACTTTCTGGGTTTCCAAGTTAACTATGTTGAATCTGGTTTTGTCCTAAATCAGGAAAAGTATGCTGAAGACTTACTTCACAAATTACATTTTAATTAGTTAAAGCTTGCCCCTTATTCGAGTGTTGTAGGCAAGCATTTGTCTGCCTCAGATGGGGAACCTCTTGTTGATCCGTTTATATATAAAAGCATGATCGGTGCTCTCCAATATTTAATCCACACTCGGCCGAATATATCTTACATAGTAAATCAGTTGAGTCAGTTTCTTCAAAGACCCACTGATGCTCACTGGCAAGCGTAAAACATGTCCTCTGAAACTTAAGTAAAACAAAATCTTTTGGCTTGTTGTTTCAAAAGGGTAAGGACGTATCTATCTCTGCTTATCTTGATGTTGATTGGGCATCTAATATTGATGATCGCAAATCAGTGGTTGCGTACTGTGTTTTTATTGGAAACAATTTGGCCTTTTGGTCATCCAAGAAGCAAACCGTCATTGCTCATTCGAGTACTGAATCTGAGTACCAAGCACTTGCTCTTTCCGCTTCAAAAGTTATATGGTTAAAACAACTCTTGTCCGAATTGAATGTCACTATAAATTCTAAACCTGTAATATGGTGTGAAAATGTTAGTGCAGATGCTCTTGCGACGAATCCGATCTCCCATACCCATATGAAACATATAGAGATTTATGTACATTTTGCTCGGGACCAGGTTCTTCAAGGTTCCCTTGATGTCCATTATATTCCTTCAGCAGAATAAATTGTTGATTGCTTAACCAAGTTCTTATCTCATACTCAGTTTTAGAATCTAAGATCCAAACTCAAGGTTGTCAAATCTCCCTCTCATTGGAGGGGATTTTAGAGAAGATTATCAATTTCGAAAGAAAGCAATAAGGGTGTCACTATGGCAATGCTGAAAGCTCCTCCAAAATGCGTGGTTTCTTATTTTTCTATTGTTTTTTAAGTCTCCAATTAATTGTGTCCAGCTGTCCTTATTTATTGCTATTATTTTTTTGCCTCAATGATAGACGATTGCTCTCTGTGTATTTATATTGGGTTTTTACCCTCATAAATGATATAACAGAAAATAGAAAAAAAATTATACCTAAAATATCAAGAAAGTTTGAAACCCTACTAATTCCACTTGTACTTGATTGTGTGGTTTCTATCCAATCACAAATGTTATTTTTGTCTAACCACATTTTTAACCTCTCAAATTATAGAGACTAATGTCACGTGATTATTTTATTCACTTAACTAACGTATGACACAATGGTGTTAGAGATGCACCAATGTAAGCCTAAGAGGTTATGGGACTTATTAGAACACCAAAGAGAAGAAGGAAATTCGTAGGCAAGAAGATAGGAAAAGTGGTAGACAAGGTGTTTGATAAAATGCTTAAGAGAGCTTTATTGGAGATTTTGAAGGATTTCCAAGGATGATTACAAATGAACCTCATGGGGCGTATTTATACAAGTATGCCACCGACTTTCAAGCCCTAAACTGCCTTACAAGGTCGGTAAAAATGATCTAGACACTTCCTGAGCGCTCATGACACTGTCCGGGAGGTTTTGGAGCCATTTGGAGGCATCTGGCACGCGCGTGGGCCTTCTAGAGGCTTCGGTGCCTGTGCGCCACGAAGCTTCTCAACCGCTCATGAGTCTTTTCGACCGTTCGCAAAGCATCTAGAATCTTTGAGAGATTCTTTGTCCCTTTTCGGTGCATCCGTCCATGCCTTTCATGCGTGCGTGCCTTGCCTGTACATTTTTCTAGCCTTGCACGCGTGCCTCATCCTACACGTGCCTCATTGCCGTGTGTACCCACTTGCCTGCCTGCTTACCTTGCTCGCACGTGCCTGCCATGCCAGGGCTGTACACCTGCCTGTCCGCGTGTATATGGGCGTGTCAAAGACTTGGGTGGCTTGGTTCTTTCCCCTTGGGTCTTTGGATTGCTTGGGACTTGTTTGGATCCTCTTGGGCAATGCTAAGGAGCCTTAATTCGTGAAAAATTTTGAGGATCATTTTTTAGGCGTGATACCCTCCCCCACTAGATTTCGCAAAGTCCCCGTTGCGCTTTCTTTAAATCTCTTAATTTCATCTTGGAATTGTAAGAGGGTGTCTTCTTTCTCTCAGCTTGTCTTGCTTTCGTGTAGTCCTTCTTAAGTAACCAAATATTTGCTATAGTCTGGAACTCCCTTCTACCTGGTCTTCCTCTCTGACACGATCTCCTTGATTTTTCTAACAGCAGATGTATGAGAGGACTTATTTCCTTTTGGATCCTTTTTGTCTTCATGAAAAGGTCTTAACACGTTTATGTGGAAGACTTTGTGGATTTTGAGTTCTGGAGGAAGCTCCAACTTGTAAGTTGCTCTACCCACTCTCTCAACGACTGAGAATGGGCCTTCATACTTTCGTACTTGACCATTGTGTGCCTTATGTAGGGGTTTAGGTAATCTCACTATTACTTTCTCCCCCGTTTGGTACTCCCTAATTTTCTTTCTGTTGTTCCCCCGCTTTTTCATTTTTGGGTAGTGCATTCTGATCTGCATGGCACTAAGCTGCTCCTGACTTGTCGCTCCCATGCGCTTTAAGGGTACCTTCTTGTGTATGTCGAGGAACTCTAGGGTCATCTTATGTGTGTGGATTATGACGTGGGCTTTATCAAAGAAGTCCAATCCTAGGATGATCTTGCAGTCATCTAGAGGTGTAAACAAGGAAATCAAACGTACCTTGCCATTTTCCTATCCTCGCTTCAACATCTCTTGCCCATCCAATGTTTCGTACGATCTTGGTATCGATAATCTTCAGTTCGATGTCGCCTCCCTTCGTGATCTTGAGACCTAGTCGTTCGGCCTCCATTAAATCAATGATGTTGCTGGTAGCACCAATGTCCATCATGGGTAAGGCAGCCTTCTTGTTGAGCTTAGCCTCCACGTACATCCAACCTCTATCATGGGGTTGTTTACAAGGAGAATCGTCCTCCATGGCACTTAGGAATTGCATTCCACCCAAGTGCGCTTCTTTTGGTACGGGCCTTCCCTCCTCTTCTTTGCAGAGTGTAGCTATCAATGCACTCAACTTTCCCTTTTTTGGACAATCCCTTGCCCAATGTGGACCATTGCAAAGAAAACAAGGTCTTGGGGTTCTGAGGGTCGTACCTTCCTTCTCTTTCGTGGCCTTCCCATGTCTTCCGCCATTATGGTAGCCATCCCTCGTCTTATGCTCTGCTCTTGACTCTGATGCTTCCCCTTCATCTTCGTTTGTTCTCTTTTCCTTGGGTCGGTAGTCAATGAGCATCTCTACGGCAACAATGGCATCATCAAGGGTTTGGACATTACGAAGGTCTAATTCGATCTTGGCCCAATCTTTTAGATCGTCTCTGAATTGGAACAAGGCTTCTTTCTCTGGAAGGTCACTAATCTCGAGCATCAGAGTGGTAAATTCTTTCACGTAATCAAGAATATTACCTGTATGACGAAGTCTTTGCAACTTTGCTCGAGTCTCCATTTTTGCGTTGTGGGGGATGAAATGCTTTCTCAACACTTCCTTAAATTGTTCCCAAGACATAATAGCATTCCTGCTTTGGTCGACATACCCACCACCACAGTTGCGCAGCATCCCTGAGAAATTTTGGGACACTGTTGACTTGGACTCGTTGTTGCGTATCCCAACGGTGACATAGTATTGATTGAGGTCGAAGAGGAAATTTTCCACTACTGTGGCATTTCTTACCCCATTGTACGTATCTGGTTTCGGCACCACAATATTAGGGTTGCTTTGCACAGCACCACGCGTGGTGGTGGATGCTCCATCTCCACCGTGTGCTTAGAGCGACATTCCATACAAAGAGTTTTTACTCTTGAATCAATGGCAATATATTTGGAGTGAAGGTCTCGTAACTCACCTTCAATGAATGTCTTCAACGTGGTCACAGTTGATGACACCTCTTTCAGTTCCCTCTGGAATGTCCTCCAAAGTTTAGCAACGAGTTCCTTGGCCATGACTGAGATTTTCATGTTGTCCTGGATCGGCTCTTCATAGCTATCATTCAAACCTTCCACCATATGTTGAACATCCTCAAGACTTTGCTCAAGGTTGGCAAGGCGAGTATTAACATCCTCCCTTACCGTCGGACCCTTTGATCCTTCAAGGGCTTGCTCAGTGGGAGTTGAAATGGGACCTTCTTCACTTGACATAATGCTAATAAGCCAACCGGGGTTACCTAAGTATTGAAACCGAGGCTCTAATACCATCTGTCACGTGGTTATTTTATTCACTTAACCAACGTGCGGCACAATGGTGTTAGAGATGCACTAATATAAGCCTAAAAGGTTATAGGACTAATTTAAACACCAAAGAGAAGAAGGAAATTCGTAGGCAAGAAGATAGGAAAAGTGGTAGATAAGGTGTTTGATAAAATGCTTGAGAGAGCTTTATTGGAGATTTTGAAGGATTTCCAAGGATGATTATAAATGAACCCCATGGGGGGTATTTATACAAGTATGCCATCGACTTTCAATCCCTAAACCGCCTTACAAGGTCGGCAAAAATGATCTAGACACTTCTCAAGCGCTCATGACACTGTCTGGGAGGTTCTGGAGCTTTCTAGAGGCATCTGGAGGCGTTTGACGCACGCGCGGGCCTTCTAGAGGCTTCTGTGCCCTCGTGCACGCCTACATGCCATGAAGTTTCTTGGCCGCTCATGAGGCTTCTCGACCATTCATGAAGCTTCTAGAATCTTTGAGAGGTTTTTCGGCCTTTCTCTGCGCATCTGTGCGTGCCTCCCGCGTGCACCTACCTTGTGTGTGCATATGTTCAGCCTTGCGCGCGTGCCCCATCCTGCGCATACCTCTCTGTCGTGTGCGCCCGCCTGACTGCCTTCCTACCTCGCCCGCGTGCGCATCTGCCTGTCTGCGTGCATATGGCGTGTCAAAGGCTTTGCGTGGCTTGGTTCTTTCCCCTTAAGTCTTTGGACTGCTTGGGACTTGTTTGGCTCCTCTTAAGCAATATTAAGAAGCCTTAATTCGTGAAAATTTTCGAGGGTCATTTTTGGGACGTGACACTAAGGTTGCTTTTAAATTTTTGTCACTTTGACAATGTATGAAAGAAATGACGACATGATTGAGAAAATTTTTAAACACTTAGGAGTGTTTGGTGGCTCATAATAGAAAGAGTTTGTAACATAATGTAATCAAAATTTTATTTGGATTGTTGGATTGGATTTTAATACAAAACTGCTTTTTTATACTTTTTAATCCAACCTTCTTTCTCATGGATTTTATGTTTCAATGGCACCTTCCATCTTCAATTACTTAAGTTGTTCAACACTACTTTGCAATTAATTCTCCAAATAGCCTCTAAGAACTCCAAACGTATAAGAAGACACACACTTAATTTTAAAAAGTTGTTTGGTTCTACTATCCAAAATAAAATAGGTTGTATCAATTTAATTCCAAACTAAAATTTAGTTGTATAAATTTAAATTCTAAACTTTCATAAGTATATGCAAACAAAATATAATAAAAGATTTAAATTAATACAATATTATAAGTTCAAATTTAAACTGATACATTTATGAAAGTTTAAGGTATAAATTGAGACTATTATTAGTCCATAGTTTAAATTGATACCGCTTTTAAAATTCAAGAGTTTGAATTGATATAATTATTAGTTTCTAATACAACTCTTATACTTTACAGTGTAAATTATTATTTTTTCTAAAAAATATATGTAACCTTAATATAAGAAAAGAAACAAAAGGAAAGATATACGCCATAAGCAATACACTTATTTTTTCATTTTAAGGAAAGATATTCAAGGGATGTTTAGGACCAAAGTGGGTTATTATAAATTTTTATTATTATAGTCTATGTGTTATTATAGATTCTATCTGAATTTTTTTTAGTAATGTTATTTTAAAAAATAGTATAAAAAATAGGGTAGGAAGGATAGGAAAAATATTGATAAAAATAGGGTGTGAGTTGCCAAGAATTTAGCTCAACTGACACCTATATGTACCTACCTGCAATCTTAATTTGATCATTCCTTATTAACAAACTTCTTTATTCTTTCTTTTTTTCCTTTTTATATATATATCGATCTCCCATTTTCAATTTTTCTTATTGAATTCACTCTTCAAATTATAATTTTATTTTTTCCTTATTAACAAACTTCTTCATCTTTTTTCTTTTCTTTTTCTTTATATACATATTAAATATCCAAATTTTCAATTTTCAATCTTAAAAATATGTTTTCTTATTAAATTGACATCATATCCAATTTTAATTTGATTCTTCCTTATTAACATTTAATTTACAATTCCACCAGTTCGATCTTCAAATTTATTTCATAAAAATATTTGTTTAAAATTTCACTTACGATAACATATTTTATTATATATTTTTTAAAAAGATATATTTCTACATCAATATTAAAATCTAGATTCTAATTTCATTTATAGATTTCAATTTTCATCTTTTTCTTAAAAATATGTTTTAACATTTTATAATTTTCATCTTTTCTTAAATAATGCTATTTAAATAGTTCGATAAATTTTGTTTGTGGTGATTTGTTTATTGAATAATGAAATGCGTCAATCATACAATTTTTTTTATTTTTTACATTGTGTTTGGATAAAATTCATTGTTATTTTAAAAATTCTGGTGGATTATATGTTAGTGATTAATTTGATTCTATGCTTTTGAATTTTTGTTTCATAAATTGGACATGTAATATTTTAATTTGTTAGAATAATTTTGTTTCATATAGGGTTTTGAATGATTCCCATAATCAAAATTAAGGGTACATAAGTTGGGTTGAATCGGGTTGGAGGACAAATATGGATCAACAACAAAGTATTTTGGTTGACAAAAAATTAACCCTATTGGTTCAATATCAAAGGGTCAACCCAACCCAAAATATTCGGGTTATACCGAGTTGGGTTGGTGAGTTAGTCTTTTGCTTAGGGTTTAGAAAGTGCCATAGAAGTGGAATGGTAAACCAAAACCTTTGTGATCCAATAGATCTACACTCAACACACATGAAATATTACAAACTTTTTCATTTGATGAAACATAAAGAATCAAGTCTATTATTGTAGGAAGAAGACATAAGGTTGAACTTAGCTTGCTGAAGAAAAAGTTCAATAATTTTCTTCAATATATTGTTTAAGAAATGAAATGACCAACCCCAAAAAAGTGATGGAGGAGTTTCTATTTTTAAAACTGGGACAGCTTGGGAAACTTTAGCTCAAGATCATACTATATAATGATTATATTCTTTAGCTCGAGGCATCCTTAGCTTAAGATCATACTACATAATGCTTATATTCTTTAGTCCGGGGCACCTTTGGCCTGAGATAATTGACATAATTGCTCATGTTTTTTAGCTCGGTGCATCTTGGTGCGACGATGGCCCAGAAATTTTAAAATTTTAATAAAAAAAAACACACTATCTTGGTGACACACTCAACCCAAAAAATTTCTTCAAAGAGTTTTTTAAAATTTAAGAAGAATCATAAGGATGATCTCGACCAAGATTGACCCCAAGAAAAAAATTATGAGCGAGCACTAGGGTTATATATATTATAAATAACCATGTCGGGTTGACCTTAACAACCCAACCCGATAACCTGGCTCAAATTTTCTTTCAGTTTTCTAACACAGCCCAACCAACAAAACATCTAACCCAATCCAACCCTTACGATTTGGGTTAGGTAATTCGGGTTGGTCGGGTTATCAATTTTTTTAACACCCCTAATCAAAATCAGAATAGACTATGAATAAAGAAGTATTTTTAAGGAAGACATGTGTCTGATACATGACTTCCATTACATGGGTCAAACTGGTAAAAATATAGGAGACCTAAGTACACGACTTCCTTCGATAACCCAAAACCACCCTATTTTTTACAATAGTTTGGGGTTCTACCCCATTTCTAAAATTTCTTTTGATACTACCCTATTTTTGTCATTATTTAAAAAGAAATATTATTTCTAAAAATACTCCATGTGTTTAAGGTGAGAGTATTATAGTCTGTGTTTGGAGTGTGAGTTATTATAGTCTGTGTTTGGGGTGTAGATTACAATGTAGGTTATATCATCTATATTTTCTTTTACTATTATTTTTTGTCAAACATATATATGGTACATGATAAATACAAATTTTTCAGAGTGATTTTAATAAATCTTGTTAATTAGGTTGTTCATTTAATAAATTTAACTATAATCTCCATAAAGTTATTTCCTTATTTGTTTAAGTGGTTGTGTTTTAAATTATGTTAGAGATATATCCCTACAAATCGTGGATAGATTTATTTAGATAAGAAAACAACACAAAAAATAGTAGAATATGTGCTTAGCCAAATTTAAATGTATAAAATTACATAACATTTGTAATTAACTTGGTAGAATACAAGGTTAGATGAACAAGTTCACAAAATTCAAAATAAACGGAAGGGAACACAATTACCTAAAGAAAATAGAAAGTAATAGTGTTTACTTTCTATTAATAATCCAAAATGCACAATTGGTCAAAGATTATCTTCAAAGAGAATGTTGCAATACTTCATTTTTAGGTCTATGGAAATCGACAGGAATCCCTCTATGTCATCCACACTAGGTAATATGATTCGAATAAGCTTTACCCTCTCTCGGCTCCATAGTTTAGAGATGTCTTGTAGCTGTTTCGCGACTTTCAAACACAAATAGACCTTTGCTGCATACTTTTCTTTTGGCCAATCTGCAATTTCCTTTAATAGATCAATATCAAATTCCATTGCATCATGATCACTTCTACCGTTTCATAATGTTGGCCACCTCGTTTTTTCTTGGTTCCACTCAAACGATTTCTTCCTTTACTTGATCGACCTACATGTGTTCCTAATATCTCACCCAGTGACATATCCACTCCTTAACTGCACATCATTGAGATATCTGGATCATTTAAATCACCAAGGAAAATACCATCATTAAAATTGTTTGGCACATTAGACCTAGTATCATGTCACGCCATGCCTTACACGCGTCCTAAACTTGCAATGTGGTATGCAACTCAACTTGAGCAGTCGTGGTGCCTCTAATGCAAAATGCTAGAAGGCTCGGCTTAAGGTTCTTGTACATTAGCTTGATCGCCTAGTAACAAAAAAGAATATTTTGCCTGTAACAACCCAATCTTTTGGAACTAAGCTATGGTCATTACTTTAATAGAAAAATACTTCTTTTAAACATTAGTCCTTATAAAATTCATCAATGTCAAATAACATTAAAGAAATCTTTATTCAGGCCCTATTTCAACAACCAAAATTTTTGAAGTACAGTTCGCAAAACAAAAGTTCATAAACTCTGTTAAATCACAAAAAATTTACCAAACGGTCTTATATCCAAAAGAAAACAACAAAACATATGGCAGTCTCGCCTCCTTCTGGCAAATTTTGAACAACAACAAAACAGAAGCAAATTTTGAACGACACTCCCTATGGCAGTCCCGCCTCCTTCTTGCCTCTCATCGGTCTACCTCCTTTGTTATCTTTGCCTGAAAAAAATTAAACATAAAAGGGTGAGTATAAACATACTCAGTAAAAGACCCATTACTGGTCCCGTTAGAGAAAAATAAATTATTAACTTCCTAATGGGGTACCATGCACAGTCTCAGTCTTGTGATCCCGTAGGATACACATAATCAGTCTAGTGTTCCCAAAGGATACACATATCAGTCTAGTGTTCTGCAGAAACACATATAAGTCTAGTGCTCCCGAAGGATGCACATTAGATGGTGATCCCATAGGACACCTGCAAGATAACTACCCAATAGGAAACTAATAATTATCCCCTCGGTCCATTCTAAACATCTTAACAGTCATTCTTAGTACAGTCAAACATTCTCATCACATAACTCTTTTCATAACTTCTAACAATCATTTTACTCTAACTTAACCCAAGGCCAGCCAGAACCTATCAGTACATCAGTCGACAACTAAATAGTCATAACTTCCCTCTCAGTCCACAGGCACATAACCATACCGTCTCCTCAGCTTAAAAGAACACTTCCTTAACACAGTTTCATTCATTCAGTCAAAACAAGAATTTATCTTTTCAAATCTACCCCCTATAGGCATCATCATCAAGTTTCAGTCATTCATCAATCATTTGTGAACAAATACCTATTCAGTCAGACATAACAATGTAACCAAGTACCAGTCCAAATCCATCCATACATAGATATATATTTTCCCAGTTGAACACAACATACAATAAACAATAGGTATACATTCTAAAGTATGAATCACAACCATCATTCCCTCTGAATTCAGATATATCAACACATTTCGTTACATTCAAGGCTACAAGTGAGTCCAGTAGAAAGCCCCTTACCTCGAAATTACTCAAATTCCTCGAACAACTATATCCAACAACACCTAGTCAAAAGAATAAAAGGATTCAATGATTTCCATGATACAATCTCTCCCTTAATTTCTTCAAGGTAACAACTTAGCTTACCAAGGTATTGACGAACTGAACTCCAAAAATTCACTAATTGGTTGTGAACTTAAGTGAACCCACGTTACCTTCAACACCTTCAAGATTCAAACAACAAATTAATCAACTTACTCCACCCATAACGTTTAAACGATTTTGAAACAATTACAATGCAACCTCAATTTCATCAATAAAACTCCAACCATTCACAGTAACGATAAAGACGGTAGTGATCGAACCTAAATGAGGAAGAGTGCGTAAAATAGAAATGGTAGTTGGCTTAAGTGGTTCAATGCACGCAGCTCACCACGATTCACGTGGAGACTGAACGATACAGTCTGCAAGAAGGCTCGGTCGGAATAGAGGTGAAATGAAAGACGCGCGACGGCACTCTGTCGGATGGAAACTTGCAAATGGTAGGGTCGCGATGGTACTATGCTGCGAAGCCGAGCGAAACCGAGCTTCAGATGGATCAGCTACCTGAAGGCGACGGATGGCATGACTAAGAACTTCACCGTCGACCAGTAACGCTTGCAGACGAACGAAAACTGAGGGGGATGGGATGACGGTGACGGACAGAAAGGAGGAGAAAAGAATTTAGTTGCCGGCTAAGGTAGGAAGATGAGAAGAAAAACGGAAGGGGGGAGGGGGCTCGTGCGCGAAGACGAAGAAGGGAAAGGTAAATTCCTTTTTCTCATTTTTTTTAAACAAAATAATAATAACAATAATTAATAATAATAATATATTTTTATTATTATTATTCCCAAATATTTCTCCCTTTATCTTCTTTTCTTTTCCATCTATTAAAAAGTTCTCTTTCAAAATAAAAGAAGTAAATTGTGTCCAACAAACAATTAAAGTCCTAAAAAAATAAAATACTTCGATTAAAATCAATTACCTTAGCGCTCGGGGTGTTACATTGACTTCTAACTTAATGCTTAACTATTTGGCGATAAGAAAATTATATAACTCATGTTGTAAACAACAACTCTGTTATTACTCAACACTATGTGTTCTCAAGATAGATTACAAGTTTTCCTGATACATAATTTTAAAATTAACTTTAAATTTTGAATCCCTTGCACAACTTTCCACAATAAACACCTTGCTTGCTCGCCTCAACACATAGCAACTTGTCATACTTTCTTAACTTGGCCTAAACACCTAATTACCTAAGGAAGGAAAACTTAACACGTAAGTCAAATAATTAGTGAATGATATTTTGAAATCTTATTTGGACATACAATACTTGAAATTAATTTTACAAAGAAAGCTTTAACGCCTCATTTCAATAAATCATAAAACACATATTAGTCTTTTTCTTTCTTTCACCAAGAACCTGAATCAATCTCATGCATAAATTAATGTGATGACCGCATCATCATCAACATCTTCTGAGATTTTCCTGATTCATTTCTTGATGCTCAGGCTACTAACACAACCGCATTGGTTAATTAGCCTCATACTGCCATGCAGTCCTTTTCTACATGGTTGCCTTGACTCATTATGTGCACATAATAGCTAGTTCATTGACAAGAATAAGACTAAATGGTTTAACATAGCATACAATCATCATGCACAAAACTCTCTTTAGAAATCCTTCCTTTCATAAACATGAACGGTAATACCAAGTTCTTAAAGTTCCTTAAGAACTTTAAGTGTTAAGTTGTTGTAAAGAATTTAAGTGTGCTTGCTTGTTCATTGTTAGGTGGTCAAGAGAAGTGAAAAAATGGCTAAAGTGTTGAACGTTTGTAGTTGGAGACCAAAAAGGAAGAATAAGGCTTACTAATTGATTTTGGCTAAGTGTATAGAGGTTATTTGTAAGATGTTAGACGTTTTGGAGATGTCTTAGATGAGAAGGATTGTGATGGTGTGAAGAACCTCCAAGAGACAAGGCCATGTGTAGAGGTTGCTAGGCAATTTTGGCTTGAGACTAGATGAGATAACCTTATAAGGAGTGTCCTAGTCGTTTTTGGCTAACACGCGAGGAAGCTTACAGTTAAAGAAGTTAGTGGGTGAGGAAACTAGGCGAGCAGTGAGGCTTAGGTGCGATAAAGCTTGCGACCAAGGACTTTAGAGATTATTTGGCGAGAATACTATGCTTTGGGCAAGAAGTGAAGGCTAGCTAGACATTTAGGAATGCTTCTAAGCGTTTTGGGCAGTCGGTGTAGTGGTTATCAGGTGGCCTTAGCATGCAAAGTCTGGTTTTAATGCAAGCAAAAGATGGCAAACTCCACATTGCAGAAGTCTCTAAAAATAGGTTCATTTCAAAAAGAAAGTTCTCCCAAATTCCTGCATTTTATGAAATTCCTGTTGAAGAAGCTTCCTTTTTTAGTCTATTTCTTAGTGTGAGATTGCCGAACAAAAAAGATTAAGGGAAGGCCATATGTGCAAGGCGTCCTAATGGCATGTGCATGTATTTGCCTGTTGCCTAGGCCATGCAGCCAGTAGTGCCATGACACATTTTGGGGAAGTTTTGTAATTTTTGGAAATTTTGGAGCTTATTTTGGAAATTTTTTACTTTAGATGATTAATTTAAGTTAAAATTCTCTAATTTTAGGACAAGAAAGTACTGGGAAAATCTATAGGCAAGGAGGCTAAGTGAGTGCCTGTGAATGACTTTAAATGTTTTTAAAAAATTTTCTAAAACTTATTAAAGTTAATTTCTTATTCAACATGCTTTCCAAAGTGGAATGTTTGCTATTGAGCTTAAGGAAAATGTTTCAAGGTATGAGTTTTAATAAATGATACTAGTATGCAAAGTTAGAATCATTGTTTAGCATATTTTATGTGCAAAGCTATTTTAGTACGTAAAGTTCAACATGATTTGAGATTTCTTAATGAGATTTTCATAAGCATGAAATTTGAATGTTTTCGTCTATACCAAGGTTTATTTTAGATACCTATAGCAACCGTACGTGGGTATTATAGTTTCTTGTGCATAGAAGTCCTGTGATGAGGATATTTAGTAGATACCTAGCTTTTCTATCACTATGACTAGGTTTGAGATGAGGGCATCTACAAATGCCTAGTTTTTCCATCTCCTAACTATCTACAGGATAGGACATTATTGATGCCTAGGTTTTTTGTCCTGTAAGTATCGTATCACGAGATAGGGTTTCCATGACTAGATTCTTCATCTCGATTGATAAATAGAGGAATACGGTATAGCAAGAAAGAGAAAGTTTAAGTTTTATCGTTTCAGAAAGCTATTTGATAAATACTTGCTATTAAGAAATGTTTGTGAATGATGAACATTTTTAAGCTTTGCATCTTTCTTAAATTATGATTTAACTGTTTTACTCAGAGCATCTATTTAAGCATGTTTAGCTATCTAACTAGTCACTCATTGGGCTATTCAGCTCATGCTTTTCAAAATGTTTTCTTACCTATTAGAGATTGTGAAATTGGTACCTAACTTCGTTTGCCAATCTGTTGGTGGCGAGTTTTGAGTTTTACGAGTATGTGTTATTTTGAGTTAGTTTTATTGGTCGTATGTAAGGTTGAAATTTTAGTTATGGATTGTTCAAGTGTTAGTTTTAACTCTAATGTTGGTTTATTATACATATGTCTATGTCAGACTCATGTTGTTGTATATTCTGCAACTATGGGCTACACTACAGTTTCTATGTATTTATAAATCGTTTAATATATTTTATGTTTCTGTTGTGTTATCAAGTTTTAGTTAGGATTAGGTTTAAGGTTGGTAGGTGTCGCTGAGGTAAGTGATGGTATTTGTTGACCAGTTACAACGTCTCTTAAGCTAAGAGTAGGTGGTCTGGAAGGGGATGTGACAATTTAGTACCAAAGCAATTAGCTCTTGGGAATGTAAAGTAAACAAGAAGTTCCTAGGAAATGGAACTTTAAAGATTAAAGTTAAGACCAGAAAGTAAAGTGTTAGTCTGTGTCGAGATATGTCGCCACAGTGAACAGTAAAACAAACTAAGTGGAAGTTAAGTTTGTGTTTGTGTTTATGTTCTGTCTAGGGAATCTATAGCGAGTCTAATGACTTTATGTGCTTTAGGAGTCATGCACCACGACCTAGCAGACGACGTAGGCAAGAGTAGGACGAGACACGAGGCTCTACTGAGAGGCAATCTGATGGGGAGTCTAATACCCTTAGAAGTCAGACTAAGTCAGAGGAAGAGGAGTATCGTAGATTTGCCCAGAGGTTTGTTCATACTTTAGGAGCAGGATCAAGCCCTAGAGATCATGGGAAGAAGTATGGCATAGAGCGGCTTAAGGCTCTAGGTGCCACGAGTTTTAAGGGTTTGACAGATCCAGGTGATGCAGAGTTGTGGTTGAATATGTTGGAGAAGTGTTTTGATATTATGGACTGCCCTATGGATAAGAAAGTCAAGTTAGCCACTAGAGGTGTAATCGATTTGGGATCGGTTGGGTTGGGAAACATTCTCAACCCAATCCATATTTTTAGGTTGTTTTGATTGGCAACCCGAATTAAGTTTTCAATCCAATCCGTAAAATATGGATTGGGTTGAGTTGGATTGTCAAGTTGAGAGACAGAGTACGAGAAGAGAGAGGAGATGGACGGCCAAGACGAACGACAAGGATAGGGATGACGACGAAGATAGGAGTTGAACGACAAAGAGGGAGGAGATCTGAGAAGATGAACGACGAAGAGGGAGGAGATCGAAGAAGTTTTAAGGAAGATGTACGACAAAGAGAGGAGATCTAAGAAGATGAACGACGAAGAGGGAGGAGATCTAGACTTGAGAAGACGAACGGCGCGAGGAAGAGAAATGTAGCAAAGGAAAGCACGCTTGATAAACAGTTCTTAACCTTAAATATTTTTTAAGTTTTATTAAATATCTAATAGAAATGTGTGTGTATATATATATATATATATATATATATATATATATATTATATTAATTCGGGTTGGGTTGAGTTGAACCAAATTTTTTACAAAAAGTTTTCATTGGGATATATAGTATGTAGATACCGTATTTTGTCCTTTTTTTAATTTTTATTATTTATTTATTTACTTTACTTTATTTTTTTATTTTATTGGATTTGAATTTAACTTTAAAAAAAACATAACAATAAAAAATTATAATCTCACAATTCCCCCTTGTTTTCCTCGACCACTTCCTCCATAAGTCTCTTAATTTTCTATTTCACATTTTTTTTCTTTCCCTCTTCACCATTCTCTCTCCCACTTTTCCCACCATCACAAGGATCCCTCTGCCTTCTCCCCACTCTAGCAAACAACTAACTCATGGTCCTATAAAAGGATCTCCGGAGGAATTTGAAAAGAAGATACGTTCAGATTTGTTTGTAAGGTGAAAGGGGTTGAGATTTTCTTTTAAGAAAAAGATACATTGAGATTTTATTTTTCACTTTAAAAAGAAATTCTCATTCGATTTATTTTCAATTGGGGAGGGTTGGAAAAGAAGCGAGCAAACTTTTCTCCCAAATTGGTCTTTTTCAAGGTATTTCTTTTTCTTTTTTATGAATTGCCTTCCTTTTCTTTTTCCTTTTTCAAATGAATGTTGTTTTTGATTAATTTCAATAAATTTGTGTTTGTTTGAATTTCGGTGAATTGAGTTTATTGTGACTTCAAAATTATTAGATTTAACATGACTTCAAATTTATCAGATTTAAGGTTTACTACGTAGTATCACGTTTATTTTAGTTGATTTGTTTTTTGATTTTAGTATAATTTGGCCTTTATTAAACTATTTTTTAATGTTTATTAAATTGGTTCTGTGGACGGTAGAGTTCGTTGAAAATCTGTAGACGACAGAGTTCGTTGAAAATCTGTGAACGACAGAGTTTGTTGAAAATTTGTTAATGACAGAGTTTGTTGAATGTGATATTAATTAATTAATTAGACTTAATTGATCATCATCAACTTTGTATTTCACATTGTTTTGCTATTATCATTATTATTCATTTTTCAATTTCCATAATTATAGAATGTATAATAAAAAATTCATTTGTTTTTTTTGCTAATGTTATATGTATCTAAAATTTAAGTTGAGGAAGAAGTAATGTTTCTTTGTGGGTTTTATGATTAAAATTTTATAAGTAGATGAAATTTCTCTCATTGTGAAAATTAATTAATAATTTGTCTTTTAAAAAAGTATAACAACTATTTATATTTTAAAATGAGACTGAGTAGCGTTTTTTTATGAATTTAGCAATTCTTTAGACACATAAAATTTCTCATTAAACATCTATGATACAGATCAAAATATCAAAATTTGATATTTTAATATTCTTGATGTGAATAAAAAAACCATCATTTGAAACAAAAAAACAAACTCCATTCTTTAATGGCTCTTATGCCACTCATAATTATCAATTGATGCTTATCATTTTTTTCTTAGATGTAAATTGAAAACCATGGCAAATTTTAAAAAAATCAAATCAAAGGTTTGTTTTGTGAACCTTTGTAATTTAGTTTAAAAGAAAAAAAAAATGATAACCATTTTATGGGTGTTATAGGGTTCTAACGCTTTCCCTAGACACACAACTAACTCCGTTAACCAAAATCTGAATTTATGTATATCAATCATACCTTAATATGGTTGGTGGCAACTCTGAACCTATTTATTTATTAAGATTAAATAATGAGGACGTCGGCAACACCGCATCGCAATCACGTTGCGACATAGTAAACACTTTGAACTTTTCTCAATGAACATCAATTGAGTTTACTTATCTAACTAATGAATTTGATGTCTTAAACTGTCAATCGTTCTAGAGTAAACTAAGACAAGTAAAGTTACACAATTTCTCATTATGGCAACATTTGTTCTCATTATTTTGTTCATTTTTACTTTGAACATAACTTGATCTCATGAGTATTTTAGATAATTTACCTTAAAATACTCATAGAAGCGGGCCCTTCACACTAATATAAGTCCTATAAAGTGATCGTATATGCTCTTTTCACAACTAATTATTAACCACTTGGAAAAACCATTAAATGTATACGTTACCCTAAAACCACATTTACAGTCTCATCGTTCTTAGAATTAGTAAGAAATTAAAATTTTCCAAGCAGTGGTTACTAAATTATCCAAAAATTGATTTGTCCATTGAACATTGATCTCGGGATTTCCAATTAACTAGCTAGGGTTGGGTTGTCTCTCTGGTTAACATTTAAAATTTAAGGCTTTAATCTCATTCTCTTTAATGAAATTTCTCAACCAACTCTCTTGCTATGCCTATTACAAGCGGATTCACAATATTATCTTCTAACTTTGTCTAGATAATTCTAGAAGAAAGAAGTTGTCTAATTGTATTAAGTTTTTGTTACAGAGACTTTTTATTATTCACTAAAGATATAAAAAAAATCTTTTAAATACAATTCAAACATATTTCAACCTCTTTTTCAATTGTTTTTCAATATTTTAAAACTTGGATTATTAATTGGATTAGTCACTTTCTCCAGTAACCCACAGTACGTACACAAAATTTTAAAGGTTTCAACCTTTTCCTAATTAATTAACAAGAAATTTCCTATGTTTTCATATAGGAAATTCTCATACAAAATAATATAATATAATTAAACTTCAAGCAATGGGAGACATATTCACACATGTCCTATCACAAATGTGGAATTCATTCATTGTAAATATTAGAAAATTTTCAACCATCATCGGTCAATTGGAATTAGTTTTTCGACCAAATCATCACCGACTCGACTATGATCGTTTTAGTAAATGTTTAAATCGACCTTGAAAATTGATGAGTAAATGTCAGTCGGTCGGTTTAACTTTTTGAAATTTTTCGATATGAAACTTTTTCAATCTGACTTCAATTTGGTTGGTCAACTCGATTTTTCAATCTATCACTCATCCCTAATTGTTATGACATCTTCTATCATATATATATTATCTTGTTCTAATGATTCTCATAAAATTTTGCCAAATCCACCACTATAATTCATTATATAGTGTGTTATCTAGTCCACTCAAAATGTGACTCTCGTATAAATTAAATAGTTTGCATATATTTCTATGCCTTAAGTGCAAACTAGTATTATGACAATTAAATTCTCATAATTAATTTCCTCCATGATTTCCACCAAAATGTGGTATAACAATTTTGTACTATCAATAACATTGACGAGAAACCGATCATCAAAATAAATAATTTTAGTGACCAAATTTTCCAAGTAATAAATATTTGTGAAACAAAATAAATAACATCACCGAACAATCGTCACAAAACAAAACCAATCAAGCAACAAACTAAACTTTGAGACATCCTCATTATGCAAGAAACTTAAAACGAGATGAGAACACTAAGCTTAATACCAATTATACATAATAGTAGGAAAAATTTTCATAAATCTAACAAACCTCCAAAATGTTTACGGTCCGTGTAACAAAATGAAAAAGTCCATGAAACTGACCATTTTTTTTAAATTTCAAGATTGTCCTTCCTTATCACCGTTTTTCTTCTCTTCTCTACTGCTATTTTTTCTTTTCCTCATTTGCGATTTTTTTCTTTCCATCATCCTTTTCTATTCTTCTCCACTTTTTTTTCTTTCCATCGTTCTTTTCTCTTCTTCTACATTTTTTTAAATACTTTCATTTGTCCTTCCTTTCCATATCATTTCTTCTGCTTTCTTTCTTTCCATCGTCTTTTTCTCTCATTTTGTAATTTTTTTAAAAAAAATCAAACTATTATTTAGTTGTTTTTCTTTTCTTTTCATCGTCTTTTTCTCTCCTTCTGCAATTCTTTTTTATTTTTTTTCAAATTTTTATTTGGTTGTTTAAGATCGTGTGCCAAATATTGAAAATCATGAAAAAAATCGTTTGAGATATTGGATTGTCAAATGTAAACGATCGTGTACCAAAAATAGCCAAATATAAACAATCATTTTCTAAATCTAAACAATTGTGTACCACAGAATCTTGAAAAAAATTGTTGCCAAATCTAAACAATAGTGTATAAAGAATTTTGAAAAAATCTTTTGGATTTGGATACGATCAAATCTAAATGTATTACGCACGCTGGATGCCAATTAATCGTGAGATATTTTTGGTATTTTCCATTGTGGCATGTGGCTTTTTTCCGTTTTCAAAATTGTTTTATAGCTTTGTTATATATTTTAAAAGACGGCTAATAGTAAACAACATATCTAAATTGGACAATTAAAAAAAGAAAATTTCATAGGGTAACATTTTGAGAATATGATATAGCAAATATAGCACATTGTTTTAGAATTTTACAAATATGGCAAAATTTTCACTTATAAAATCTCTTTATCTTAAATTTGCTATTATTCCTAAACTACCCTTAAATAATTTATTTCTCTTCCTCTTTTTATTGCTCTACTCATTATTTATTTATTCTCTCACTTTTTAAGGCCTTAATTATTTATCTATTCTTATACGAGCACTACAAGAATACGGATTTATCACGACGCACAAAACGACGTCACTTAAACCTGCATCGATGTAAATCAACCTTTACCGACGTTGGGACATCGCCGTACAGGCCTTTCCGCAATGCAAAGCTCCTTCATGTTGCGGAATATTTAATAAATAAAATATGATTTTAACTTTCCGCGACGTTGTGAGGCCCCGCGTCACAGATTGGTGATAATCCACGACGTGGCGCCATCCACGTCACAAAAATAGTGGCGATTTAAATTCATAAATTAAACCTACCGCGAGGTCGCGAGGCCCCACGTCGCGATTGGTCATAATCCCCAATGTGGGGCCATCCACGTCGCAAAAAATATTGGCCATTTAAATTTGTAAATTAAACCTTATGCGACGTCGCGACGTCCCGCGTCACAGATTGGTGATAATCCACGACGTGGCGCCATCCACGTCACAAAAATAGTGGCGATTTAAATTCATAA
>JBBPDI010000025.1:6705028-6721999 GCA_037974545.1 Cucumis variabilis | reverse complement strand
TATTTGATACAAACGCAATGATCCAACGCATTCGTGTAGTTGACATGCGAGTGAGGGTATCCTATACAATGAGTTTGCATAAGACCGGACCGTGAAATAGTAACCACTGGATGTAACTCCGTTAACTAGTTAGGTTTCTATTTCACTAGGATGACCTAGGTAACTTAGTCTTAATCCTGAATGTATTATGAACTCCTGCTTGCAAGGTGAGAGTGGCTAGATTGTCAACTCAATAAGCTTATCATTTTGGAGACAAGACCGAGTGAGGGGCTGGGAACATAATTACACAAGATGGAATTCACTCATTCCCTACTTTAGGATAAGTAGATAAGTGCTCCCTTAAATTGTGTCTCCAAGTCTTGAACAAAGGGCCCTACCCTCTCTATGGCACAAGAGGGGTTTCTGTTTATTGATAGGACCATAAATAGGTTATTTGTTAGAGGAGCACCGATATTCAAGGATTAGAGGTAACCCAGGGGTAAAACGATAAATTGACCCAACTAGTGTGACAAACACTCGTGAAGGACTAGCTTACTATTATTGGTCTATATCTGTGGATATAGAAATATATCTATAGTGAGAAGAGTTTAGGTCCCCTTCCTAGCTCATAAAGGATAATGAGATTTATTCATATTGGTTGTAATTTGAAACGTTCAAATTTACTTTGGAAATTAGTTTAATGTATAGTGATACATTATAATATAAAGTTTATTAAACTTTATTATATAAATTTAATTTTGGATATGATTCAAAATTAATTTATGAGAGATAAAATATTTGAATGAGTTTAAATATTAATTTAATATGAATTGGATTCATATTAAAATTAGGGACATTTTTAAAAATAGCAAAATAAATTAAAATATTTACAAGGTATAGCAAAATTTTAGATTCTATCAATGATAGTTTTCTATCACAATATCATATGAATGATTATTAGAGATAGAATTTGCTATAGGTTTGAAATATTTCGTAAAATTTTCTATTTTTGAAAATTTACCTTAAAATTATTGGTTGTGAGAGAAACTTATATTTGAATATGATTTAAATTTAATTGAAATTAAATATAAGATATTTAATTTAGCTATTAATTAATTAGAGAATTAATTAATATTTTAGTTTTAGTTAATTAAATTTGATTTAATTAAATCTATAAAATATTGCAAAGATATTCATTCAAATAAGATTTGAATGAAATATTAATTAAATATGATTTAATTAATTATTAAATAATTATTAATTCTTAATTAATTAGTAGATTTAATAAGAGAATCTCATGATTCTCTTCTACTCTTTTTCCTATTCCAAGAAGGAACGACATTTATAAATATCTAGAAGAAAACCGTTTTCTTTCAACAATTTATCAAGAAAAGAAAGGCAAGGTTTTTGCTCTGCAAAAAAAAAAAATAAAAAAAAAAGATTTTTGCTCTAAACTTTTTCCCATCCCAATTGATTCCCACAAACCAATCTCATTCCAGAGGATATGAAGGTCTCCGACGGGTGGTATCCCAATTTGGTGGTTTACAAATCCAGAGATGTCAAGAAAAGTAAGTTTCTTGTATCTTTTAAATAACAAAAAACATGCTTAGTTTTTTATTTAGAATTTTGATTCTAAAATTTTGCCAATGTACTGGTATTTTGGGATTTCCAAATTAATTTAAGAAATGGTCCTGTAGAATCTTTCGCTGCCATAGGACTTTTATCCCTTCAATTCAACGCACGGTAATCTACACAAAACTACTAGCTACCATCTTTTGAACTAGTACTAGGTTTAATTATGCTCGATGCCATCGTTTCATCAATCAATCTTTCCATCTCCTTCTTTTTTGTTTGCTTGTTAATTTCGTGCTTGGACTTAGTGGTTTCAATTATGTTTAATTCAACTACAATACGTCACAAAGTCAAATCATTGCGCATAATGCGCTCATTGTAACTCTTTATATCCCATGTTCCCATTGTAGGTGATGAGTCAAAGGGCATGATCATAGTCATGAGAAAGGCTCACAATGTACCTCTTCATCGCCTAATTCTTAAGTCCTCGTTGAGTACAGTTTTCCTACTGTTGTCCAAGTGCAAGTGAAACAGTAGGTTTACCTGGGTGATTCAGGATCGAACACAGGAAATTGTTGTTAGATATTAGTTCTAGAGTCCACTCTTCATTTAGGCAAGTTGGAAGAATTTAAGAATAACAAATGTAAGCATTAGCTCATTACACAATGAAAGTGTGCGAGGCAACGAGAAGAGAAAGATAAAACAATGCATCTAACTTGCACTAGGGAAAAGAGGGTGGAAATGTCCGCATGATATTATATGAATAAGTAGAGAAATAACCTTGACTCGATCTAACTTACTAAGACACACTTATGATTAAGGCATGCTTCTCTTGAATACATATATGTCAACTATGACTGATTTTCAGAGATCTATATGAACAAGTGTGGCTATGTAAAGACCCAAATTCTTTCGAACTTGACTGAGGTTGTTACTTGAATACTAGACTCATTTTTAACATAAAAACTGGATAAGATTAAATGAAATTTTTACGATGACAAGGAGAATTTATAAAAAAGTTTGGGCTCTAATTAAAAAAAATTTTAAAAGTTCAGTTTAAATATCAAAAGAGAGTTAAATCACGAAAAAAAAACCCGAACAGTCTCAACTACTAAGAAAAACCCATAAAACATAGACAATTAGCAAAAGCGGTTTTAAGGATGTTTCCCAATGGCAATCACGACTCCTTCTTGTCCCTCGTCGGTCCGCCTTCCTTGTTACCTTTGCCTGAAAAATTTAAACATAAAAGGATAAGTATAAACATACCCAGTAAGAGACCCACTACTGATCCCGTTAGGGAAAAATTAAAACTGTTAACTTCCTATTGGGGGTGCCCTACTCTTTATCAATCTTGTGATCCCGTAGGAACACACACAATCAGTCTAATGCCCTGCAGGACATATATATCAATCTAGTGCTCTGCACGAAGCACATATTAGTCTAGTGCTTTCAAAGGATGCACAACATGTGGCGATCTCGTAGGACACCTGCAAGTCACGCTACCCAATAGACAAAGCTAAAAATTTCTCCTCAATCTAGTATAAACATTTAACCAGTCCAATTTAGCATGCCTAGTCAGTCAAAAAATAGCAATTTAAATTACCATCAATTCGTTCTTTCAGTTCAACACATTACAATTAAGTTATACAAACCAACACCTAGCCGAACAATATCATAGTGGTTCCTCAACGAATAAACGTGTACATGAACATCGCTCTCCTTAAGTTAGTCAACTCAGTTTGGTTAATTTAATCCTATCTACAACCCCACTCATGCCCTAACATAACGGCCAATAACCCACGATTCAATCCACACAAGGTTTTCAATTCAGTCATAATCAAATATACGCATTAGTCAGTCCATCGTAATTCAATAGAATTCACACAGCATAGCAGTTATAAATTTCAAAATTTCATATCAGACCGTAAATCCCAGATCAATAGAAATTCATGCAGATAGCACATCTCAATTTCATCATTGGGTCCAGTAGTAAGAACCCTTACCTTGCTTTTATACAAGTTCTTCAATCTAACCAATTCCAATAGTTTAATCCTAAACATAAACAACATAGATCAATATCCTTCTACATAGTTTCATTCATTCAATTCACCCCAAATGTGAATTTGGCGACTTACGCAAGCCGATGGAAAGTCGAACTCCACCTCAACCTATTGAAAATCAAGGATCCGCTTATCGACCTCAATTTGACACCTTTTAAGAACAACATTAGAGAACCATTTAATTGACATTACACCTCAACGAATCTATCACGTGAAAACCATCAAATTCATTGTTATAAACTTAAATTACGACCCGATACTTCTTATGGAAAGGCAAAAATTGCACTTAGTATAGGTGAAATCGACGCGCGTGAAAGGCAGAATGAAATGATACGCGAAGAGGTGCCGAAACCACAGCTGAAAGACAGCAAGTCGCAGTTGGAATGAAGGGAATGCGCGGCGGCACAGAGGCACAGAGGAGGGAGGAGCAACGGCGAACGCTTCACAGAGGGTCACGACGCACTGATGGTGAGCTGTGAAAAGTCGCGACGGTGCGAAACAGTTGAAGGGGTTACGGGCAGCGACTTCGTAAACTAAAGTGGATGGTCAGTAGCGTTGCGGGATGTGGCACAGATGGGTTTTGTCAGACGGGATGGGCTCAGCTAAAACAAGGCGACGATAGGACAGCTCGAGACGGAGAGGATCTGAGTGGCCGACGGTGGACGACGGACGGCTAGGGCAAGGGAAGGAAAGGAAGAAGAAGAAGAAGAAAGGGGGGGCACGGGGGAGAAGGGAAAATATTTTTCCTTTTTTTTTTTCTTTTTTTTAAAAAAATTCATTAATAATAATAATTATTATTATTATTACCTTTCCAATTTCTTTTTCCTCCACTTCTTTCCTTCTTATTAGAAAATTTGCTCTTCCACATCAAGTATAATAAAAAAAACACCCAAAATTTAAAATCCTTAAATAACAAGGAAAACTAACTAAAAAAAACCTTTGAGTTCGGGGTGTTACAGGTTAAGTGAGTTATATCTAGAAGAAAACCCAGTATGCATCTTATTGTATTTCGTGATTAAGGACTATTATCTCTTGACAACCAATGTCCATACTTGTCCTCCTTTTGGGATCCAAATGTTAGAAATACTTTTGTGGAGAGGCAAAGTTCCTTTTCACGCATGCTAATTAAGTTTTAGCTACTTTTCCTCTTGGGCAGTTAGCAACTCAGGATGGTCAAGCAATCACAAAAGCATAATTAATACGTTAAAAATTATAAGTGACTCATCTTATCAAGAACTATCACCTACTCAAACCCTTGATAGCACATTGACTTGCAGAAGAGGAGAGATAAAAGATTGAATGGCTATGTTTATATAAACAAATCCAAGAATGTAAGTATAGGTTTATAAAGAATATATACCATATGAGGTATACAATATAAATTAAAACAATAAAGTGGAAAGAATAGAAAGTGGAATGCTATTACAAGTTAGGAAATCAAAAGATTTTTTTTTTTGTTTCTTCACGACTGCATATTCTCCAGGTAGCTTTCTCTCTCTCTTTACAAAGACTATCTTTTGGTTTATCAGACCTTCTTGGCTTATTTGGGCTCCCTCTTCTTGGTGGAGACGAAGTGCTTGTATAGGCTGCCTTTCGACAAGAAACTTTTATTCTTCTGAATATGTCAACGCTGACATCTAACCCTAAGAAGTCACATCGTTCCAACTACCATTCTTGTCTTCTTGTGAGCTTTCCTCTCTTGAGGTTTTGGTTCCTTGTCTAGGGTTGTTGATCACCAAGTGAGATTCATTGCATAGCCCTTCCGCAAGATGTCACGTATGAGATGCTCCTTTCTTATTTTCCTCATTGTCTTGCGTTTAAACATGATAACCGCGTAAAACAGAAATGACATTTATGTAAACTATATTTCTAAATATTTATGCATTTACAACATAAGTCATGCGTTTTGATCATCCCCTTATGTGTTTTAACCTCATTATTCTAACAAAAAGAGCTATAACAACGATTATTTCTGCAAGTTATAATTGGTTTGTATATCTATAAGGTCGAACATTGACTAAATTAGTCCCCTTCTTAAGGTGTATGTGATGTTCAATAGCACGTTGTGGTGGCAAATCTCCAGGCCAATAAAAAATGTCTTCGTACTTAGCTAACAAGACTGGAATAGACTCATGAATGGTAGGCACTTCATCAACCCAATATAATTCTACAAATGTCATTCCACCTTCCAAAGTTCTACAATCAATCAGAAATCCCTGATTGAATTTTGTCCATGTCTTCATCATGTGCTTCAAACTCACCCTAGCCTTCGTCAGACTCAGATCTCCCTTAATACAACCTTGTTTCCATTTTGTATGAATGTCAAAGCAAGTTTTCGCCAATCTACTTTGGTTACTCCCAATATTGCCATTGCATACAAAGAATTGCATCCATCCCTTCAATTCTAATGGTAAAAGATTATTCACAACCTTCCAGTCACCCAACTGCAGTTCCACTTGGCTATAAATTCCCTTCCCTTATACAACAAATCCAGAATCCAAAAAAACCCCATAATGAGAAGTTTCCTCCAACGGCAATAACAAGTTACTAACTTTTAAGATATAAAATTATGGTTCGCGTCACAATCTATCAACATTACTACTGACCTTTCTCGAATCATTTCTTTAATTTTCATAGTTCCAGGGTTTGTTAATCCCACCACTGAATTTGGTGATAATTTAATAACGGGTTCTTTCTGTTTTTCAACTTCAGTTTCCTATACCTAAACTTCCACTTTTGAATCCTCTTCTTCCACTACTTCCAGTTATTTCCCATTTGCCCGAACAACTAATGCTCTAAGTTCCTTCTGATCTTTCACTTTACACTTATGGCCCACAAATTTTTTTTCCTCACAACGAAAACAGATACCTTTCTCACGTCTAGCCTGAAATTCAGCATCAGAAAGTTGTTTTAATGCCCCCCCCCCATAAATTAGGTTCACCTGCCACTCCCTGAAGTGTAATCGTTCGCATTAGAACAGTACCTTCCTGCCTTATTATCATTAGAAATCACAGGAGTCAAAGGTTTAAAAGATTCAGAAAAATGGAATTTTCCATCCCCTGCATGTTTGAAACTTGATTCTCCCTTTATCATTTCTCGGTTCTCAATCTTTTGGGCCAACTTCATCATTTGAGCAAGCCCAATAGGTTCCCAACATTCCATATCTGGCTTAATCCATGGTTTCAAACCATTCATAAATGTCTCTTCTAAGACAATCTTCTACAAAATAGGCAATGGTGCCACTAATTTATCAAATAAGTTTCAGTATTCTTCCACTGTAGTCTCTTGCTTGATCTTTAAAAATCTTCCTAGAATTGATTCCTCACGACCTGATCAAAATCGAACAATAAGTTTCTACTTTAAATCTTCCCAGTTATCAAACGGTTCACGATCTTCATGAGATCTATAACAATCCAAAGCTACTCCATCAAAACTAATGATGGACACAGTCATTTTTTCTGACTCACTCGGTTTGTGTATCAGAAAGTATCTCTCAGTCCTAGATTATAAACAAATATTTTCACAATGAATCATATAAAATCCTAAAAAGGTAGAAGGAATAATGGGGAGGAAGAGGAAAAAAAAAGAAAAAGCATCTCAATGAATCACAAAATATCTCAAATTACTTGAGGCACAAAAAAATTTATATGCGGATGAACTGCATTAAGCATATGAGTTGAGAAAATGAATTAGAATGAGAATGTGCCAAAATTATCACAATCAAAATCTAGAAGAAAGTCACTTTTCGAGTTATCTGATAAAATATAAATTTACCATCTACTCTTTAACTTAAAATTAAAACTTTAGTTTGTTAAAAGTTATTATCTTATTTGACATTCTAGTCATTCAAACATAGAAGCCACATTACCATTTCGATGGAGAGTTAATGAAATCTTAACGATAGAGACCAAATTATGCTCTTTTTTAAAAATTCAAAAACTAAAAGCAGACACTTTTGAATGTTTAAGAACCAAAATAGAATAAGATACAAAATTTAATAACAAAAATAGAATAAATCATAAAAAAATATTGAAACTCAATAAACGCATTTTGTAAAAAGTGAAAAGTTAAAGATATTAATGTAATAAAGCTCTATCTTTAGGCTCTATGCCATGAAAGTTTAGAGAAACCAAAAGTATATTTTAACATTTTTATTTATTATCTGGCAGCTGTATTTCTAAAATTATGCCAAAATTAAAAAAAGTATAGAGAATTATTTATAACTCATTTGTTAACTCTTTATTTTTTTTTTAAACTAATCAGATAGGTCTCATTTGGTAACTTTTTTATCTTGTATTTTATATTTTTGAAAATTAAGTTTAGAAACACCACCCCACATCTAAAATTTATTTGTTAATTTCTTTTTAGAAAAATTGTAAAACTCACTCCTAAAGTATAGTGGTAGTGATAGTTGTCATTTACGGTTAAACATTCGATTTTAAAATTTGAGTTCTCAAACTCATGTAAGTGATTAAATTGGATCAAATTAAACCTTCAAACTTACATAATCTATAATATATAAAGTGTCAGAATTGTATCCCTGATTTTTTTAAAAAAATTTACATCTATACCCTTAAAATGGAATTAAGATTTTAATAGAATTAAGCTTTTAATTCATTTATCATAAATACTATAAATTATTACATCAACAATAAATGGTAGATTATGTAATTTAATTTTTGATATTGAAAGGTATATCGTTTGACAATAAAAAAAAAATAACGTAATCATTTAAATTATTTTCCTTAAATTTCAATTTATAAAATTGTAATTATTTAAATCTTATTAAATTTATGTTTTTCTATTTATCAATGAATTTAATAAATTACATTTTATTAATATAATTAAATTAAATTATAATTATTTATTTATAAGATGCATTAATTATGTAATGTAATTATTTTAATTACTAACCTTAAATTTCAATTTATAAAATTGTAATTATTTCAATCTTATTAAATTTATGTTTTTTTAATTTACTACAAAAAAAAGATTGTAACATAATATTTACATTAGCTAATATTTAAATGATATTTCAATTACCAATTCAATAATTGTTTCTATTTTACGTAATTAGGTTCGAAATATTTTCTTTATCTTAGAGCTCATTTTAGATCACAAAACAAAAGGTATTGCATTTTTTATTTACTTTTTTTTTGTTTTCAATTATAAATTATTTTTACAAATTTATGTAAATTAATCTGAATCTAATAGTTTCCTTAAATTTTCTATGTACTAGATGACGAAAATCACGATTATGAATTTGAAACCTTTTTAAAAAGGTTGGTTTACAAAGCTAACAATAGTGGAAGAGTTCGTTGTTCAACGATTTAAAAATAGAAAAGGAGAACCTCTCCAAATAAAAAAAAAAAAAGTTATAGGAGTTGGTAAAGAGGTAAAAACTATATATTTTTAAATTTTTTTTTGTAAATGCTTAAAAATGATTTTTTTCATAGGAAGAATGCATCCAAATAACCATGTTTAATGAACAAATTGAAAAGTTCAATACAAAGTTCGAAAAAGGAAAAACAATTATGATAATTGATGGCAATGTGAAGCCAATTGATAGAAAATATCCAAATATCAACGATAAAATTGAAATAATGTTACAAAATAGCGAAGTCGAGGAATTAGAAGATGCAACATATAAATTGAACGATTCAGAAATTGTGAATTTCAAATTACTAGCGAAGGAAGGCAGCCTACTATCTCAAATGAGTATGTATATCATTTTTTTTAAACATTATTTTTCTTTCCTTTAGTATAAAAAATTTTATTTGTAGATATTATAGGTGCAATAATTCAAGTTAAATCAATGATAATTAAGAAGTGGAATGAAAACCACACAAAGAAAAGAGGGGTTCATTTAATGGACAACAAGTAAGTTATTTATATTTTTCGTACATAATCTTTATATTCAATATTGACTATTAAATAAATTTTCCTAATTGCATGCAGATTCAATATTATAAAATTGATAGTGTGAGATGATTTGGCTGAAAATGAAGGAGCATTTTTAGAAGACAATTGCAAGAACATTAATATAACGTTTTGTTTGTTTTTACATGTTAGGTGAAATCTCTGTATCATCTACAAATATTAGTCTCATTACCATAAATCAAACCTGTGAGATGGCAAAGGTATTAAAGACAAGGCAAGCATAATTAAATAAAATCATAGTTAAAATATAATTTGCTATTGTCTAAACAAATTACTAACAGTA
Organism: Cucumis variabilis; assembly: GCA_037974545.1. Lineage (NCBI taxonomy): Eukaryota > Viridiplantae > Streptophyta > Magnoliopsida > Cucurbitales > Cucurbitaceae > Cucumis > Cucumis variabilis. Next base: position 6,712,165 of record JBBPDI010000025.1, on the reverse strand, counting down.
TTTATTTTTCTAGGTTTAATAGCCTATCCAAGATCGTACGCATAGGGATCTTCTAGATTGAAGCAAAAGAAGCTAACATGAATGACATAATCAAAGGGAAGATTGAAAATAAAAATGGTTATTTTATTGATAAAATTGTTAGGATTCAGAACAAAGAAAATTCATGGTTTGAAAAATGTACTTCATGTAATGACAGACTCTATCCCTTAGATTCTGAAGTAACAACATCATGTCAAACATGCGAAAATGATAAATCAACTTTTATTAGAAAGTTTATGTTGAGATTGACGATATTAGATGAAAATGATGAAACGAATGCAACAATGTTTGATGCTTCAGAGAACTTAATTGGATGTAGTGTGACAGAATACTATAAGATTTATAGGTACATTACAAATATGTAAATAATTAAATTTCACACAATTTTATGTACTGGAAATTTATTTCCATTATAAATTGCAAGTGTCTAAAAAGGAAAAAGTATATTCTATCAAAATTTAGTACTTTCTGAAGACAAGACGTATTGTTTTTTTTTTGGTAAGAATGGATAAAACAACCAAAGTCGATCGTGCATGAAATTAAATTGTTGTTCAAGAAATTTGTACTGTTGAATTTATGACAAGGAAACGACACAGGAGCAACAAAGAAAAAGAAGAAGATGAAAAAAAAAGATGAAGTTGACATAATGATATATACTACGAAGGATTTTTAGGTTTATGTTTTTTAAAGTGATTTTTTTTCAATGACTTAATCTTTTTTAATTTTCCTTTGCAATTTGAAAATGATATGAATTATTTATATTAAATCAAATTGAAATTTTCTTACTCTTGATTATTTTTTAAATGAGTTTCTTCATTCATATATAAAATTATTGGGAACAAAAAAAAATTCACAACTGACAAAAAGGAGACAATGTAAAAATCAAATATTGTCCTAATCAATATAACAAAAAACTTACAATCAATGAAAATATATAACATAAAAACAAAATCAAACTCTAAACAATGAAATTGACAAAAGGAAAGAAATTTTAACTGACATTTACAGTAGTATTAAAACTCACATTTACAATAACTACAAAATAAATTAAAAATTAAAGGTGTAAAATGATTTAACGTTATTAATTGTAATAAAAGCTTTTGCATAATTACTATAATTGTCATAATTACTCACAGAAAATATTACATCGATCATAAATCATAGGTTATGTAATTTAATTATAGATACTAAAAAATAAATGAAATAAAATTTAAATAAGACCAAGGAAGAGACAAAATTAAAATTTATTATTATTATTATTATTAAAAAGAAAAACAAAAGAGGAAAAAAAACGAAACACTTAAACCTTGCACCCTAAACAAAATTAAACATAATAATTAAAAAAAAACATATAAGTGAAGAAATTTAAAAATATATCATATATATGTTTTATTACATTTAGTTAAGACAAATAATAAAAAATAAATGATTAGATATTATCATTTGACAGTTACAATAATGATGGTAATGTAATCTAACAATCAATGAAAACATATAATTTACCTTTATATTGACAGTTTTAAGATTATATTTGGTTTATCATATATAAAAACTCTCTAAAACAAATATATTTCTGAGTCTATTTTCAACTTTGTTTATTGAACAGCGACATCTCAACATTATTTCAGGTTTAAGAAAATTTTATTTTATTTTGTATATCGTTGTTAAATCTATAAAATTTAATATATCTATGTTTTTTTTGCAGTTTATTACACAAGTTACAAAATTTAGACTGATAAGTTATCTAATTCAAATAATTTGATTTGTCTAGACATTTAATTATAAATGATTTGAGGAAGAATTATGTGTATTTTGTTCATATTTTTGATAAACATGACTACTAAATTATGAAACAAAATGAAAACATTTAAAATCTACCTAAGTTTTGGTTATCAAAACTTTATTTAGTTCAAAAACGAAATTTGTTTATGTTTCAGTTCTTAGAGCATATGTTATATAAACATAAGATAGCTATTATGATCATTAAATAACACCAAAGAAGTTATGTTTGTAAACAAAAAAAAATCTATTACAACATACACAAAAACTATTAAAATAGATCTAAAAAAGAAATAAGAACATGAAGAATAATGGAATATTAACAAACTAAGTGTGCAAAAAAATGAAACACTTACAAGCAGAACAATTAAACAAGAAATACAAAATAAATAATAATAGAAAAAATTGCAATTAACTTTTTAGTTACCTTAGTCCTTTTTCTCTTTGATTTCTTTCAAACGCCATAGATTTAATATAAATCCTCTATTTGAATCATCAACTGATTTGGATATGAATAGTCTCTTATCTTCACCTCCCTCAAAATTTAAGTTCTTAAGAGAGGCAGAAGAGAAACTACAGAAAATTGATGGAAGAAACAGTTCATAAGAAGAACAAGAAGATCATAAACAATAACTCTGGATTAAGTTAAGAAATTGTAAAAAGTCTAAAAATTAAATACGAATCAAACACAAGAAAAGACCAAACCATAAAATCAAAAAGTTGAACACACAAACTTGATCGTTCATGCATGAAGTCGTTGCTGAAAAAGTGACAAAATTGTTTCTTCTCTTTTCTTTTGACAACTATATTAAGCAGAATAGAAAAACTTCATTTTTAAAGATTTGCAACCATGTACATAAGGAAAAAATTACATAGAAAAGATAAGTTTTAATAAAATAAAAGAATTTTTTGTTAAGAAAAAAATACGAAAACGTAGAAATAGAAACTTTCAATCAAAGAGAAATATTATTTTCTAAATGGAAAATAAAAACAATAGAAATGGAAAATTTCAATAAAGAAAAATAGAAAAATAGGAGGGGTAAAATTATGAAGAAAAATTTGAATTTAACAAAAATGTACTTTTTAGAAAAAATAAAAGAAAAAAAAACGACATATATTGTTCAAGAATTATGAAAATGAATTAAATCTAAATATAAGTAAAATGAAAAAAAATTGTAAGATAAACCGAGATCTTCTTCAAAAGGAAGACGAATATATGGAAAATAAAAAAAAATATTGAGAAGTGTGCAAAAACAAGGATTTGGAGTGACATAATAACCTTTAATTTGGTGGGGCTCGATGAAGAAAGAGGTAGAATCATTTAGCTTGAAAACTTAATTTTCCTTACACATGAGATAAGATGATAATTATTGAGAATTTGAAGAGATCAAATTTTATTTCGTGGAGTTTCATGAAAATATGTTATTTATAAATAAAAAAAATATTTTAATTTTATATTATTTATATAATTTAGTAAATAATCATTTCAACTTATTAATTTACAATGTCATAAAAATTTATATCAAGTGATTTTAAAACGTTAAAATGATGAATAATTTAAAAAAATAATGTAATGCATGGAATTATGGCATTTTGTGGCTCCATACACAGATAACATGGAATCATCATCTAGAAAACCGTACACATAGGATATGAAGATAATTATTGAGAAGTATGTAAGAGTGATTGTTATTTAAAAAAAAATTTAAGAAATAGGTAAGGAATAATTTTTTATTTTGTAAGATTATTTACTTTTTAATTGTAATTTAAAAATGCGTAAGAAAAAAATAGTGTAAATGTTAATTTCTAAAAAAATATTTTTTCTATAAATTTTCTATTTTTTAAACTTTTATTTTAGTCTTTTTAAATTTTGTACTATTTATATGTAATATAAAAGTCATACTCTTTTAATATAAGTTTCACCATATATTTATAACTTCAATTTTTTCATATTGTTTTAAGAAAACTATACCATTAAATCATATGGGTAAAACAACACTTATGAAAGAAAAAAAAATTATGTTGAAATTAGCAACATTTTATTAAGGGAAAACATGAATATTCATGAAAAGGTTAAAGGAAAAAAAAACAAAGCATTAATACCATTAATATTAAATTAATTATTTCGATTGTATGATCTAATAAAATTATATATATCAAATATTATAAAAATCAAATAGTTAGTTTAAAAAAAAACTATTCAAACTACATACATATATATTGTAATTCAAAATTTTAGTATTACTTGCGTTTGCTATTAAATCATGTCAGTGGACCGACATCATTTGAGTCTTTATTGATAGTCAATGGAAAAAGAGTTCAAACATTTAAAGATACAACAAAAGAAAGAGGACTCCTAGAATCTGATGAAAGTGTAACAGAATGTTTGGATGAAGCGACTTTGTTTGAGATGCCTTATGTTCTTTGAAGACTTTTACAACAATCTTAGTGTATTGTGAACCTGTAGATGTTAGAAAATTGTGGAAAAAATATTCTCATGAAAAGTTACATGATTATAGAAAACACGAGCCAGAGAATGTAGAATATCAATTGCAACACAGTTTAAGAGATATAAAAGTGTTCCTAGAGTCAATGGATAAACAAATCACTATGTATAATTTGCCTGAAATCAAACATATGCCAGAAGGCGGAAACAATTGCTATATAAAAGAAATAATTGATGAAAAATCAATTGTAGTATCAGATGAAGATATTCAAGCTCCTTCAAAGTTGAATGAAGACCAAAAGATTGCATACAATATTATTGTTGACAGAATTGTGAGTAATAAAAGTGGTGTATTTTTTATTAATGGGCCAAGAGGAACCGGGAAAACATTTTTGTATCGTGCTTTGTTAGGTACTATAAGACCAAGAAATATGATTGCAATTGCAACAGCAACATCAGACATTGCTACTTCAATTATGTCAAGGGGCCGAACAACTCATTCTAGATTTAATATATCCATTAGAAACACATGAGTCATCTGTATGCAATATTTCTAAGCAAAGAAACAAGGTAGAATTGATCAAGCAAGCAAAATTAATAATTTGGGATGAGGCGCCAATGGCAAAAAAGACCACAGTAGAAGTAGTTGGTAGAACTTTTAGAGATTAATGGATAATCCAGAACCATTCGGTGGAAAGGTGGTTGTGTTTGAAGGAGATTTTTGACAAGTGTTACTTGTTGTTCCATGAGCTACAAGACAACAAACTAATGAAAGTTTGGTAAAGTCATACCTTTGGAATAAAATGGAGAAAATCCAACTAACTAAAAATATGAAAGCTCAAGGTGATACCTGTTTTGCAGAATATTTGTTGAAGATTGGAAACGGAACTGAACTGTCAACAGAAGATGATTATATTTGCCTCCCTGCCAATATCACTGTTACAGGTGCAAATGAAGAAGATTCAATATTGAAGTTATTGAATATTGTTTAGCTTGATCTCAAAACATGACCAATAGAGCAATTCTATCAACAAACGAGTATGTTGACCAAATCAATGAAAGAATGATCGAGCTGTTTTCTGAAAAAATGGAAGAATTCATGAGTTTTGATGAAGCAATTGATGATACACATAATTATTATCAAGTGGAATTTCTCAACTCATTGTTGCCTAACGGTGTTCCTCCACACAAATTGTTTCTAAAAAAAAGATTGCCCAGTTATACTATTGACAAACTTAGACCCAGGCAATGGTCTATGTAATGGAACTAGAATGGTTTGTCGTGAGTTTTGCAAAAATATAATTTATATAGAAATTGCAACTGGATAAAATGCAGGAAATTTTTTTTTTCTACCACGAATACCAATGAGTCCTGCAAACGACGAAGGGTATCCATTGAAGTTCAAGAGAAAACAGTTTCCAATAAGATTATGTTTTGCAATGACTATCAATAAGGCTCAAGGACAAACAAAACCAAATGTAGGATTTTATCTTCCTCAAGATTTCTTTTCTCATGGTCAACTATACGTAACCCTATCAAGAGGAGTTTCTATGACAACAACAAAAGTACTGGTGAAATTAAAGGTTTTGTCGACAAAAAAACATTGTATACAAAGAAATTTTGAATTTGTAGCTTGAATTGTTTAATTTGTTGTATTCACGGTTATAATAATTATTATTGGAAAATTTATAAAAATCAACAAAGTGAGCAAAATATTTACACTCGCAATACCAAATAGAGTGAGTTTCTTTTTTACATTGTTTTTGGTAATTTACATGAGGTGAAAATAGTTTTTTCTTTTTAAAAAATTGGCATTATTATTTGTATTATGTAGAACAATCGTTGAAATACATACTTTTTCAATTACAGATTGATTATTTAACAACGGTGTATCGTTCTAAACTAAATCAAACAAAACAAACTAATAAATTAAATAATTTAAACAATACATAATCAAAATAAACAAAATCAAAATTAAATTTTATAGAAATATATTAAATTCGCATAAACATATCTCGAATACTGAATTATTAAAATAACTTTAAAACTAAATTATTGAAATAAAATTTAAAAATAGAAAAATGTGCATCTCACGTGGTAATACACTAGTTGTATGAAATTGTAACATTCTATATAAATTAAATGATTCAATTTTATAATAATGGGTATATTTTCTAGAATTATTGTGAGCATGAGGGTCCAAATATTTGGAGGCTGAATTTTTAAAAGTTTGAAAGTGTACTTACAATTACCTTCATATTTTAGCGGTGGGTTTTGCAATTTCCCTTTTGTTCTTTACCTATGTACTTAAAAACCATGTCAAATTTTAAAAACATAAAAATAGTTTTTACTAACATTTTCTTTTTACTTTTGGAATTTGGTTAGCTTTTATGAAAGATGTAAGATATTGAAAGAAAGCCTGATGGAATAAATTTAATTTCAAAAACCAAAAATAAAATTGTTAGCAAATGTGGCGTAAAATATGAGTTTTAAAATGAATAGTTGTAAATATAGCAATTAGATTCAAAATATTAACATATATAACAATATTTTTAAAAAATTAAATATAGAAAAATATGTCAAAGTATATATTGATATATTTGAATTTATTAGAATCTATCGGTAATATAAGTCTATCATTAATAGACTTTGTTATGTTTGGAATTTTTTTTTTTAATTGTTGTGGTATACTTAACTGTTATTTTAAAATTTCTGGAATTTGGCTAAGAATTGAACTCCATTGTGTACAAAATTTGAGAGGAAAAAAAAAAACAATTTGTTTGATAGAGATTTTGGTTTTAACTTTTCTTTTTTCTTCATAATAAAAGCCCAATTCTTGATCAGTTTCTATTTTCTGTAAAAAAAAAAAAAAA
>JBBPDI010000025.1:6690263-6701984 GCA_037974545.1 Cucumis variabilis | reverse complement strand
TTCTAAGCAAAGTAACAAGGCAGAATTGATCAAGCAAGCAAAAGTAATAATTTGGGATGAGGCACCAATGGCAAAAAAAGCCACAATAGAAGTAGTTGATAGAACTTTTAGAGATATAATGGATAATCCAGAACCATTTTGTGGAAAGGTGGTTGTGTTTGGAGGGGATTTTCGACAAGTGTTACCTGTTGTCCCACGAGCTACAAGACAACAAAAAATTAATGAAAGTTTGGTAAAGTCGTACCTTTGGAATAAAATGGAGAAGATCCAACTAACTAAAAATATGAGAGCTTAAAGTGATACCTGTTTTGCAGAATATTTGTTGAAGATTGGAAACAGAACTGAACTGTCAACAGAAGATGATTATATTTGCCTCCCTGCCAATATCACTGTTACAGGTGCAAATGAAGAAGATTCAATATTGAAGTTATTGAATATTGTTTATCCTGATCTCAAAACACATGCTACTTCAGCAGAATACATGACTAATAGAGCAATTCTATAGACAACAAATAAGTATGTTGACCAAATTAATGAAAGAATGATCGAGCTTTTTCCTGGAAAAATGGAAGAATTCATGAGTTTTGATGAAGCAATTGATGATACACATAATTATTATCAAGAGGAATTTCTCAACTCATTGTTGCCTAACGGTGTTCCTCCACACAAATTGTTTCTAAAAAAAGATTGTCCAGTTATACTATTGAGAAACTTAGACCCAGACAATGATCTATGTAATGAAACAAGAATGGTTTGTCGTGAGTTTCGCAAAAATATAATTTATGCAGAAATTGCAACTGGACAAAATGCAGGAAAAAAAGTTTTTCTACCACGAATACCAATGAGTACTGCAGACGACGAAGGGTATCCATTTAAGTTCAAGAGAAAACAGTTTTCAATAAGATTATGTTTTGCAATGACTATCAATAAGGCTCAAGGACAGACAATACCAAATGTAGGAGTTTATCTTTCTCAAGATGTCTTTTCTCATGGTCAACTATATGTAGCCCTATCAAGAGGAGTCTCTATGACAACAACAAAAGTATTGGTGAAATCAAAGGATTTGTGAACAAAAAACATTGTATATAAAGAAGTTTTGAATTTGTAGCCTGAATTGTTTAATTTGTTGTATTCATGGTTATAATAATTATTATTGGTTATAAGAATGAGTTTTTCTTTACATTTTTTTTTGGTAATTTGCATGGGTGAAAATGATTTTTTTTTTCTTTTTGAAAAATGACATTATTATTTGTATGACGTAGAACAATCGTTGAAATACATATTTTTTCAGTTACAGTTGATTATTTAACAAAAAGTGTATCATTCTAAACTAAATCAAACAAAATTAAATAATAAATTAAATAATTTAAACAATACGTAATCAAAATAAACAAAATCAGAATTAAATTTTATAGAAATATATTAAATTTGTATAAAACATATCTCGAATACAACTGTATTATTAAAATAACTTTTAAACTAAATTATTGAAATAAAATTTTAAAATAGAAAAACGTGCACGTGGTAATACACTAGTATATGAAAATGGCAGTTTACTAGACAACCCAAAAGGTTTATTCTTTCCATAGATCCCCAATTCATTTATGATATGCACTTCCCTTCCATCCGACTAAAATAAACTCCCCAAAACCAAATACCCTTCTAGCATATATATATTACTTTAAGTTATTCTTCATATTGGGATGTATGGACATATATTTTAATCCCATTTTGTCCCAACAGTTGGCGGAGGGACCAAATGAAACAAACCCCGCTTTGCTCTAGCGCTATCGTCCAATCTCCTCCACTTGGTCCTTCTCGAAGCTTCCCCGACTTCCAAAGCACAAAAACACAACCGATGATGGAGGTTGATCATCAAGCCACTTCAACACATCTACACGATCCATAGTCTCAATATTCTTTTTCACGTGTAAAACAGGTCCAACAGAATACAAAGGTGGAAGTTGCAAAGGGGAGTTATAAACAAAGAAGATATCACATGTGATTCCAACTCCTCAAATGTATTGATGAGAATACCCTTTCATTTTGAGTTCTAACTCTTTTAGTTTGTGCATGAATCCAAACACAGCAACTTCGTTAATAAGGTAGAGACCAGAAATGACTTTACTTGGAACTTGATTAACTAACCACGATGAACTCATATTAACATCTGAATCCTCCTATCAATTGTTGAATTACCTCATTACTACTATTGTTTTGTGTGTAAAGTCGTTGTTCAAGAAGAATTGTAAAAGCAAGATTGCCAGCACCAAAAGTGTAATACCCATAAGAAGGAACCTCAAATTCATTAGCTACATCAACCATGGTTGAAAAGAATATGTCCAACACAAAACCAGCAAGAATGCAAGATGGTTGTTGGAGGCAATAAGGGATGAGATAATAGCTTGTTTGACGTGGGGTTTATAGGTTTCAAGAACTTCTCATATTAAATGCTTTGCCATCATCGTCTTTTGGGGGAGTTTGTAATTCAGGAAGGACAATGAATTGTATGGAGTTGTTGTTGGTAAGAGACAGTGCAGAAAGGGATTCTATATATTCATTAGCTTTGGCATCAAAGGCCAGTAGCCTCATGGCAAAATGTGACAGCAAGACGTTGATCTTGGGCTTGGAGAGTATTCGCCATCTCGAACATGGAAGCAAGGTAACCCCATGTCGGTGTCAGTATGCAAACCAGCTCAAATTTCTTCATTTAGATCAGAATTACAGAGGAGGAAATTAAAGGAAAGGGAAGATGCTTGGTTTGCAATGCATAAAAAGTAAGTGTTGATGGGAATTAGTTCTATTGTAGAAAGTGTCGCCATGTGCTCGAGACGACACGGAGCGGCCAATGTCCTTAAAAGAGTAAGTTTTAAAAGAAAATATGGGTCGCCACCAATCTTTTTTACGGTGTGATTAGATACTGAAATAAAATAAACAATTTTTAAAAAATGGACTACGAAAAATAGAGTTGAATTCTGGAGTCATTTGTGTGTGGGGATGGTATTAGCACCCCCACAACACCCGTTTAAAAAAAGGTGGCCAAATTTCAAATCTTGAATTGAAAATATTTTTTATTTTATTTTAAAACTAATGCCTTATTTTACCTCTCATTTCTCCAATATTTGAAGCAATGATCTCATAAAATAAGTGGAATAATATTCCATTAATTAGACTATATATTAAGAAAAATTTCTCACCTTAAGAAAATGAGAAATTATTACAATTTCTCAAAATCTATCATAGGCTAATCTTCGAATAAAAATTTGTTTTAAACATTGATTAAATCCATTTTTTCTTGGGATCACATCTCGGATTTTAGAGATATTGATCCCTCACCTCAAGAATTCTAGAAAATCGAACTCCCAAATTTTCTAGATTCCGTCATATTCCGTCGTAGGATTTTAATTAAAGAAAACAGTATAAGTTATTAAAAAAGATTGATTTAGGAAACATTATGAAATCATAAATTAAATCGTGAAGATTTTGAAAAGCATAAAAAATTTATAAACAAATTTGCTAAACAAAAAAAGTCGTTATTTTAAAATATAGAAAATTTTAAATTGAAAATATTTTAAAAACATTAAAAAAAATTAAATACAAAAAGTTTGTACAAAGTACATATAACAATAATTATTATGATAGTAATGTAAATAAGTAAAAGAAAGAAAACATGATAACAATAAAAAAAAATAGGAGAAAAAAAGGAAATAAAAGAAAAAGAATGAATAAAGAAAGAAAGAATGGCAGAAGGGTGGCGACACCATAAAAGAAATAAAAATAATAATCATAATAAAAACAAAAATAATGAAAATAATAACTATAATTAATAATAATAACAACATAATAATGATTATAATTAATAATAATGACAACAATAATAATAAGTAAAAAGGAAAAAAAGTAACAGTAATAAAAGAAATAATAATAATAATAAAAGAAAAGAGTAATACTAAAAACAGTAAAACTAAAAAACAATAATAATAAAATTTCCTCTATTCCACGTTCCTTCTCTCTATATTTTAGAGAAAAGAAATAGATATCAAGAGTTTGAATTTAAAAGAAAAAGTAATGAAATAACGATAAATAAAAAAAACAAACATTTTTTTTATGTTTTTTTCTTTGTCTCCATATTTTAGAGAGAAGAAAGAGGCTAAAGGATTTTTTTTTTTAAAAGAAGAATAATGATAAAAATAAATAGTCCCAAGCAAATAATAAAAAATTTCTACGTCTTATTTTCTTTCTCTCTATCTTTTAAAAAAGAGAAGAAAAATAATTAATTATGCAACCCCAAAGAAAATTACTTGTTATATGAGGTGCGGATGCTTGAGAATAAATCTCTACCCAATGCAACATCTAACTAAGTTTATTTTCACATGGGATTAGGTATGATAAAGAAAATAAAGTAATGAACAAAATAAAGACCCACCTTTTACAGAGAATTTCTTCGAACTATATTTTTTCCTCCATAGAGATTCTCTTTAAATAATTTTTTTCTTCTAAATACTCTCTCTAAAGAATTTTTTTTTCTCCAAAGATTTCTTCTCTTAGAAATTTTTCTGAAGAAAATTTTCTTCCTCCTTCCCAAATGACAAAAGATCCAATTGACCAAGCTGTACCACAAATTAAAAAAATAATAATAAGAATAAAATCAAAATTGGATATTATGTTAATAAAATAAATTTTCATTTTCCTAAAATAAATTAAATGAGATATTTTGAGATTATGTGAAAAATAAATTAATAAATCAAATGGATATTAAAAAACTTTTTATTTATAATTGATTTTTTTTTTCTAAAATGATATAAGTAACTCAAAAGTGATATTAAAAGATTTTATTTAAAATAAATTCAGTTATTATTTTCTAAAATAGTTTAAATAAGATAAATGTGATATTAAAAGAATTTTTTTAAAAAGAGAAAAGAAAATACATCTTTTCACATTAATAATTGAATCAAGAGCAATATAAATAATGAGAGTTCGTTCATCGTTGTTGTCTTCCGCGGCTGATTCTACTAATTTTGGTAAGTATTGTATTAGTTTAGATGTAGTTTGTTTTTATTTAAATTAGAAATTATGTTTTAGGAATTTGGTTTTAGATTTGTTTTTTGAATTAGTTTTTAATATTCAATTTGAATTTGAATTGCTTTTTCTTTTTTGATTTTTGAATTAATTTAAATTTAAGGGGGTTGGATTGAGGTTTTGAAAAAGGGAGCGGTTGAATAAATTCAAATTGTAAGAGGGTTGAATTGAAAGTGCTTTAATTGAAATTTTTATTAGGGTTGAATTGAAATTTTGAAGGGGTTGAATGAATTAAAAATTAAGGATGGAGACGTTGAATTAATTGAAAATTAAAGAGGGGAGGGTGAATTAATTGAAAATTAAAAAGGGGATGAATTAATTGAAAATTAAAGAGGGGGTAAATAAAAAATTAACGTTGAGTACCTTATATTGGTAACACTATGAATATGACTCACTTTGTATTTGATACAAACAATGATCCAATGCGTTCGTGTAGTTGACATGCAAGTGAGGGTATCCTATGCAATGAGTTAGCATAAGACAGGACTGCGAAATAGTAACCACTAGATGTAACTCTGTTAACTAGTTATGTTTTTATTTCATTGGGATGACCTAGGTAACTTAGTCTTATCCTAAGTGTATTATGAATTTCTGTTCGCGAGGGATTGTCCTTTGATTTGTACGAGTGAGAGTGGCCAGATCACCAACTCAATAAGCTTATCAATTTGGAGACAAGATCTAGTGGGGAGTTAAGAACATAATTACACAAGATGAAATTCACTTATTCCCTACTTTAGGATAAGTAGATAAGCGTTCCCTTAAATGGTGTCTCCAGGACTTGAACAAAGGGCCCTACCATCTCTATGGCACGAGAGGGCCTTCGGTTTATTGATAGGTTGTTCATTAGAGGAGCACTTGTATTTAAGGATTAAAGGTAACCTAGGGGTAAAACGATAATTTGACCTAATTGGTGTTATGAACATTCATGAATGACTAACTTATTGTTATTGGTCTATATCCGTGGACATAGAAATATATCTATAGTGAGAAGAGTTCAACTGTGAGTCTTTAGTGGAGTATACACAGTTCACGAATATTGATTAATGTGGTTAATGAATAGAAGCCAATTAATCTCATATCGTTGTAAGTTCTGATCTGTAGGTCCATTAAGTCGACTTCCTAGCTTGTAAAAGGTAATAAGATTTATTTATATTGGTTGTAATTTGAAATGTTCAAATTTACTTGGAGAATTAGTATAATGTATAGTGATATATTATAATATAATGTTTATCAAACTTTATTGTATAAATTTAATTTTGGGTGTAATTTAAATTTAATTTATGAGAGATAAAATATTTGAATGAGTTCAAATGTTAATTTAATGTGAGTTGGATTCATAATAAAATTATTGGTTATGAGAGAAATTTATATTTGAATATGATTCAAATTTAACTTAAGTTAAATACAAGATATTTAATTTAGTTATTAATTAATTGAAGAATTAATTACTAGTTTAGTTTAATATTATTTAATTAAATTAATATAAAACTATAAGATTTTGGAGAGATATTCATTAAATAAGATTTAAATGAAAAATAATTAAATATAATTTAATTAAGGGACATTTTTAAAAATAGCAAAATAAATTAAAATATTTATAAGCTATAGCAAAATTTTAGATTTTATCAATAATAATCTTCTATCACTATAGTATATCAATGACTATTAGTGATAAAATTTGCTATAGGTTGTAAGTATTTTGTAAAATTTGTTATTTTTGAAAAAATTTCTTTAATTAATTATTAACTAATTAATTAATTGTCAATTAATTAGTATGTTTGAAATTGCTATTGATTTAATATTTTTTAAATTAATAGAATCTCGTGATTCTCTCATACTCTCTAAAAAAAAGAGAGCTGTAAATATGTAGAATAAAATAGTTTAAAAGTTTCTCTAAAAAAATCTCAAAACTTTTTCCTATCCCAATTTGTTCTCACAAACCAATCTCATTCCAGATGATAGGAAGGTTTCTGACCGGTGTTGTCCAAATTTGGAGATTTATTTTGTAGATTTAGAGACGTGAAACAAGTAAGTTTTTCTTTCTCTAATATTTGATTAGAAAGCATGTTGAGCCTTTAAGTCTTAATAAGAAATTTTGTTTTTATATTATTTTGTCAATGTACTGGTATTTTGAAATTTTTAAATTAAATTGAGGAATGGTTCTGTAAAAGCTTCAGCTGCTATGAGCTTTTATCCCTTCAATTGGTATCAGAGTCATCTCAAATGTTAATTGAAAATTTTAAAATTTGCATTGGTTAAGTGAGATTTTTTTTTTTTTTTTTGCATTATGAATGTGGTTTGCAAAATAGATGTTCTCAATTTTGGCACCTTAGATTACAGTTTTTCATTAATTTGATTGATGTAAGAGCCTGTTGTTTTAGAATTTTAATTCTGTAATCGAGCTTGTAAGTCTATATTGTTTGATGGCAAGAGTTGCTGTGAAGATGAGTTTGATTGAAAAAAAAAAAGAAAGGAAAATCAGAAATAAAGATATATCTCTTGCACGTGTGAAATGTTCCAAATAAAGATATTTGGTGTAGTGGTTGTTCATTTATCCTTAATGTAGGAGGTTGTGAGTTTAATTTCAAATTTTGTAGTTTCTCCATTTTTTTAGGGTATCAAATTCGGTCTATTTTGTTATTTAATCTATTAATGTATGTGATGTTTGATTAAATTAATTATATGCATATTGTATGTCATCTAATTTAAAATCTCACTTTAGGATTATAATTATGATGCATCATTCTTAAATATAACTGTTATATTTTAGTTATATGATTTTCTAAGCATGTTCATGCATTTTTATATATTATAAATGTTATAATATGTGGTATTAATGCATAATTTTGAATTTCACGAGTTATTTAAAGTATATTGATATTTTAAATATATGAAATTGGATAAGCATGATACATGACATTACTTAGTTAAATATAATTTGTTATATTTAAATAAATGTCTTGTGTATGCTTGATTGATTTTCATGTATTATTTTCTTTAATATAAGTGTTATATTAATTAAGATGAAAATCAATTTATATTGAGCATATTACATCCATAGATTAATATAATTGTTATATTATAATGTTATGCATGTTGTATGGTTTACTTTTTAATTAAAATTTGTTTTAATTAATTAAACCATAGTATGCATATTATAGGACTAATTAATTACTTTTATAATAGTTATAAAATTTGATAATTAGAAACCGTCAACCAGTAATAAAGAGTTGCATGCAAACATAGGATCTTAGAAATAATTTGATTTAATTTTAAACAATTTAAAATTAAATGGACCTAAGATCACATTAATTCGAACTTCATTGGTAAAGTTCTATCTAAGGCTGGAGGTACTTAAGTTGACGGTTACGAAACACCTCCTACTTGGGAACTGACCTGGAACCGGCGTTGAATTAACCTTATTCATATTAGCATAAGATGTCACTAGGTAAATTAACACTACAACAAATAAGGTCTTCCCTAACACAACTCCACGTTGGTAAAAACCTCAAAACACGTCGGGGAAGGTTACCCCGACGTCAGCATGTATGTCGAGGAAAGCAGTCGGGGATACTTTCCTCGACACAGATCGTGTCGACGATGAGAAAACGTTCATCGATGCATATTGTCAGCACGTCAAGGAACCCTTCCCCACGTCATGTTGTGAAACCCTTTCCTAACGTCACGTCGGGGAAAGCCTAAACTTTGTTTTTTTCTTCTTCTTCTAGCTTGTTACGTTCTGTTTCAATTGCATACTTCTATTATTTTTGTAGTTTCTTCGTGGGTTTTTGTTTTAACTTTGTGTTTCAGTATGTATTCATAAACACATTTTGCGGCACTATAACAAAAGCCACTTTTTATAACACATAAGCATTACATTTTATTAAAATAGTTATAAAAAGAATAGAAAAAAGGCGGAAGGATGAAAAAAAAAAAGAGGCGGGAGTGAATTTTTTTTGTCTGACACTCTTTTCATTTATGAATAAAAATTACTCATCCATTGAAATCCTCATCTCTCATACATAAAAACCCTTTCCCTCTCTTTTAATATATCAGACCCTTCTTCTCCTTTAACTTCATCATTCTCCTTTCCATTCCGAAACCCTTCTTTTCTTTTTCCTTTTTCCATGGTTGATTCCCTTTTCTCTACTATTTTCAACGACATTCTTCTCAATATCTTCTTCAATGAAACTTGGCTCGATTAGCTTGTGTTTCCACCAAATTCTCCTCTGTAATTTGCAACATCTGCTGGATAACGAAGTGTTCCGACGTCATTTCTTCTCTTGTTGTCAATCTTCTCGATGACAACTCTATTCTCGCCAGTGTATAGACCTCCCTTCACAAACTCGCTATTTGTTGTCGTGCCATAGGGATTTTTCTCTTATCAGAGGTGACGAAGACTTGTCGCACTGAGGGAAAAATCCTTTATTCAGAATCAACTTTTCCTACGTTCTTAATTTGTTTAGGTTTTAGTTCTCTAGCGATTGTCGGTCGATTCCTTCTCCGTTACGACGATGTTATCTTCCTCATTTCCATCGACGTCGGTTAGTACTTCCTTAATTTTTCTCTCTTCTCATCGTGTTTGAAAAAAGATTAAGACTGTGGGTGTGGTAAATGGTTCTGGAAAATTTTCCATGGGTTAGATTTAGATCAGTATTTTATAGTTTTTAATTGGGGTTATGGTGCAATGTGCGCGAAGAGATTAGATCTCTTTATAATGTGTTGTGTGATTAGATAAATGTGCAATGTGCAATGTGCAAGCTGACTATCATTTTACTGCTTAATATGAACTCCTTTATAATTACTTCTCTTATTTCCTACTTCACAGATTCTCCATGGCCTCGTTGGTGAGCAATTTTTTATTCGTTTACAAATTTTGGTGAAAAGATTTTATTGCCCTGTTTTTTGCCTTTAAGAGCCAAGTTGAATTGGAGTTTTGGTTTTGGTTTAATTAAGTCTTGTGAGATCCCCTGTAATAGCAACAATACCACAGATAGGTTCAAGATTGTATGTGACTTGGGGCATCTCATGGAGTTTTCCCAAGGTTGATTCCTTTTCGGTTTTCCACATTTCAATTTATCATAAATTAGTGTTTTATATTTGTAATTGAAATTGATGTCAAACTGATTAGTGATTGCTTTTGTTAGGTGAGAAATCATATATTTGTTACCTCCTTGGTTATCAGCTGGTCCATCATATAGGCAAGTACCCAAGACCCTATAGCTTGTTTGATTCCAAAACTTGATCTATTTACCTTTTATTTTAGTACTTAATGAGCTCTTGTAACTTTGAGCATTAGTCTATTTTTATTATAACAATGAAAAATGTTTGTTGTTTCCTTTCATAAAAACAATAGATCTATCCAAGATCTTTCTGAGAAAATATTTGCATATCATCTTTTTGCATTTAGATGGTGGATGGTTTGTAATGTCTTTTCATCTATTAGGGTATGAATGAGATATCAATGAGTTTTTCCTTTTCTAATCACGTTGAATATCTTGAAATGCAGAGGCCTGTGTTGATTTTAATTTTAGTGTATGATACATATTCTCTTCGTTTAATTTTAGGCAAGCACTAGGTATTTGTTCTCTTGCAGTAAAATTGAATGGTCTCATAAACTGCTTGTGTAACATTTAAGGACGCACAAGGGGCAGAGACTGACGTTCTTTTGTCTGTAAGTTTGCTTTGTAGGAAATGTCTTTACTTTGTAGTAGTTATAAGTTTTATATTTATCAGCATTTAAGGTTTAATTCTCAAAGATTCCATTATTAGTGAAGTTTGTGTCAAAGTTGAAGCATGATTTGCAATCTGGTTGTTCAATATTAGAAATGATGGTGTTCTTGGTTGTTATTAGTGGTAAAAAGACATAACAAAGCCTTGTTCTTAAGGGAGAAGTTGATGCTTTAATCTCGTTATTAGGAAGAGATCATTAAGGGCCATAATATCTCTTCTTCAATTTTCTTTAGTTTTACCTTGCATCGTTTCCACCTTCATAAAACTGCATTGATTTCAACCGATCAATAAATTATCAGAATCATTATGAATACACTTATCTATTTGACAAATATGGTGGGGGAAAGCTCTCCTAATTGATAATTTTTTTTCCTAATTTGATTTTACTTGATTCTAGACTAAAGCTTGTAGAATAACTTCTATAGAACTACTTACAAATGGTGATGAGGCAAGAGTAAGGTTTCTCTTTTCTGATTAACAAGGTTTCTGTCAACAGCTTGGTTTCCCATTTTTTAATTGAAATAATGTATGAATCAGGTTATAGTTCTTGACAACTACAATGATAACTTGAAATCTGGTAATGCTCTGGATTACCATGACTTAATAAGCTGTTTCTTGAAACTGATTACTAATTTTCCGAAATGTTCAATATTAGCTTATTAGTTTTAAATATTATTTGAAGTGTTAGGCATGTTTTGACCCATTTTTTTTTTGTATTTGCTTAAAGTATGCAAGGAATGTCAGGATTCATGGAAAGAAATTATTGTTGATGAGTTTCAAGATACAAGTTCCATGTAGTACAATCTTCTTCAGGTTCATACATCTAGACTATTGATCAGGTCAGACTATTGGTTCATCCCTACACATTTTGCATTTTCTTGGTGTTGCACTTTATATTATCAAAACATG
>JBBPDI010000025.1:6677369-6690163 GCA_037974545.1 Cucumis variabilis | reverse complement strand
GTAGAAAGGAAAGAGATTTTTGAAATGAAACCAAGTGGAGCAAAGTTTATGGAAAAATGAATGGTTTGAATTGCATATGGAATGATAGTGTTTAAGAAGGTATCGTTTTTTAACACTGTATAAGAACTTTTTCTCATGAAGATCAAAGGAAACAGTTTAACACAACACAACCATGGAATTAGAGCAAGAGTTGAGTATATATCTTAAGAAACACTTATTTTTAATGATTAATCTCACTTTAACCACGAAGTAGTAGAAGTAATAATAATAAGGGACATTTTCAAATTAAATATAGCAAATATTTATAAAATATAGGATAGTTTCAAATTCTAATTTATACATAATAGAGTTCATCTTTTGATTAAACATTTTTCTTATTTACAATAATTTTCCATAAATAGTAATATAAAAAAGTCATGGAGGGTCTTTTCATATATAGCAAAATTACCAACTTAGGTAACAAAATGAAAGAAAAAATCATTTTGCCATTTTATTGTATACAAAAATTGTAACATTCCAAAATTTTAGGGAATATTTATTAATTATGTTAAATTGTTTGGGTGTTATCTTGATGATCAGAACTACAATTGAATTATTGAATTAAGATAATTTACAAATTTTGTTAATTAAGAGAATCGAGAATTTGAGTTGATTTGGAGATCACCAACATGAGCTCAGCTCAACTAGCACATATATGTACCCGAACACAATACCTTTTAAAAAAAACGTTGATTAGGAATCTTAAAAAAAAGAGTTGATTTTGGAGGAATTGGGATTAATTATGTATGTATATACATACCTTTAATTAAAAATTTAGATTTTTTTATGAAGTATGATATTAATTATTTGGTATTGTATAAATAAATAATATGAAAAAATAAACTTAATGAGAAGATGAGTTAATGAGAAGAGATATGATTGAAGTTGATAGGTGGGTATAGATAAGAAATTGATTGATGAAGGATGAATTGATGGAGTAAAGAGAATGGAAAATAATTATATTTATATATGTGTGTGTATTTGTATTATATAAATATTGTGAAAAAAATAATAATAATGATAAATATAATCATTATTATTTGGGTTTATAAATGACATTCAAATATGGTGAATTGAAAAGGAAAAAGAAAATGTTATTCATCTCAACCCTAGCCGCTGCCACCCTACGGATGGAGCCTCTCTTGACCGAATTCTGGGGTGAGTTTGATTGGTTTTGTAATATAGGTTGTAAAGTTGAGTTTATTTTTTGAATTAATTTAAAAATTAAAACTAATTGGAGAGGCTTTTTAGATCTAATTTGTTGACCTCCTTCAAAGTTGGAAATTAGTTTTCAACCTCCATTTTGAGTGACCAAAATGGAGAAGTAAAGTATTATAATTAATAAATGTAGGAAAATTTTTAAAAATAGTAGATTTTACAAAATATTTACAACATATAGCAAATTCTATCACTAATAGTCATTGATAGAAAATTATCAGTGATAAAATCTAAAATTTTGCTATACCTTGTAAATATTTTAATTTATTTTGCTATTTTTAAAATGCCCCATAAATTTATTGGATAAAATTGTTAATTAAATTCGTTATGTCTAGGTTGAGTTTGATATTATTTTGCAGCTAAGGGGTTAAACTAGATCTAAGTGATTGTTCTACTGGATGTACTTGAGTTTGACACTCAAAAAGTAAATAATTATTTTTTCTAGTTATCATACCATATAATGCTTATTGTATGATGGAATAATTTACATGTATGTTAAGGAGTACATTATTTACATTGAGAAACTTTTGGACTCTGACATGATGCTGAAGCCTACTGATTGTCAAATGTATACTAAGATTAGCGATGATTGTTAACTCTTCTGACAGGCTATGTACATCTTTTGTTTTGTGTTCCTTCTAGATCGATCACTACCTACGTCATGAACTGTGTTCCTTCGGGATCACTACTGACACTATGTTTTGAGTTCCTTTGGGTCTACTACATATGTTACGATTTGTGATCCTTCAAGGTCATTATCTATGTCATACTATCATTCATACATTATGCCTACGTTGGAATGAGTTTAACATCTCACCCAAGAGGCTCTGGTAGGAAGAATTACTTACTGGGTATTACAATATATACTCTCTTTTCATGTTTTTATTAACTTTTCCGGCAGAGGTATAAGGAAAGTCAAGCTGATGAGCGACAATAAGAAGACCCAATCATGTGGGAACTACTTAGTTTATGCTTTCGCTATATTGTTTTTAGAAAGTTAAGATATATACTTAGATTAATAATGACAAGATAATTAGATTAATAATGGACTCAGCTTGGTTTTGAAAAATTTGGATCGTTACTAAAATGTTTTCAATTGTTTCTTTCTTTAAAATAATTTTTTAATATTTTTAAAATTCATAACAACCATAAATTTAAGGAAATATATTATGGAAATTATGATGTATTAGCTAAAGAAGTCAAAAGACCAAAAATATTATCGTAGGTATTAGATTTCTTTATGTATTTTCATGGATATCTCCACAAACGTCGATCTACTTTTCACACGTATGAAAACTTTATTTTTACGTTTATCAAGTAACTTTTAACATTACCGAGTATTATATTTTTTTATCTACTTTTCACATGTTTGAAAACTTTTCACTCATAGCGTTCAACCTAGGTCCTTTAATTATAATTTAAAGGGGAATTTTAATAATAGCAAAATTAGATACTTTTGCCTTTATTATCCACAATGACTCCAAAAAAAATCTTTCTTTTTAAAATTTTTTATTTTCTCTACACAAACTCACTTTACTTCAATCATCCAACATCCTCAAAATAAAAGTTTTAACTCCATATACCAAAGCAAGTTGACTAATGTGCTCAAGAAAGATGTAAAGGAATAATAATAAAAAAAATGAAATGAAAAACAAGTAATGAGACTCACAAAGCTAATAGATTAAATGATCACCAGCCTACTGCATCTTTACATTTCTCCCCCTGGTGAGTTCGCCAAAACGTCATCTATAAACTTACCAAATGAGATGAAGGATGATCCTCCTTCTATTACACTTCTTCTACATTCTTCGCTTTTCATTTTCACTTTCTTCCTAATCTCATTATCCTCATGGCCTATCAACTTTCTAATCCCTTTTTCTATCTCTTCTGCCATTATTCTTGGGTTGGCTTGTTCTTTATGTTCAATGCAATAACTTATACTGATCTCCACGGCCAATCCCAATTCTTCTACCAATTCAAACGCATTGAATTGTTGCTCTGAATATTGTGGCCATGTTGCCATCGGCACACCATGCCACAAACTTTCCAAAGTTGAATTCCAATCACAATGCGACATGAACCCTCCTGTGACCAAGGATTAAAATAACAATATCAATGTTTCAATCTTATAATTATATAGATAAAATATTGGATGTTTACATATATATATATTTGTAGTCACCTAATTTTATCCTACATTTTTTATTATATTCTTTCAAAAATAATAATAATGACTAAGATTTTTTTATAACAATCTTTTTATAAAAAAATTCTATTATTAAAAAAAAATCTTTTGAACATATCTATTATTTCAGGGAAAAAAATTAATTCATTTGAGACAAAATCTTATAATATCACATTTTATTTATTTCTTTTAGAAAAAGGAGAAAAATAATTTATTAATATTCAATTTGATTTATTTCTTTCATTTTAGAGAAAAAAACAAACCAATTTATTTTAAATATCATAATATATCATTTCTATTTATTTATTTTAGATAAAAGGAAAATTAATTTATTTTTGTGATTTATCTAATTTGATTTTATATTTATTAAGTTTTTCTAATTTGTGGTACACCTTCAATCTATAAGAACTTTTTGTCATTTAAAAAAGGGAGAAAAAATTCTTTAGAGATAATTGATAGAAAAAAAAAATTATTTTGGAAAAATTATTCTTTCAAGAAAATCTGAGCAAAATGTGGGTTTTTATTTTTTCATTTTATTTTCTTTGTCTTTATTTTTTTTATCCTAAATAACTTAATCCCATGAGAAAATAAAAAAGGTTGTATTGGATAGGGATTTACTCCCAGGATCCATACCTCATGTAACAAGTAAATTTCTTTGAATTTTTGAATCCTAATTTCTTTTTTCTTCTCTTTTAAAAATGAAAGAAGAAATGTAGAAAAATTTTATTATTTCCTTACTACTTTTTTTCTTTTATCATTATTTTAAAAAAAAAAATCTTTAACCTTTTTCTTCTTTCTGGAAAATAGGAAGAAAGAATGAGATATAAGAAAAATGTTCGTTTTTTTATTTATTGTTATTTTATTATTTTTTTAATTCCAATTTTTTACAATTATTTTCTTTTCTCTAAAATATATTGAGAAAAGACCGAAATAGAGAAATTTTATTATTTTTATCGTTACTATTATTATTATTATTATCACTACCATTTTTTTAAACTTATTATTATTATACTATTATTTCATTACTATTACTGTTTTTTTCTTTTTTACTTATTATTATTTTTGTTGTTGTTTTTATTTCTATTATGGGTGGTGGCAACTACCCTTCTAGTGTACATTACTTTAAGTTATTCTTCATATTGGGATGTATCGACAGATATTTTAATCCTTACCTGTGGCAGGATGGGCTAATATCTCCACTTGTGGTGCCCAACCAATGACTCTACCAACATTTTTTGTTCGATCGAGAAACCCCTCGGGTAAGATGTCTTCAAAGTTTGTATAGTCGATTGCTATTTTAATCCCATTTTGTTCCAACGGTTGGCGGAGGGACCAGATGAAACGAACCCCGCTTTGCTCCAGTGCTCGTCCAATCTCCTCCACTTGGTCCTTCTCGAAGCTTCCCCGACTTCCAAAGCATAAAAACACAACTGATGATGGAGGTTGATCATCAAGCCACTTCAACACATCTACTTGATCTATGGTCTCAATATTCTTTTTCAAGTGTAAAATAGGTCCAACAGAATACAATGGTGGAAGTTGCAAAGAGGAGTCAGTAGACAAAGAAGATATCACATGTGATTCCAACTCCTCAAATGTATTGATGAGAATACCTTTCATTTCAGTTCTAAATCTTTTAGTTTCTTCATGAATCCAAACACCAACTTCGTTAATAAGGTAGAGACCAGAAATGACTTTACTTGGAACTTGATTAACTAACCACGATGAACTCAAATTAACATCTGAATCCTCAATCAATTGCTGAATTACCTCATTACTACTATTGTTTTGTGTGTAAAGTTGTTCGAGAAGAATCGTAAATGGAAGATTGCCAGCACCAGATGTGTAATACCCATAAGAAGGAACCTCAAATTCATTAGCTACATCAATCATGGTTGAACAGAATATGTCTAACACAAAACCAACAAGATGGTTGTTGGAGGCAGTAAGAGAGGAGATAATAGCTTGTTTGATGTGGGGCTTATAGATTTCAAGAGCTTCTCGTATAAATTCTATGCCATCATCGTCTTTTGGGGCAGTTTGTAATTCAGGAAGGACAATGAATTGTATGGAGTTGTTGGTAAGAGAAAATGCATAAAGGGATTCAATATATTCATTAGCTTTGGCATCAAAGGATGGTAGCCTCATGGCAATTAATGTGACAGCAAGACGATGATCTCGGGCTTGGAGAGTATTCGCCATCTCGAACATGGAAGCGAGGTGACCCCATGCCAGTGCCGGTATGCAAACCAGCTCAAATTTCTTCATTTAGAACAGAATTATAGGGGAGGAAATTAAAGGAAATGGAAAATGCTTGGTTTGCAATGCGTAAAAAGTAAGTGTTGATGGGAATTGGTTGTGTTGTAGAAAGGAAAGAAATTTTTGAAATTTAAACCAAGAGAAATGTTAATGGAAATTAAATGAATGGTTTGAATTGCATTTGACATGATAATATTGAAGAAGGTAACCATTTTGGACATTGTACAAGAAGCATCACATGTTTTTAAGTTTCACATCAATATAATTGAATCCATATAATTGAATCAATAATTGAATCAAGAGCAACAGTTCGGTCAATTGGAAAAATGGTGTAATTTTGAAAGAAAAAGATTAGGAAAAAGGGGTTATTTTAAAACAAATTGGGTAAGTGAGGCTATGTTTTTATTTTTTGTTTATTAGAGTCTCTCTCTCTAACATTTTAGGGGAGAGAAACACACTCTTTCTCATCTTTTTTCTTTTAGTTTTCTTTTCTTTAATTTGTTTATTTACATTTTTACTTATTTCCAAACACATTTTACTTCTTCTTCCTCTTATTTTTTTCCATTTTATGCTTTCTTTATATTATTTATATTTTCAACTAAATTATTTCAATTAAAAAAAAAAACTAATTCTAGAATTATTTAGGGTGTATTAATTTTAAATATTTTTTTCAAGAAAATTTAAATAAAAATGGTGTAATAGCTTAAATGATTGGTGTGAACAACACTTTTAATTAATTATACATTGGTCAAGTTAGAGGCACATCGACATAATTTCGGATTTTAATTTTGAGTTTATAAGTTTATATTAGGGTAATTTTTAAAAATAGAAAATTTTACAAAATGCTTACAACCTATAGCAAAATTTTTAAATTCTATAACTGATAGTCATTGATATGCTACAGTGATAGAAGTCTATCAGTATCTATCGTTGATAGAATCCAAAATTTTACTATAACTAGTAAATATTTTAATTTATTTTGTTATTTTAAAAAATGTACCTTTCTATTAGTTGGATTAATTAATTTCTTTCATGATTTAATGGCTAAAATTGATAATAAATTATAATTAATTCAAATATAAAGTACACATCTATAATTATGGACTAAACTAAATTATTTTTAGGAAAATTGCATCAAATGACAAAAATATTTAGAAAAAAGCAGCTCATGACACCAATTTTTTTTGTATATTACGAATATGACAAAATTAGTGATATCAGATGGCTATCGGACTATAATCGTAAGGCTATCAGATGGTAATCATAGGGTTATCAAAGAGTCTATCACTTTTAAATTTCCTACTTTTGTAAATTTATGCAAATTTAAAAATGTTGTGACATGAGCTCTATTATCATAAAAAAAATTTTGCTATTTTTGCAGAAGTCCCTTGTTTTTATCTACTATTGAATTAAGTGAAATATAAATTGAATTAGTTGACTATAACTAAAATTATTTTAGGAAATGCATCAACATTAGAAAACCTCAAAATAATAAATAAGACATGAAACGTTTCATTAAAAAAAAAGTAAATGATTTTGAAATTTGGTAAAAAAAAATATTGATAAAGTATTATCCAATTTTAAAAAATGGTTGAGAAAAAAGAAAACTATATTAACAATAACTCAAGAACATTAATTGTAAATTTAGTTTTTTAAAATTAAAATAAATTTTGTTGAAAAATATAAATTATATAAAAAGATATTAAAAAGTAAAAATTGTTGGAAAATAGGTAAAAAAAAAAATGGAATATTTTTAAAAATAGTAAAATATTGAAACTATTTATAAAAATAGTAACATTCATTCAACTCTTTTGTAGTTGTTATTCAATTCTCTATAGCCATTTCGATGATCCTCCCAAAATAGAGAAGAAGATACCAAGAATCACTTTACTTCGAAACTAATTCACTAAGCTTGATATACTCAAATGAACATCTGAGTCCTTTAATTGTTTACATCATTGGTACCATTATGTTGTGTGTAAATTAGTTGTTCAAGATGAAAGCTAAAAGCAAGGTAGGAAGCACTAAAAGTGTAATACACAGGACCCTCAAATTCATTAGCAATAATATCAAACCATGCATGGTTGTGCAGAACATATCCACCACAAATCAATCAAGGTGGTTGTTGGTGGTAGTAAGAGAGAGGAGATAAGAGCTTGTTTGACATGGGGCTTGTACATATCAATAACAAATTTCAGGAAAAAATGGTTGCCATCTTTTGGGATAGCAGGTAATTTAGGAAGGACAATAATTTGAATGGATGAGTTGTTGGAAAGACTCATAAAGGGATTGAATATGTTCATTAGCTAATACATCAATGGGTAGCGCTTCACAGCAAGAACTGTAACGGCGAGACGAGGCTCTCGAATAACGAGAATATTGGCCATCTCTATCGTGGATACAAGGTGACCGTCTCCGACGTCGGTATGAAAACCACCTCAAACTTCTTAGTCATTTTCAACAAGCATACAGAGTCGAGTCAATTGTAGTTTCTTAAAAGATGAGAAACAAAAACAAGAAAAAAGGAATTGGGAAAATTATCGAACAAGTCCAAAGTGGAAACTTCTTTATGACTAATTGGCTATATTACAATACATATATAACTTTACAATTTGTTTCAAAAGTACATGTATTGTTTCGAAAGGTGCAACATTACTCATGAACTTTAATAAACATTCCAAAACTATCCAAATAATTGAAATTCATTAGAAAAAAAATTGAACATGGTTTGAAAGTGGCATGAAATAGAATTTGGGGCTGATCACTACCACACTCGTTCAATATCTTAGGCCTCAATTTTTGCAAATGAATTTGTTCCATTATTGCAACAATCATAGAGTCTCCTTTTCTTCTCCAGGATTTATTCAAGTGCTCGAAAAAAAATATATCACGGTTATGGTTACTTCCCTGTCGAAGAGCATCGACAAGACCAAGAACAACAAAGAGCAGCTTATGTTAGTGTAATTCTGATCGGAATCCTTGAAAGTAAAAGCAAGAGAGTCAATACTAGAAGTTTAATAAAACACATAATAAGGAACCTCAAATTCTTCCTTAGCCACATCTATCATGGTGGAGCAGAACATATGGACAACAAATCCAACAACGTGAGACGAGTCAATAAGTATTGTCACAGCTTCTCTGACACAAGGCTTTTTAGCATTCTTTGATGTGGAGTATGTTCTAGAAAGAGCTTCTTAAGTCATCAATAGGCTAAAAAGCTTAAGCTAATGGTTAAGGGTAAATGTAAGATAATATCTAACGCTCCCCTTACTTGTGAGTTTGAAATATGAAAGGAAGATCCAACAAATAAAAATCAATATTAATAGAGGAGAAAATTAACATTGCAAGGGCTTAGCTTGAATACAAGTCCTTCCTGGACCATCTACTTTGATACCATCGACCTAAAAGTTTAAGCTAGTAGGTGAAGATAAATTTAATCCATTACCTAACATGTATCATGGGGAGGGGGCAGTTCAGGGAGGTTGATAAAGCGTACAAATTTACCAGCACAAAATGCAGAAAGTGATTCAAGATGTTGTACCATGTTGGTGATGAAGGGTAGCTTGTAGATGATCTTTGTTACAGAGGAACTTTGACTTGAAATCAATCATTACAGCGTGAAATCAGTCCAATGGGTGAGTTTCCCTCTCTGTCTAATGAACAAAACACGGTGAAAAGCCAAGAGGGCTTGGTCCTCAAATTTTCTTGCAGTGGACTTCCATATATGAATCATAATCAACTTGAGTTCCAATGCAACTACGTATGCGTCATTGCTAGAGTCTTCCGGACACCAGTAAGGGAAAGCAGATGCATACTTGTTTCCTCGTTGCTATTAGGGTCCTAGTGCCATGCCATCTGCAGAGGATCATGGTTAAACGCATCATTTATTCATCCAAACCATACATATCTAAATACCTTTTCAGTATAGTATAGCTTTAAACAGCACAATATCTAAGATTAGGAAAGCACTTAACTGGAAAGTAGAAGCTGATAGGCATGATTAACTTTGAGCTATGGTTTGCTTTCACAGACTAATACCAGGCTGGAGCTGTTTCAAAATGATTATCCTTTTACAACAAAGCCAATCAAATATGCCAGCTTTTAATTTCAAATTGAACTTTGGGCTGCACATCATAAAACTAACAATAGAAATACAACGATGGAATTTCAAAGTCAGGTGACTGGACTGCGCATCAGCGATGGAATTTCAAACTTTGGGCTAAACATCATAAAATTAACCAATATCTTCACTTGTGATGTCCATCCAACGACTCTCCCAATACTCATTGTTCGATCAAGAAATCCCTCTGGTAGGAAGTTTTTGACGTTGTAGTTTCTCGGTGCTTCGAACTTACCCTGTGGAGGTTCTCGAAGGGACCATATGAAACGAACCACACTTTCTCCAATGCATTCGCAATCTCTGCCACTTGAGCCTCATAAAAGCTCACCATTGTCCCAAAGCACACAAAAACCACTGATGATGGAGCTCATCATCAAACCACTTCATTATTATATCTGCATTGTTTTGAGCCTCACTTGATCCTGCCACTCCTGCATTTTTCAAGTGCAAAAACAGGTCCAAAAAAATATAAAGGTGGGAGGACTTGAGGGTAAGACTTCGCCACATGTGATTCCATCTCCTCAAATGTATTGATTAGAATCCCTTTGATTTCCAATCTAAACCTTTTAATATGGTTATGAAACCAAACATCTTTGTCCTTGTTGGAAACTCGGTAGGAATGAGTTTACTAGGAATAGGATTAACAAAATTTGGCAAAGTTAAATCAACATTATCGGAGTTCAGCAACTGTTCCACCACTTCATTGCTACCATTCTCTTAATAAAGCTCTTGAAGATAAAGACTAAAAGCAAGAAAACTAGCACTGCAAGTATAAAACACTTAACAAGGAACCCCAAACTCACTACCCACATCGATGAATTGTAAGTTAAAAAGAGAGGGGCAGCAGCAGTTGCCACCACCCATAATAGAAATAAAAACAACAAGAAGAATAATAATAAATAAAAAAGAAAAAAACAGTAATAGTAATAAAATAATAATAATAATTATAAGTTAAAAAGAAAACGGTAGTAGTAAAAATAATAATAATAATAGTAACGATAAAAATAAGGGACATTTTTAAAAATAACAAAATAAATTAAAATATTTACAAGCTATAACAAAATTTTGAATTCTATCACTTGATAGTCTTCTATCACTATAACATATCAATGACTATCAGTGATAGAATTTGCTATAGGTTGTAAATATTTTGTAAAATCTACTATTTTTAAAAATTTCTCTAAAAATAATAAAATTTTCTCTATTTCCATCATTTCTCTCTATATTTTAGAGAAAAGAAAATAAGTGTAAAAATTGGGTTTAAAAAATAATAAAATAACAATAAATGAAAAAACCAACATTTTTCTTATGCTCTTTCTTTCTTCCTATTTTTTAGAAAGAAGAAAATAAAGATTTTTTTTAAAAAAATAATAATAAAAGAAAAAAAGTAATAAGGAAATAATAAAATTTTCCTATATTTTCTTCTTTCTTTCTACATTTTTAAAAGAGAAGAAAAAAAACAAAGATTCAGAAATCCAAAGAAATTTACTTGTTATATAAGGTACGAATCCTGGAAGTAAATCCCTATCCAATTGAACCTGTTTTATTTTTTGATGAGATTAGGTTAACAAAAAAAATAAAATGAAAAAGTAAAAACTCACATTTTGCTGAGATTTTGTTGAAAGAATAGTTTTCCCTTCGTAAAGATTCTTTTTAAATATTTTTCTTCTATCAACTCTCTCTAAATAATTTCTCTCCTTTTTCAAATAACCTAAAGTTCTTATTTATAAACGGAAGGTGTACCACAAATTAGAAAAATTTAATAGTATAAAATCAAATTAGATATTATGTGATTTATGTAAAATAAATTAATTTTCATTTTACCTAAAATAAATAGAAATGATATATTATGAGATTTAAAATAAATTGATTTGTTTTTTTAAAAAAATAGAAAGAAATAAATCAAATGGAATATTAATAAATTAATTTTCATTTTTTTTCTAAAAGAAATAAATAAAATGTGATATTATAAGATTTTGTCTAAAATGATTGTTTTTTCCTAAAATGATAGATATGCTGAAAAGAATTTTTTTTATTAAAAGACTTTATTTATAAAAGGATTGTTAAAAAAAAAATCTTAGTCGTTATTATTATTATTTAAAGAATATAATAGAAAATGTAGGATAAAATTAAGTGGCTACAAATATATAAGTATGTGTATATGTATATGAAAACATCCAATATTTTATCAATATATTTGTAAGATTGAAACATTGATATCGTTATTTTAATCCTTGGTCACATTGTGGTTGGAATTCAACTTTGGAAAGTTTGTGGCATGGTGTGCCGATGGCAACATGGCCACAATATTCAGAGCAACAGTTCAATGCGTTTGGACTGGTAGTAGAATTGGGATTGGCCGTGGAGATCAATATAGTTACTTCTACACATTGCAAACTAAAAATTATACATGAATTTGTTAAAACTTGTTGATTATGTTTTTATTTTGATACACTGAAGTCTTGCCCTAATTCTATCGGTAAATTTTTTTATCCTTTCTCCATGAGAAAGAAATGAAAAAATATATGATGACTTTTGTAAAATGTTCAAAAAGGATATTCTGGTTATAAAAACTAACACGTCACATGCAATACAGACCATTCAATCTACCATCTCCACTTGGTTTCATTAAAAAATCTGTCCTTTCTACAACAGAACCACATTCGATCCCACCAATAATCAGTCATTTCTTCCATATAAACATTGCTCCACTTGGTTTTTCATTTAAGAAATCTCTGTCCTTTCTACAACACAACCAAATCCCATCTATAGTTACTTCTACACATTGCAAATCAAACATCTCCCATTTCCTTTACTCTTCTCTGCAAGCCTGCTCAAAATGAAGAAATTTGAGCTTGTTTTCATACCAGTACCGGGGTCTGGTCACGTTGCTTCCATGGTTGAGATGGCAAATACTCTCCTCGCTCGAGATCATCGTCTCGCTGTCACAATGATTGCCATTAAGCTACCCTT
>JBBPDI010000025.1:6596399-6608418 GCA_037974545.1 Cucumis variabilis | reverse complement strand
TCAGAGGAGCCTCGACTCGTCGTCGTCACTGAGAGGAGTATCAGGCCGGAAGGGCGCCAGAAAATATTCCCATTGTGAAAGTATAGTTTGCAAAAAAAAATGTCCTATTTTAGAGGGGTCGAAGGTTTCACGAACTTTTTTTTTTAAAATAATATAAATTTTGAAAGATAGGTAAATAATAGGTAGATGTCCCACACTTTCTTCTTTTTATTATTATTATTTATATACAATATGAATGTTATATATATATTAAATATCTCAATCTTTAATATTCAATTTAAAATTAAATTCATCTTTTCTAATTTAATTTAATTATTTTTTAATCAAAATTATACATATTCTTTTTTCAATTTTTAATTTTTTAAAAAAACACATATATTAACAAAATATGTAACTAAAAAATATATTAAACAAATTTAAATAGTATTAATAATAATTGAAAAAAGTTAAAACTTACTCTAAAATAATAATAGTAACAATTGAAGTCACCAATGCACATTAATCATGTGGGTAATTTAATTAAAAAAATTAATGTTTATGGCAAAAGAAAAAAAAAAAGCAAGAATGGTCAATTAATTTAAAACTGATTGATGGAAATTGTGATTCGATTGCAAATTATATTTAAAAGACAACTAATAATTTTTTATTGCAAATTACTGTTGTTGTTATTATTATTTTTAGGCAAATTATTGTTCTTATTATTATTTTTAGGGTAAACTTCAA
Organism: Cucumis variabilis; assembly: GCA_037974545.1. NCBI lineage: Eukaryota > Viridiplantae > Streptophyta > Magnoliopsida > Cucurbitales > Cucurbitaceae > Cucumis > Cucumis variabilis. The sequence goes on along the minus strand of JBBPDI010000025.1, from coordinate 6,607,695 downwards.
TTTCTCTCAATTATTATTTTTTATTTTTAATATATTTTTTAATAAAATATTTTGTTAATATATGTTTTTTAATTAAAAATTGGAAAATCGATATGTATAATTTTGATTAAAAAATTAAATTAAATTAGGAAAGATGAACTTAATCAGAAAAATTATATATATATATATATAAAGAAAAAAAAAGTTAATTTAATAAAGAAAGATATTTTTAGAAATTGAATATTAATATACATATTAATATTAATATTAATCGGAAAAGAAGAATATGTGGGATCCATTCATATTGTATATAATAAAAAGTGTGGAGTCCAGCAAAATATATATATAAAAATAAGAGAAAAATAGATGATGTGGGGCCTAGTTTATGGAAGTCGTGGACGCCTACAAACACCTATTTTTTTCAATAGTTTTGCACCTACCCCTATTTTGACATATCTTTCAAAATTGACATTATTTTTAAACAAAGTTCAGTTTTCACAATTGGATTTGAAATAAAAATTAGAGTTTTAGACAAAAGCAAATGAAAAAACAGTTTTACTCTTAATAAAATTTATCTTCCCTTTCACTTAAATCATAACGTAGTAACGTACAAAAGAAACTGATTCGTAAAACTTAGTCTCTCCCTCACTATATACTCGTGCAAATCTCTTATGAGCATTTCGCAACTTCTAAAATTTAAATGATTAATCTCAAATGAATTATATACTGGTGCATACGTGATTCAGGGTGCTTACAAGTTTAGGGAGTTTTTAATTTTTTTTATATATATTACAACTTCAAAACTTGTAATGTCTAACCTTCAAACAATTATGTACCTCTTCAATGTGATTTTGTGTTCTTCTACACGTTTTTTACGTTATTTAGCTATTGTTTTTGCATCCTGCAAACATCTAACAACTTTCAAACTTTAAGTATTCAATGTCGAGTCGATCATATAATTGTTTAAGATGATTTAGGATTCGACTATGCATGTTTTATTTAGTTTTTAGCTACTGTTTTTGTATCTCGCAAAGATCTTGTAACCTCCAAACTTGTAATCTGTAATCCCCAATTAATTACCTGATTTAGAGTGCTTCTACACATGTTTTAGAAAGTGTTGCCTACATATTTTGTATCTCACATGCATCTTGCAACTTTCAAACTTTATGTGTCCAATCCCAAATAAAAAATAAGTCATATACTTATTTTAAGTGATATGACAACTTCTAACTTCAAATTGATTCTTGCAAGAACTAAAAAGTTTAAGGTGATTTAAGGATGGCACATGTTCAAATTTTAGTGCATTATGATGGTGTATGGGATGAGGGACGAATAAAATATGAAGAAGGCATGTTGTAAGACCTGTTTCTAAAGTGAGGATAAGAATTTAAAACTTGGTTAATGATTTTGAAATTTTGAGTTTTAATAGAGTAGACATTTTGAAATAAGACTTCGCTTTAAGAAGTAAAATTTGGCTAAGTATTAAGAAGTTGGCGTTTGAATAAATCCGCGGAAAGGATTAAGCAATAAAATCTTTTATGGTTAAGTATAAGTTTTGCAATTTAGAAGCTAATTCACGATGAATTTTTTAGAAAAAAAAATGATTTGCGATAGGATTTATAAGTCTAAACGTTCCCAAAAGAAAGTGTTCGCCTAAGTTAAGAAGTGAAGTTTTGACTAAGTGATAGACAAGGCATTTGGGTGTAATCTTCGCAATAAGAACCAAGTGTTTCGCAGTGAAGAAGTATGTGATGAAACCTTGAAGTTTAAGTTCGTGATAAGAGTTCTAAGCGAGTAAAAGTTGGTTAGTTCGCGTGAAAGGTTTATTGTAGTAAAAATGTAACCATGCGATAAGGTTACTAGCGAGAAGTGTTAAGTGATTAAAGTTATTCGCGGTACAAGATTAGGCAAGAAGTAAGGTCTGACGAAGAAAATGTCAAATCTGATTTAACAGGATTAGCATGTAAGATTAAGGAGTTAAGCATGGGTGGTTAAATATGAAATTTACACATGTAAAGTTTTAAGCAGAAGTGCTGAACTGAGAAGAGTTTATGCATAACTAAGTTAGTTTAAGGGCTCTATAAATGAGAGGGCTTGGTCATTAAGTAAGCAAAAGAGTTTTTTTTTATATATAAAAAAAGAGCTAAAAGGTTGTTTTGTTTTGGCGAGAAGAGGAAAAACGAAGTGTTAAGTACGACAGTTTGTTCCACGAGAAGATAAGGAAGAGGAGGATTTTTTGTAAACTGTGGTGAGTGCTTTTCTTTCAAAGTTTTGTGAGTTTTCCATGATATTTTATTTCAAATGTTTCCTCATTAAATCTCTACTAATCTGAGTTAGTGATTTCGATTCAAATTGATTTCTAAAAGAGATTTATATGAAAAAGTATTATGATGTTAAAAGCATGATTTGATCTTAATGTTTATGATATAGTTTGCAAACCAATAGTTACTTCCTTTGAATAAGCTAACTTTTATGTGCACATAAAGAGTTAAAGACCACCATGAGTGTATAGGATTATGTGGTGATGAAGTTGGCTTGTGCATTGAAAGGAGCATATAATGCTTAGCGACCTGAGCAACAAGGACTAATCAGGATACTCTCAGATGCTGATGATTCAGTAGTCTAAACGCGAAGTAATGTAACCTAGCATAGAGAGTGATTCGGGATCCTTGGCGAAATGATTTGTTAAGCATGAGGAAAGATTTATGCGAAATGAAATGACTTGTTGGTGTGTTTAAATGACTTGATATTATTTTTGCAAAAACAATTATGAAAAGGTATTGCGAAAAGGATTTCATAAAACTTCACTAAGTCTTTTAGATTTACGTTTTCAAAATCAATTTTCCAGGATCAAGCGTTTAGGTCAAGTAGAGAAGAAGGTTGAAGGATTTGCGGCGAGATGACTCCAAACATTTTAAAAATAGTTAAGCATTAATTATTTGGTGAAAGTATTGTAATTATGTATCAAAAGTTTGTTATTAATAAAGTATACGTTTTGGTATGTATTTATTATACTTGGCTTTTAGGTTGACCACCATTGCGTTTTGAGTTTTGTTGATAGTTTAAAAGAAGTTGAGAATAAGGTTAGCGATAAGATCAATAGCAAAGTTTAAGCTAAATCGCATCCTTTCCGCTCTACTTTCTGCATTTTGGTTGTCTTGCAAATTTGGGTGTGACACATATTAAAAGTCATTGTTGCCAGTAAAGAAATAACATACAAAGATTTATTTCATTAAATTATACGATCTTGCAGAAGTTAACCCTATAAAGTTTGACATAAAGATAAGATGCATATATGAGATAAAAGTAGAAAATGAACGTCCTCCATTTGAGTTAAGCAATGACCGTGATTTGAAGTTTTATATTCTTAAATGAAAATTCATTGAAGATCTCCCTATACGTCTCATTTGAGCCTAAAAGCAATTAAAGTAAGAAATGGTTAAACATATGTTATACTTCAGTATGTGGGAGCAACCAAGTTCATAACTTAAACTCCAATCCTCCAATTGTAATGGATACATGAACTTCAGGTTAGTTTGTGTGATAACATGATATGGACCACTCTGGCTACATGAGAATCATATGAGCAATATGATTCAAAGATGACACTTTTACATGGGAACCGGTTGAGATAAACAATGAATCATTTAACATGCCACAACAAGGAGATACTCCTACAAAAGATTGCAACACAAAAGTTAAAATTCAGTACGACTCCACTAGCTGAAAGTTGAATGCAAAAGAAGTGTTTGGTTCAAAGAAAGCTATATAAAGGAGGAGTTGGATGTAGGACAAATATTTTTTTTGCAAGAGAGATTTGTCAATTTGACTAATTGTTTTGGCAATGAATATTTTTTTCAGTTTGTAGTAAAAAAAAGTATACTTAAGAGGATCTTTTTGTTAGATGCATTGATAACAAATCTGGTTGGAGATTGTGAGTGGTGAAATTAAACGATAGATATATTCAAGAATAAAAGGTAATATGCTCCACGTTGGCTCAGAGACATGACGAAAAGTTAAAAAACCCTAAAAATCTCAATTTGGTGATTCTCCATCTTTTTCTCACGCATATGACATAAATCTCCCAAAAATTAGCAACCTCACCATTAGTTAACGATAAATATTTTATTGTAAAATATGTATAGCAAATTTTCATTCTTAATCTACCCATACCAAATGTTGACAACCAAAATCAATTTACAAATTAGTAAATTTAATTAAAAAAAAACAGGAATTCTAGAAAGAAAAAAAAACACTACATATCAAAGAATAATTTCTACACAAAGAACAATTTCAAGAAAAAATCACCAAAAGAACAATTCACTACAATGGTTGGAGTTTGAGAAAATTTTCTAATTTGCATGGAAAAATGATGTCCACTACCATCCAAGTCTCCATTGTCGTCGCTATCCACCGTCTGATCATGTTGTCTTCATTCAGTGGAAGCACTTTTCATCGTTGACTAGGCGCGCACGAGAGGTATGTTTATGTAAAATCACCATAACTAACCTAAAACGAGTATATAATTACTTTGTTGTTGAACTAAAATCCATTATATTTTTCTATACTCCCCTATTAACGAACAAAAATTCGAGCATAGGTCATCCTTAAATTATTGTGAGATTTGTGATATGAAAATCAATACACCCTCAAATTACAAGACAATCAACTTATTGTTGAATAAACTAGATTGAATATCCTAACAACAACAATCAAATCAACCAACAAATAGTAGTAAAAAAGCATAAACAATAATACCCAAATCAGCAATAATCAAATGCAAAAAAAAAAAAAAAATCATCAAAGGCAAGTCATAACATCAAGGCAACAAATTCTCAAAGAATATCAACCCCAATCGATTAAAGTTTCTAATAGACGCAATTTTTGCAAATCAATTGAAAACCACCGTTAAAATTGCAATTTAGTGTTGCTACCTATGTTTAATTTTTGCTAAGTGTTTATAATTTATCATTGAGCACAAATGAAATATTGGAACTCTTGGCAAAAATGACACAAACATCTAAATGAGACAATCTAACTCTCGAAGATTTTTTTTAAAAAAAATCTAGATCTAGACAACAATATAATGATCAAATGGAAGAGCTTTTTCTCACAAAATTTCACATAAAATCTAGATCTAGACAATAGAGCAAAAATCAATCAACGAGATTTTCACTCAAACTTAAAAAGTTATCACCTAGAAGTTCAGTAACTAAACAAAAATCCCCTTGCCACGTCGTTCGAACTCCCTCACCACATTTAGTTGTCTCTGTCTGATTCCCTTCACCTTTCGTTCAAAGGTGATGTGGCAAAACAAGGGGATAGAGAGAAGATCGCATAAAAGACGAGATCACGTGAAGAATGAAGTTGCTCGTGTCTGTGGCCGACAGTCACAGTCAGTTCGTTGAGTCGACGTCCAAGCCATTCGTTTGCCACCTCACAAGGAGAAAATAGTGGAGAGTGTAAAAATGAGGGCAAGAATGGAAAGCATGGAATTAGGATTTTTTTACGATGGTATTTATAACATTTCAAATCAAATTTGTCCTAAAATTCTTCTTTTAAAAATGTAATTCAAAAAATCCTTAACACCATAAAGTGTGTCCCCTTTTTTGGTAATTTTTTAGTTTCTATACTTTTGATACGTTTGTATAACGTTAGATGTGATAATGATCCTATGATTTTACATTTTAATAATTATTTAGAAAGAAGATCAGTGCAATATTTTAGAGACAAAGTCACATGTAAGAGCTCTAATATGTGTAACAACCTAAGGTTATAAAAGAAGACAAAGATATAGAATCAATCTAGAACTAACATTAATCTTCTGTTTGGACTTGAGGATTTTGTAAATGAATTTCGTAATATATTACCACGGTAAAGAGAATGGTTTTAAATTTTAAAATGATTTGAAATATTGTTTTTACTTAAAAACTTCAAGAGCCAAAATGCTCGGATTACATAATTATTAACCTCGTTAGTTTTCAATAAACACAATCATAGATGAAATATTATATTAGTAAATTCTTTAACTTTCTTTTATTTTAATTTTTAATTATCATCCAAACATGAAATTTTAAATTAATTTGTTTCAAATCTTACTTGTTACAAGTAAAATAATTAATTTAAAATCACTCCTTCAATGTTCTTCAATCTATTTTTAACATTAAATAATTATTTTATTTTATTTATTTTGTTCACGTAAACGTATAAATTTCATTTTTATTTATAGAATGAGCCACACAAAAAAGAAGAAGGTAGTGTTATAACATGACTTGATCATCATCACTCACTACTAAGAAATAACAAGGAAAAAACTAATAGTAGACTGCAAACTCTCAAATTAATATGTGTATCGTGTGCACCTTCTTACTCGAGGTATCTCCATTTTATTTTCTTTTAACTCAATATCCAGCTAAATAGACTCAATCTACAAAATTTTTAGTCGAATTTATACCTCTCGTGTTCAGTATCCATAAATCTCTAAAATACATATGAAAAAACTCATTAAAATTACTAATTTATAATATATATATATATATATATATATAAATACAAAATTGAAAGTTTTTTATAACTTACAATTTAATTATAACATCTAAAAAGACTCACTATCACAATTATCGTTATTAATTATTATAGCATGACTAAGATAAGAAAAGAAACTTTGCATGGAAAGAAGAAATGTTTTTGAGTTATAAAGACATAAAACTGTATGGACCAAATAAAATTCTTAGCATGGAAGAAAAATCGATTTTAAATTCATCGGAGGAAAAATAAAAATAAAGTAGAAAACTTTTCTTTTTTAATTAGGAATTTGAGAATTCCAAGTCTATGATTGACCCAAATTATTTCATAATTGGTCACCTTTTAAAAGTAACGTTAAAGTAATGCGCACTGAAGACATAAAATGGTTAAAAAAAAAACTAATTGCCACGTGTCATTGCCAGCCCATTTGTCTTTTTTCTTCTTCTTTTTTTTTTTATTATATTTTCCCCCTAATTTTCTAAAGAGAAGGAAAAGTATACCTAACAATACTTTCATTGTAATTTCACTATGCCTTTTTCTTCTTCTCAAATAATGAAATTATAATCTAAATGAATAAAAATTAGAGTAAGAAATATAAACAAAACACAACTAATTAGGATATTTTTACCCTTTTATTCCAATTTAAGGGAGGAAAGTTGTTTTTTTTTTAAACACTTGCACATATATATAACAAAATTTTATTTTATATATGTGATATATTATAATAAATATATATAAATATCTATCAAGTGGTATATATTTATCTAAGCCTTTTGCAATTTAGCGCAAATAAAAAATATAGTTTTGTTATATTTTTTAGAAAAATCTTTAAATTAATTCATCCAATACTTTTAATAAATAAACGATTAATTAAACAAAAAAAACAAAAATCAAATTTTAGGCCAATTAAAACTGAATAATGCACAAAATTGACTCTTAGATAACTCTACCAACACCTGCAAATTCATTGATTTGTGAAAAATGAAACATACCTTAGGCTATAAACCACAGTGTTTATTTGAGTTTAAGGTGCAATTTGATAAATTAAAAGTTTATGAAAAAATCAATATAACTAATCAAGTTGAAATTGATTGTATTAAAACGGGCTTAATTCGATTAATACCTAATGTATAATAACAACTAAATTTTTTTGTAGTTAAAATCTCTTCATCTCCTATAGGTACTAAAAAAAGGTTGAGGTTCATGATTTCGTCCATATAAAAAATGAGCTACACTAAAAATACTCAGTATTCTTCCAAAACTTGCAATAATATTAAATTGAATTTTGTCACGAAAGTTTCAAATTTGTTATTAGATATAGGTAAGATGTGGTAGCATTGTTGATCCTAAATTGTTTTCAACTTTAAGAGTAAATTTGAAATATTTATAAAAAGAATTTGGTGCAATACTTCAACTTTTAAAATAAATGGTAAAATTTATAAAGATATTTTCAAATATAGTAAAATGAACTAAAACATTTACAAAGCATAACAACATTTTAAATTCTATCAATAATAGACACTAATAGACCAATGGTGACATTGACAAAAAATGATAAAAGTCTATCCGTGTTTATCCTTCATAAAAACTAAAATTTTGTTATATTTTGTAAATAGTTTCTTTTCTTTTTTCTATTCATAACAATTCCACAAGTTTTTTAAAGTAATTTTTATAATATATTCATCGAAAAACATGAAATGAATAATTTCAAGAATAATATTTTTTTTTCAAATTAGTGACAAAAATATGATAACCATAAGAAAAACAAACAAAAGAAGAGTTTAAGTTGAAAGTATGGTAAGAAATAGAGTGAAAATGTTGTGGAGGGAAGTAATCCAGTCACGACCTATGTGATTGAAGATTGGTCAAAGTTATGATTTGAGTCGTTAGCCGATACACGACTTTCCTTCGCAATATTTTTTGTTGTTATTAGAAATGAAATGTATATGCACTAACTTAACCATTGTTAAAAAAAGTTAAAATATTGTTATTTGTTTTAAAAATTTTCAACTTGTTTTAAGAGTTACAATTTTAATGTTGAATTTTCATAAATAGTTAAAAATGCACCAATTAAATAGAAAATCTATAATTTTTTTTAATGAAATTCAATATTTGGTGACGTAAAATAATGCTATATTTCTTTAAAATATATCACTGCAAAAGAAAAAAAATTGAAGTTTATAAATTAAAAATGAAATAAAAGTTGTAAGTTTGTAACCCCACCCTTACCCTAGGATATAATTTACAATTTAAATTTTAAATTAGATAAAAATATTTTATTTTGAGAACGAAAAATTAAATCAACTTAGTGTATATGGTATATATACAAAAGATTGAAATAATTGATTTTGCTTCTTATTTTCATGCATAATACCATAAAAATATAAATTTAACAAAAATTTTACAAAATATATTTTGTTACGAATAAATTAGGAAAAACTCATATTTTACACAAATAATATGAAAAAAATATAACTATATATGACAAATTGTTTTAGGTCATGAGAAAGTAAATATGTTATATATGATAAATTATTTTAGGTATCGACTATGAAAACATGTATCCAATACATAACTTCCATCCTAAGTCACCACCGCCTATTTTTAACCACAATTATTTTAAAAAAAACAGTATTTAGAAAAAGAAAATCAACATGAAATTATATAATAACAATAATTTTATAACCTTATATTTGTTCACTTTTGTTTGGATGGTGACATTCACAAAACCGACGTAAAAATGGATTGATTTTGGGCAATGGGAAAGGCAAAGTACATCTTCAAAATGGCCAAATACTTGTGTGTTTTGACATAGGGAATGAATGCGGATTCATATCCTACTAAGGTTACTACATTTTTAAGGAACATAATCAAAATAAAGCAAATGACTAGAAAATGTAAATAATCATAGAGTTGCTTCATGGAGCAACATCACTTGGTATAAATCCAAACTCCAAACTACTTCTCTTTTTAAGGAAAAAGACACAATTGGGTATATATTTAGCATATTGATGATGTTCACTTTTCTTCTTTCTAGCTATATGGTATGTATATTTCTAATTAAATTTAATCTCATTTGCTTACTAAAGTTTTAAGATTGCTTTTATTTTGGATGCTATATATTGGATTACCTTTTTTTTCTTACTATTGTTTTGACAAACCTCAAATTTTTTTTTGCAAAATTGTTCCCAATCTTTCTTCAAAGCAACAATATGGTTACACAACTATGGCTTATAATGATTTAGTTTTTGTATTTTTACTTTCGTAATAATTAAGACCTTGAATTTTAATACGCAACAATTTGATCACTATATTTTAAAATTTACAACAGTTTAGTCATGGTAAAATTTTTCATAAAAAACATATATATTTGATTTTTTTTTTATCATTTTACGAGAGACTTTGTACTTTATACAAAACATGTAGGATCCGTTCGGTAAAGAATTTAAAAACAAAGAATTAAATGAAAATAGAATTGTATTTCATGTTTTTAAATATGTTATTGGTAGCATAATTCTTAAAATAAATTAAAATTTTAACGATTGTAAACTAGTTAGAGTTATTAAATATTAGTTGAGAACTGAATAAACTAACAATAATTTGTTTGTGTACATGGTTTTATGTTAAAAACTTGTAAAATTATTGTTTGTAATATCATATAATGTGTATAATAAATTGAAACTTTTATCTCGATGGTTTGGAATAAGTTGAAATTTAAGTTTAAGAGTTTGTAATTATAATTTACCTCCATGGTCTTATAATCGTAAATAATCCCTTTGCCATGTGCTAAGATGGTTTAACAAACCATATATGAAATTATATCAAATCATATGAATTAAATTTTAGATTTTAAATTAATATGCATTAACTTTTAACTTTATCTAAAGCATAGGGATGAAATTTGGAATTTAATATAGTTCATAATAATTACACAATACATAATTTAACTTTTATGTTTTTATATTTATTTAATATAATTCTGCATTTTAAATTTTGAAATTCAAATTATGAATACAATCAAAACTTTAAAAATGTGTTTTAAAAATTTGTAATGTGTGGATCACAAAAATTGAAAACATTTTTCATAAATAAATAAAATTAGGATTGTTTGTCAAGAACATAGTCTTTGAATTTAAGAATTTGAAAACCTAAAACAAAATTCGAATTTAGAACTAAACTTGCTCTTAGTATTTGATTAGTTTATCATGCTGCTTATGCACTAGATTCAAGGCTACATCTTACCAACTTTGAAATATAAAAACTAAATCATAATAAAGTTTAAGAAAAATATTATAAATAATAAAATTGCTGAATATATCTACAAAATATAACAAAACTTCAAAATAGTAAACATTAATAGATCTTAACATGATCTCATTGTTGATTACATACATGTATCGGTTGAACTAAATTCATACTTGCACATAAAATAATCGTTTTTTTAAAGAGAAAAATTGACAAATTATTTACTATTCCCCTGATAAAAATAACTAAAAAAAATATCAATTTTTTGATGGAGGTAATATTTTGTCTGTTTGACAACTTCCTAAACTATTACTCTAAATCAAAATAACCAAATATATATAAACCTTTTATTTAATAGTTAATTATTTTATTAAAGACTTTTTTCTTTATTATAAGTTAATTATTTTTTAAAAAAGAACCTCCCCCGCCTTTTCGTTCTCTTTTCCTTTCTTCCTCGTTCGTCCCGTCTCTCTGCACAGTTTAACAATGGCAAAAAGCCCCCACCAAGAGAAAGCAAAGTTCTAAATCAATCCCACAAAAAAACAAC
>JBBPDI010000025.1:6548336-6561662 GCA_037974545.1 Cucumis variabilis | reverse complement strand
AATCTGATCATCACGGTTCCGAGCAATTCTCTGAAGTCAGGAGAGAGAGGAGCATTTTCTTGCTTCCGCTTTCGCTGCAGAAGTAGTAGAAAGAGGGTATGAGTTAGGCGTGAATTGCCTTCTTTCATTCTCTGATCGATGCTACCGCTCCGTGGGGACCCTAGAATTGAGTGAAAAGTGAGGCCTCAGGCCTTATAGCGCATTCCCGATCGATCGAAGAAGGGATTCTTCATCCGACACAGAAGCAAGAAGGGCAAGAACAAGAAGAGGAAGAAGAAGAAAGCGTCCCCTGCCTCAAGAGAGAGCCAGAGATTCTGATTCCGAAACCAAAGGCCTCTTCCTCAACCTTGTAAACAAAGAGTCTTCAGATCATTCAACTTCAACAGCACTTATGAGAGAAGTTCTCTCTCTCTCTCCTTCTACACCGCCTCAATGAACAAAGGGCCCGCGATCCGGCCGGCTTGTGGTGGATGGATGTAGTCACCTGTGATCGGTAAGCTCTTCGATCGGGGGGAATGAGAGAGATCTCTTTCCGTTAAAGGCATATTGATGAATTTGAAAGACTTTCTTGCAACTCAACCCCATAAGGAATGCTCCTTCGTCAGACCTTCGTAGCCGGTTTCAAGCCTATTCAAGGGTGTTCAAGGTCGAGCGAGGTCAGGATCAATTTCACCATGTCTACGTGGACGACCAGAGAATTTTTTAGGCCTTGTGAGATCTCCTAGGCTTTTTCTTAGCTTGAACCTACTATTTGGAAGAGCATAAAAGGCCACTTCTGAAAGAAGAACTAAGACGAGTCAATGAACAAAGAGGGGACCTCTCCTTCTGGTCTCACCTTTTGCCTCGTACTCGGGAGTTCTGAATATACGAGATAATGGGGACTGTGAAACTCCATCCGATCTCAGGGATGAGGCTCCTTCTTCTTTAGAAAAGAAATATCAAGATTTCCACAACAAGAACTTCTCTAAACTTCCGAAGTCGATCCTTTCTTCCCCAACTGATGAAGCTTGTTTGCCCTCCTTTATCCTCTCCTCTGGATTAAACTACGTAGGACTCCCCACGTAGCGGTTCATTCCTGTCAACTCTTAAGGAAGAAGACGAGAAAGGGAAGACAAGACGGAGAGGGAGGGGCAAAGATGTCTTTTCATAAGTCAGAAGGTGGATGGAAGAACCTAGAAAATCCCTACAGGGAGAATGTGAAAAACCCACTACGCCTTTCGGCCTGATCTTAGGCTAAGACGAGGTTAGCGGCCCGACTCCCCTACTCTTTCTTCTTTCGGCAGCAATTGCAGAAAGCCTCTTTGCAGCCTGCTAGTACTCAATTTCTTTGATTTGAATTTGATTCAGTTCAGACACTTTTGAGCCTCCATTTAGATTATAGAGTGGTAGAGGAATCTCGCCATGCAGTAGGAATTGGATGGCTGGCACAATTCATGAACTTTGCAGAACCCTTGAACCTAATCGTTCAGTCAGCAATGGATTCGGCGGATCATCCACGTCACGGCAGGCACAATTCTGACTAGTTCTCCGCACTACTTTTCTGTGAGTGAAGACTATCATGCCTATCTTAGTAGTGAAAAACTGGCTGGCTCTGGCTACCTTGCGGAGCAAACAAAAGATCCCCAACACTGCCTGTATGAAGAAAGAAACTTTGTACAATGATCGCTTAGCACGTCTCTGATGTCTAAAACTTCTATAGACACGAGAGGCGGCTTTCAATCCGTTATAAGCTGTTCTAAGGCGAGTGGATAAGCGCATGGGGTCATTTGACTAGTACTACGAAGGAGCTTTCTTCTTTCTTATCAATAGCAAAGTGAGAATGAACTCATGAACGAGAATTCAAGAATCCACAGATTTTTCGCATTAGTGGAATAACAAACTCAAAAGGAGGCGCGAAGCGAAGCGACTGTGAAGGAGCCCGACGATTAATAGACGGTTTTGACTTTCTTTCTTGCTTCTTTCTTCTTTCTGACTCCTTATCAGTCGAGCCCTTGCTTTTTGTTCATTTTAGCTAAGAAAAAGATAAGAAGAGAATCTTTCTATTTCACGAGAAAAGAGAAAAAATGACTGATTTTTCATTCTTTCTTGCTGCCAGCTATAGCCAAAAGTGACTAAACTGGCATCCCACGGAGCCTCCGAAGGAGTTGTCTTCTTCTTCAAAGTAATAGTCTGATCTCTATTAATTGCATAAAGAAAGATAAGACGATCAGACGAAAGAAAGCTAAGAAGAAAGAGTCCTTCGGACCCGTAGTTAGGAGTCTTCAGACCTCTTGACTCAAGGATTCCCATTTCTCAAGAAAAGATGAACAAAGAAATAGCGTCAAAGAAGAAGAAAACAACCGTAGGCAACTTACCTACGGCAGAAGCACGAATCTTGCATTGAGCCTACTACGTCCTTTCTTCAGAGGAGCGTGAACCTGCGGCAACTAACCTACGGCAAGGCGCGGAGCGAAGCCTCCTACGGAGATGAACAAGTCCTTCGGACCATTTTTCCTGAGAAGAAGAAAGTCAGGAGCGTGAACCTACTAAACCGGAGGTCAGGGGCGAAGCCAAGCGACTGAAGAGGAGCGCAAAATCAATGAACAAGGAAAGACTACCGCCTAGAAGGCGCGAAGCGGAGCGACTCAAATCAAACTAGTGGGGACTTGTCTTCTCTGTTGTGATTATAAAGACTCTGACAAGTCAGAGAAAAAGTTGTAAAGACTACCAAGGAATGAACGAGTCCTCCGGACGGAGGTAGGTAAAGATGATTATAAAGACTCTGACAAGTCAGAGAAGAAGAAGACAGGACTCCACTAATTAGTAGGAGGAAGCCAAGCGACAAAGAAAATCAGAGAAGAAGAAGACAAGACAACTAACTCCTTCGGAGCCGTAGGAGTTTATGATTTTCAAAGTCTGACTAAGAAGAGAAGAAGAAGACAGGACTCCACTAATTAGTAGGAGGGGGCGAAGCCAAGCGACTCTTATATAAGAGCTAAGGAATTACTCAAGAGGAGTCCGAAGGACTATCCATATTAACCTAGATGCTACCGGAGAGAGGGAGCGGGAGCAACAAGGAAAGGTTAGCTCAGACGTCTGATTTTTCCCGGTCGATGGATGGGGTTCTCCCCCTGGCGCCTCCGTCCCGTCTATAAACTGAGTCCCACTTTCTTATTAGAATGGTGACTGATGAAAGAATGCAATACCCCTACGTGGGACCAAAGACCGCTTCAATTTCTGCGATCTCAAAATGGACTATTTGACGGGGAAGGAAGAAAATCAGTCAAATCACCCATTTGGAAGTCATTGGTCAAATGGACAAATCCCCACTACGCGGAGACCTACGGCAAGGAATGAACGAGGACTGAGGACGTCCTTCCGGAGTATAGAGAAGCAAGTGGAACCTCCGCGCTCGATATAATTGAGGAGACTCCATTCTAGTAGTTGAGAAGAGCTAAGCGAGATCTTGTGCAAGGTTTACGAAGGAGAGAGAAAGAGTGACTTTGAGTGTGGGCCTAGGCTTCATGGAAGAATTTTGACTTGCGCTCCTTGGAAGTCCGCCTAGTCTTTTCTGCTCTTTATTCCTTTTCTTCGTAGGCGGAGAAGGAGATTTCTTGCCTCTGCACTCCTTCGCTTCCCTTCGCCCCTCCTTTTCTTCTTTTTCTTCCTTTTCTTCTATTTAGAATACTATTATTTTATTCTAATCAAAGTAGAGATTGACCCTTTCTTCTTTTCTCCTTGCCTAATGAATTAATATGGATTTCGATCATTCTTTTCTTTGGTTTTCATTCTTTTTGAGGTTCATGAGAAGATTCTTTCAGTGATCCACTACGCGGTGAAACAACCACTTTCTTTCAGCTCCGCTCCGCTTCTTTGCTTCTCCAGATTATGAAACCCGCTCAAAACTAGACTACCAGTAGAGGCAAGAATACCTCAGAAAAGGAAATGGAAGAATTCCGTACTTTGAGTCTCAAGACTGATTAGTTCTTTAGTCAGAAGTGAAGGTCGCTTGGTTCTGATAGGGAATGAGACTGAGGCTCCCTGGGCTAGGATCGGCTACTCTTGGGATCGGTCCGGCAGGAAGCTAATCCGCCTTCTCTCTATTTGAGTACTTCAATGAAGGATTGAAATTCATGTGTCAACGCCTTTATTAAAGAAGATCTCCTGAACAGTCAAGATTCTTGGCAAAACCTTGCATCTTTTGGAAGTCCCGCACCTGAAAGTAGAATCCGCTCATCCCGCGCTTGGTTGGGTACTGAATTTTGACTACTCCATCTCTCAAGAAAAAATGCTTGAATCTTAGTCAATGAATGCGGAATGATTGATAGCTCTCTACAAGCTCTTGGCACTTTAAGGAAGCGAAGCAAGCACTTCTCCTATCTTAAAGGAAAGTGACTGAACCTTGCTCCTTTACATCTGGATAAGAAAATAGGGATAGACTCGAAGGATAGATCTTGAGTTCGCTGGTCGCCTTTGCTTCCATCTTGATGAAGGAGATGGGACCTCTACCCCACGGAGCGGTGGTCACTTCTGATTCTTCTCCCGAGCTCATGGGATTGACGTCAGGGGTTGGGTGGTCAGGTGATCCCTAAGAAAATTGGCTTAGAAAAGATGAGATAGGGAGGGCCTTGGATGATTGATTGGTACCGGTTAATGATGTGATGGGTCCTAATCAATGTGATGGGCATAGTTCACTTTTAGCCCCAGCAAGACAGCAAGACCTTGCATTTGACCGAGTTGAAGCATCCAACCAATCCTGCTTCCGTTGACCAAGTTCAGGCTGTATATCGAGTCACCACTATGGAGCCTTATAGCACGCTTCAATTTCCTCCATTCCAGCCCTATCCCTCTTTGATTCATACCCGCTTTTCCTGATTAAGGAAGAGAAGGCAGAACTCTGAACCAGGAAATAGCTGACATTCTTGAATTAGCTGAGAGAAGTATTCTGATTTCGCTGTCTGAAACAAGAAAAGGCAAGAGAAAGAAAAGTCAGGACTCGCATACGGGCAAAAAAAAAGGCTGGTTTGCACCTTTCCTCACTTGAGTAGAAAGGAAGAAAGGAGGATATCCTGAGCCAAGCACAAGCAGTAAGTAGGTCTAGTCATTTGGATCAAGAAAGAAGGCCCCAGGCAGTAAAGCTCACGTTGTCGACACCTCTTGTCCGTCTGATTTCTCGTATGTGTAAAGACGGGTAGACCGTCTCATCTCTTTCAGTGGTGGATCGAATTTCGATCATGTCACGAGCTCAAATTCTTTGAGCCTCGGTCATTCTGCGAACAGCTATCACTTACTAGTCAATGAAAGTGGGTTTCAGTCTTCTTCGGAGCTTTCAAGTCATCTCATCTACTTGCTTATGGAATTCTTGCTTCAAAGAATCATCCTCAAGAATGACAAGATTGGCTTCTTGCTTATGCTCCGGCCTTTATCAAAATCTCTTTCGCAAATTCTTTGCTCCTGATCCCCAAGAAAGAGGGAAATGGCTGTGATTCAATATTCCAAGGCCAGCACTCACTCTTCAGAAAATATCGAGATGCATGTAATAATCCTTGTTTTGATTCCAGAGTCAGATTGGGGAGAGAATTCAAGGCTTTGACTGAGATTCGAAGACTTTCCCAGCAAGAGAAGAATTGCGAGGTACTTCTACCGCATCAAAAAGGTAGAGCTCAGCTTTCTAGGAGGGTTCGACCCTATTTTCGGGCTGCTAAACTTGGGTCGGTCTAAGCACGGGAAATGAGCCATGCAAGAGACCGTTAAGCGGAGCCTTGTCGGAACATCTTTTTGCCTAAATTGTCGGATGATGCTATGCGGGGTCGATGCTTGCATACGCGCAGAGCAGGCGTCGGATATCTTGGCTTAGAGAGTTGGTTCTCGGTATGAGGGCTCAGTCAGACTTGGGCATTCTTCGTTGGCATGTAATGCCTTAGCGCAGGAAGAGATGCCTTGCCCTGCGTGGTCTTCCTTTATTCATGCGGCGGAAGCTAGCGACAAAAGATAAGGCCAGCACAGTAGATGTCTTTACGGGACGGGCGTCAAAGAGACTGAGTCAAGGATCCATCCGGGCGCAGAATCAAGGGCGTAATCGGGGAATCTCGGACTTGGTGCCATTAAAAGAAAGGGAGGCAGCGACCCGGAGAAAGAAAGGCGTCTTTCTCTAAGTCTTTGAATTGCCCCACTCGGGAATATAGAGAAAAAGCAGAAGAAGGGAGGAGACAAGACTCGGGGCATTACAAGGAACCCCCAAAACTGAACTGACCTGACCGGGAAGAATAAGGCATACGCACTTAGCTCACAGATCTAGACTTCCCATGTGATAGCGCTTTCCCTTGCCTCCCCTAATAGTCACTGCCTTGACGTCTGTATCTGACGATTGATCTTCTTATGCTCCGATCCGAAAGGACTGATAGTTCTGAAACAAGACAAGTGAGGGCTACAACCCCTCAACGGGGACAGCTTCTTCACCAGTCGACGCTTTCTTCCTCCCCTCCTCAATCTTCTGTCATGAGACTGAGAGCCCGGGCTTCGCTTCCAAGAATGAAATTCATTCTTTTAGAATAAACCAAAGATTCCCCATATTCTCTTTTTGAAGAAGCCTCATCCCTTTACTGCCTTTATAGTTCTTTCTTCACAAGAAAGGTAATTCTACGTGGTTGAGTGAGTTGCGGATCGAAACATCATAAGTCAAAGGCTCCTTTCTAGCAGATGGGTATGAGGTTGGAGCTCGAGTCTGACGATTGGAGAATTGACCTATTATTTTCTTGTATTCCTGGCACTCTGATCGGAACTATGGCACTCGGAGGACTCGGAACCCGCAGAAGAGTTTCAAGAGTTGGACTAGTTGTATTATCCCTTTCAGAAGAATCAGCCCTTGGAAGGGTGGGATTATCTGTTGATAAAGTGGAAAAGACAGAGTCAGCGAAGGAGAGGTAGCGCAGTCGATCTTGAACTTGGCAGATTAAACTACGGAGGACGAACCCTCTTTTCATGGCCCTTTCCTTAACTCCCACTGTGTAAGTAGAGCTTCTTCCTATTAACTTGAAGAGGACTCAGTTTCACTTTCACCTATCCTATCCCTATCGAGATCCTATTCTAATTCTAACCTTCCCGGTGGAATGGATGGGGTCCCTAGTTCTAGCGCGTCCGTCCCTCAACCTTTTAGTCTCGCAACTTTGTCCCACTTTCTTAGTCTGACTTTTGAGAATAGTGACTGAAGAATTAGAACTTGGAATTGATCCAGCCGCTCCGGAGGACGTAGTAGGCGCGAAGCGAAGCCCAACCTCCGGTAAGAGAGAAGGAGGCGCGCACGACCAATGTAGAAGATTGAATGAATTTTCGGGTTGGAGCCTGCTGATATGGAGGCAGCTTGTTCCAGCGGATGATGCCCACTACGCGCTTTGAATAGCTCAAGTGAGTTTAGGCAGTAGCCCTTGTTTAAGCAGTTTATTCAGTTTCAGTTCTTGTGCCCTCTTTTTCTCTTGTTTAAGTAGAAGTGGAAAGAAGAACTGGGACAAGGAAAGAATCTCGTTCATTCAAAAAGATTCTCCATCTAAGTATAAGAAATTCAAGTCGTAGGAATCGGACAAAGTAACTCGCCCAAAGTCAGACGGACGAGACGCTCGACCCACACGCCGGATCGAAGAGGCAGAAGTCGCTTAGTTTCGATCTTCATCCCGGTCCGTGCTAGCTTAATTTTGTCTATTTTCTCTCTCTTTCTCCAACCTTGCACAAGATCTCCTCAATGTAATCTCGCCTCCAGCCAATGGCGGAAAAGAGTTTCCAAAAAAAGGGAATTCTCATGATTGAGAGTCAAAGACGGACACACAAGCGTCAGGGTTAGACACCAGGCCCGTGAAGTCAGAGGTCTCGGGACAAACTCCCAAAAGAGGAGAAAGGCAAAAGCGTCAGAGAGACCAGGGACTAGCCGCAAAAGGGAATGAGAAGAGGTTAGATAGAAAAGTTCTCTCTGAGGTTATTCCATAGCTCTCCCAGGAGGGGTGTCGCAAGCTCGAGATGTATCGAATTTCATATGTTAAGCAAATGAGAAGGAAGTCAACTCATCCGCGAGAACTTGACGTTTTCCCCGTAGAAGAACTCAATGAAAGTACTCCGGACCGTGGGAAAAGAGGTTCTTTCTTCCTTCCAGCCATACCCCATTATGAGATTTGACCTAACAAATGGCTGATTTGACCTTTCAACTTCCTAATTCCCCTGTAGCTATCTTTGACAAGGATGATC
Organism: Cucumis variabilis; assembly: GCA_037974545.1. Lineage (NCBI taxonomy): Eukaryota > Viridiplantae > Streptophyta > Magnoliopsida > Cucurbitales > Cucurbitaceae > Cucumis > Cucumis variabilis. The sequence goes on along the minus strand of JBBPDI010000025.1, from coordinate 6,553,451 downwards.
ACTCGGATTCAATCCCGGACGAGAAGAAGGATGTCGGAATCCAAAGAAAGGGAATGATCTCTTTCCATAGGTCTTCTTTCATGATCAGAGGAATCGGCATGATCCCTTTAGGCTGAGTCCGCTGTCTCAGTTTAAGAAGCAAGAGAAAGCTGAAGAATCTGTCTAAGCAGAAAGAAGAAAGAGGTTAAGCTCGAGCGGGAAAAGAAGGATCGCGCAGGCTCGGAAGAAGAGTCCGATCATTCCCAGTTTTTTCTCTTGTTGATGAGGCTAGGCTTTCTTCTTTTCTTTTGGATGTGAATCTGAATACCTGGAGAAGCTTTCGTTGAAGAAAGAGAAGTAGAAAGTCGGTCAGCTCTTCCTTCCTTATTAAGGAGAAATCCTTTGATCCATAAGCAAATTTGAGGTGAGAACTTGGTTTAGCCTATGGCGATTTCTTATTCAAAGACATCTTTCCCTCTAAAATCAAAAGAAGGGAGACCTTCAAAGATTCCCTCCCTTTAATCTACCCCTTTTTCATTCAAACTAGGCGGAGTAGGCGGAAAGAATTTGCGAACCGGACGAGTTAGTTGTGAATAAAGGGTGAAAATCAGATTGAAGAAGAAGGTCTCGAAGGAGAGAGTTCAATGAAAAAAAATGTTCGTTGAGAGGAGTTGAGAGTTTAGGAAGTTGCTGCCGTTGAAGAACCCTTAGAAGGCTATCAAGAGGGATCGTCGGGCTTGACCTTTAGAAGTTGGATCAGAAGCAGGAGCTTTCAGTAGTTCCCGGAGAGGAAGTAGGAGTGGGAGTGTAGGTTTCGAAAGTAGCAGTTGGAGCAGCTCTTTCTTCAGTCGCTTTACCGGAATCGGGATACCTAGGACACGCGCGTAGATAGAAGGAGAAGCCGCCCGCTTGACTGAACTTCACCCAAGGAAGAATACCAATTAATCGGACCTACGATTCTCCTTTAAGCACTGGACCCAAGACACTCTTCCGAGTTTCATGCATGAGAGTTCCATCTCTTTTCCGCAGTTTGAGAGGGGGTATCAGCCGTGAATTTCTGAAGATAAGAATAGGGTTCAAGAGCTTGGGTCACGAGACCTAGTTTGAAGCTACTAACCCAAGTTGGGCCGGAAGCAAGGGTAGTCAGTACCAGTTGTTAGGGTGTGCGGTTAGCAAGGTCAGATCTCGGATCTCTTTATCAAAGAAGAAGAAAGATAGAAAAAGCTAGAACTACCGAGAAATTGAGTGATTCTATTTTGATGCCTCTTTCTTTCTCTTAAACGTAGTCTCCTTTCTTCAGATATGAAGAAGATCTCATAAGATCATCAAGCGATTCTGATCTTTCACTTTCTTTCTCTTTTCTTTCAGTTTTTAGTCTCGCTATTTCATTATCCTTCTGATTTCTTTGAGTTCCATTCTAGAGTCCTTCGTCAAATCTATTAGTGGAATTAATGGAAAGCCTATCCTCCCGAACATCTTTTATTGGAGAAGTGTCCTTTTTGCACTCCTTATTTTATTGGAGAAGTGTCCTTTTTGCACTCCGTCCGAAGGTTATGAAATAACTCGACTGAATCAATGAACAAGGGCTCGACTGAAAGGAGAGAAAGACTGATCCCTATTCAAAGGCTTGAAGGAGTGCAAGTCAAAATCCTTAATAGTAAGGAAATCCATATTCAGTTTTATCGGTGGGTTCTCACCCTAAACACCCATATTTATGGAAAAACCGCGTAGTGGGTTGCCCCAAACGAAGACAAGGGCAATTCCCTACCTCTGAAGGTAAAGATCGGCCGAAGACAAAGAGCTTGATGAATAGGAATCCCTCCCAGTTCCCTAGGTTTATGCGCAGGAGAAAGGGCTCTGGAAAAGGGCTCGACCGGTTGCAGACGTTGTAGTATCAGTTCTTGCAGAAGTCTCGTTCGTAACTGAAGCTCGGGCAATAGGACAAAGCTCAGCGGGTATCCCAGTGGAACTACCCTCCTAGAACTCGAAAGGTTAATATGGATAAACAAGTCAAGAGGACGGTCCGAAGGACTCTAAAGGGCGGAGGTAAGAACAAGACAAATTATCCGTTAGAGTCTAGTTCCATTATTGGCTAGGGAAGAGAAAGAGTTGGAGTCTGTATTATTATCCGGATCGGGTACAGGTGTCCTTCCAGCAGCCTTCCTGGGTCCGGGTGTCCGGGCGCCAATCAATAGCAGTCTGAGCAGTCTTCCGTCCGGCTGTCCTTCCCCAATAGCGGTCCCACCAATCTTCCTTCCTCTCTCTCATTGTATAGAATCTCTTTGAAGAGAAAAGAGGAGTCCGCGAAAAACTCATTATCGTCCGAAGAGCATGGAATTAAACTACCACGGACCAGGAAGGATCTTTCATCCCTTTAAAGAGAATGAGCAAAATCACCTCTTTTTTATGCATTTCTTTATCTTTGAGATCTCCCAACACCTTTCCTTCTCTTAAAGGCTGTTATTTGCCCTTTCTTTTCTTCCATTTTTAAACCCAACAAGCAAAACTACTAGGGTGTTCTCAGGGGAAATGGGGAGTTTCAAGCCAACAAGAGATGAGGCAGGCAGGTGACCAACCCAGGGAGGAAAGGAATCCGTCCGGATAAAAGCAATCGGCGCAGAGCGAACTAGTAGGTGCGCAGAGGAATGAATCGACCGATTAGGCGGCATCTGTTGAAGTTGGGTCGGCTGAGGTTGAAGAAGCGGAATCCGCCCCAGTCCCTGAAGAGGGGAATTCAGTTGCCTCAGTCGCAGTAGCTTAGTTTCGAGAAGCAGTTTCATCTTCGCCAATAGCCTGATTTCTTTGAATTTACATAAATAGCCTTGTTTATCCATCCCATTCTTTCTCGCTCGTTTGAAGCCAATTGGCGACCCACGGAGCGGAGTGAATATGGATTTCTTTCGTTGCACTCCTTCTTTTATGATAATTCAGTCCTTTCGCTTTATGAAATGAGTCTTTATTCATTGACTCCTTATCAGTCGACTTTCTTCGAACCGCCCCGTGGGAGTCGAGTTATTTCATAACCTCCGTCCAATTAGTTCCATCTTTTCTACATCTACATTGTTCAAAGAAAGCCTATCCTTCGTGACGTAAAAAGGGTGCCCCAGGCCTTGTTCAAGGTGACCCAGCATCCCTTCCCATTCCTTTCAGTTCTAATAAGCTTTTAGCAGTATAGCGGGAAGCATTTTCATGAAATAGGGCAAGATGGAAATTTTCCCACTTGTCTTGTTCAGTGGAAAATTTGGGAACATTTTTGAGAAGTTTCAGCCTTAGTGCAATCTCTTCTTTTCTAATGTCTCTTCTCTCTGTCTGCCTGAGAAAGAGTTCTGAGAATCAACCTTCAGAGATTCCCGCCTTCTTTCTTTACTAGTAGTCAGCATTATGCCTTGAATTTCTTCTTGTCTTTTATTGAGGGGGAGCCGCTGCTCCTTTGTATAGGGAAAAAGGGTGAGATAAAGGGATTCATTCTCTGGTCTAATTCATAATAGACTGGGGATCGTAGGAAAGGTTCTTTACTTGTCGGCTAGCCCCTAAGCTCCATCCTACTTACTTGCTTTCTGACTGACACATTTAGACCGATCTAGCTCGCTCTTTTTATAGAATTCAAAAGAAAGAAATCAGAGCCCACTTCATCAAAGAAAAAAAGAAGAATGGGGAGGGTCCCCTGCTTCCTTTAGTTCCTTTAGTGCCTTTGGTGAACAATAGGTCATCTTCTACCCGAAGAGTCTTCCCTTCTTTAAGAAACTGTATTATAGCTTGGGCCGCAGGGTCCTTGGCCAGGCAAGCCTTGATAGTTTCAAGAAGGGTGCCGGCTGCTAGCTTTTAAATGGGCGAAGATGCACAGGGCCGCATGTTGTTCGCTCATCCGACTAAGGGCTAAGGCCGCTTGATTTGATTTACCTGGCCTGTCTTCTGAAAATCAAATTCGGCCAAGCATTCTTGCCAACGAGCTTGTTTAGAGGTCAATTTGGGTTGACTGAAAAAGTGGCATATCTTTCTATTGTCCGTCTTGACTACGAACTGGGATCCCAAGAAATCTTGTCTCCAGGCTCTCAGACAGTGTACCACTGCAAGCATTTCTTTCTCTCCGGCTTCTCCTCTCCGCATCCTTCAGTTTCCTGCTCTCATAGGCAATGGGATGGCCGTCTTGGAGGACTAAGGCAAAATCAGATGCGTCGGTTTCCACTTGCTTTGCTTACATCGGCAATTCCGAGAACCGGCCCTTCCATCATGGCCTTCTTCAGATCCCCGAAGGCAGCCTGAGATTCTGGGGTCCATTCCCACTTATGGTCTTTCTTCAACAACTCCGTTAAGGGCCCTGTTCTTGAAGAGAATCCCTCAAGGAAGGTAGGCTTTCTTCCAAATAAATAGTAGGTTCTACGAGGAAAGAAGGCAAATCCCTTACTACAGACGGCACTCTCCAGTCACGTAGAGCAGTCATTTTGCTCTCTTCCATGCCGATTCGGCCACACTCGATCACGTGACCGAGGAAGTGAATGCCTTTCTGAGCAAAGGCACATTTCTCTCTCTTTACATACAGTCAACCTCAATTTCTCAAATACTAACGGAAGGTGAGGTTGATGCTCTTCTAGCCTCGCGCTCTAAACCACAATCTCGTCCAGATATATATACTAGGATCAACTTGTCAAGGTATGAATGGAAAACCTGATTCTGAAAGGTAGAAAAAGTGGCTGGAGCATTGGTGAGGCCGAAAGGCATTAGACTCGGAATGAAAAGGCGTAATATCGTCTAAGACAATGGTTCATCTCCTGAAGCAATTCGCACTTGATAATCAAGACCCTGAAAGAAGATCCAACTTCGAGAAGTACTTGGCGCCATGGAGGCGGTCAAAGAAGTCTGTGATAATGGGGAGAGGTCTTTCTCTCTGTGAGTTTATTCAGCGCTCGATAGTCGATACATAAGCGGAGACTTCCCTCTTTCTTCTGAATCAAGAAGAAATATGCGCGCGAGGACCTTTTGCAGGTCTAATAAACCCAGCGTCCAAGAACTCTACCAATTCTGCCAATTCTGGCGGCCCCGTGTGATACGCATTCTTTGCAGGGGGTCTCGCCCCGGGTAGAAGTTCTATCTCATGATCTATCCCCCTGAGTGGAGGTAGAGTCTTAGGCAAACTCT
>JBBPDI010000025.1:6515292-6526185 GCA_037974545.1 Cucumis variabilis | reverse complement strand
CCTGGTTCGAGCACACCAAAGGCATAGGTTATTAGTCGAGACACTCCCACTCCGCGGTTATCAGCTGATAACCAACCCAGAGGTGTGAATACGACTACTTCTCAGAGCTATTCTCCGCTAGCTTGCTTACTTTGAATAAAGAGTTCGGCAGAGTAGAAAGAGATAGAGAACAAGAAGAAAGAGGGGCTAGCCTATCTAGGCAATTCTGGTTCTAGTTACTTAACTCCCTAATATGTATTAGAAAGATCCGTCTCATTCTCAATTCATGAGTTTATAGGAAGGATGAGATGTTTCCGAAGCAAAGGGGAATCGACTAACTCATTTAAGTGGGACGCGCCTAACTCACTCAGAAGTCGGTCGGGGTATTCGTTATGATGGTATTCTTATCATGGGTTCGGGACGAAGCGAGACATCAATAGGCAGGGGGTAGGATACCGAATCAGAGTTCTCATCTCCTATCTCGAAATCAGGCTAGGTTCAAGTAGCTCCCCAATGTAGAAGAGGATCGGGTTCTTCAGCAGCTCTTTCCCGGTAACAAAGAAAAGACCAAGAGGAGAGGACGCATAGAGGTATGAAATAGACTTCTCAGAGGTGCGTGCGAAGCCTGCTGGGTGTCGGAAGAGGCAAGCGTCACAGACCGGCTTTACCGAATTCGATACCGAGTGGGCAGGGGAATAGGTTTCGGCAGATTCTCCTAAGAAACCCCGTATTTTGGGCATTCCAAGAAGAATTTGACATTCAATCACTTCTTTTCTTCTCTATAATACTAGGTTTCATCTTTGAAGGTGCAATCCAATCTCTTAAAAGACAAATCTGAGATTGAACTCAATTCGAATACGAGGTATGAAGCGAGAAAGAGTAAGCGATCCCGGTCCGTGCTAGTTTCATTCCCGCTACGTGGGAGTCAGTCTGAGTCAGAGTCGCTTTCATCTGAGGCAGAAAGGCAATTTCATATAATAAGTATAAGTAATTGAGTCGATCTTGTGCAAGGAGAATCAAACTACGAAGGACAGGAAAGCAGCTATCCCAAGAGGCAGCGGCCGGGCCAGTGAGTATGTTTCAGAGTCGGAGGCAGTGGCGGCTGTGTAAGAAAAATCTGCAGAAGTCTCGGACGAGAAGTACTCTAAGCAAGCGAAAGCGCGAACTCAGTTTCATTCGTAGTTGAGGAAGCGTCATCAGTCTTGTCTTGAGGAAAGAGGAAGAAGGAGACCGATGGGGAGAGGAAAGTGAGCCCAGAAGCTATCACGTCGAAGCACCGTATCGGAGAGGTATGAAAGAGAGTCAGAGTCATCAGTCTCGGAAGTGAGTCAGAAAAGTCAGACATCCCGAGTTCACGAGTGGCTTGGGCAAAGGAAGACTATAGACTGGAGAACTTGAAGGATGAGTTCAGTGAGTATGATAAGAAGAAAGAGTCAGCCAGGAGTGGGATCCGCGGTTAGGGGGTCGAAGCCTCACCTTATTTATAGTAGGGGCAGGGTAGAATAGGACGGGATTGAGTAGGGTGATTTCTGATTCCGTATTCCTTAATTGTGAGAATAAGAGTCTGTGGGAATCTTTGAACTCAATTTGCAATAGAATATCAAAGATAATAGAAATTGGGTCTGGACTCAACTGATTTTTCTCGCTTTCATAGGCATGAATCTCCTCACTCAAAGCAGAATGATATCGGGGGAAGCGCGAACTCAATAGGAGAGGAGGAAGATCCGGAGTCATACTTAGTAGGGGAGTCAGTTTCATAGTCATTCTCTCTTGTTTCAGTCAGCTAACGAGGTCAAATGAGATCTTGGAAGCATAAGAAGATCAATCCTCAGATACAGACGCTGCCTCCAGCTAGAACTCAAAAGTAGGGCCCTCAATCGGAAACCTGATTTAGTGGTGTCGCCGGCCGACTTGAGTTTTCTTGGGAAAGGAGCAAAGAAAGCTGCTCTGTAGAAGCCTCAAGAGTAGGAATAAATAAGTACTAGCCTCCAGCGCGAACTATAAATATAGATAGGATTGGGAGCACGAGACCTTACCGATCTCTCATAAGCCTCAAATCCAGGAACTACTTATTCAACGAAAGCAAGAAAAAGAACTCCTTTCAACCGCACATATATAGATATAGGGGGCAAGGGGTACAGCCACTGGGAGAACTGAGGGTAGAGGAGAGGATTTCAGTCTCTTTGGTCGACTCAATGAACAAGGGCTTGATCTTCCTGTCCCGCACATATATAGATATAGGGGGGGTCGACTGATTTTCATTCCTCTGGATCTCCCGCTGGTACGGATGCGCCTTTGGAGCCAACCCACTACGCGGTTTTTCCTGAAATATGGGGGTCCCGATCTGAGAGTATGAAAAGCAAATCTTTTCTTCGACTTATCCACCTGGAAAAGCAGGCTTGAACCCCTTTGCCTTCTATAAAGGAGTATTCTTTCGTCAATCTCTCAATCTCGACTTTGATTAGAAAAGATAGAACTAGAAATGACTACCCAAAACAAGAGATTTTACCCATTCCACCGGTCCGAAGGACTCAATCTTTGCGCTCCTTAATAGTCGCTTGGCTGAGAACCTTGCCCTAGGTTGTCTCGGAAGACCATTTTGCACATTCAAACTAAGAAATTCCATGAAATGGGCTGGGTTCATTCTCTAGTCAAGACACAGAAGCCCGCTTCGGGTTAGACACAGACCAGGTTTTTACCCGTCCGAAGGACTCCTTCATTCCTTGCCCTAGGTCTCTCGATAAGCGGATTCTCAGCTTTTACCGAAGGTGCAAAGAATATTGCGTCTGTGGAAAAAGAGGATGAAATGAGAGAGAGTTAAGGAGAGGAGCGAAAGGGGCTCGACTGAAAGGAGAGGAGCGAAAGGGGCTCGACTGAAAGGAGAGGAGCGAAAGGGGCTCGACTGAAAGGAGAGGATCTTGAGTCCGTATCAGTCCTTGTGCCCTCTGAGGCTGATCTTGCAGACAAGTGGAAAGAAGCTTATATCAAGCTTAGTTAATTCACTCATCAATCTCATTCCCAAACAAAGTCATGAAATCGGGACTTATTAGAATAGAATAAGGGCTAGAACCCGGCTCAGACGAGGTTCTTTTCCCGCTTTTTCTACAATCCCAGAGCTCCGAATCGTCTTATCCTCTTATTGGGGGAGGAAGACGGACAGGAAGAAATAGCGTAATAGAAGAAGAGGTAGTTGTGGCTAAGTCTATCTTTCCCTTGTTCATTGACTTTCGAAAAACCAGGGCCCAATAGAGCTTAGCCCTGAGTTGCCCTGAAAATATATAGGCGCACGCGAAGCCGGTAAACCTATGGCAGAGTAGAAAGCGATGGAGAAGAAGCTGAAAGTCAGACTTTCCATGAACTATCTACACAGTAGCCTAACGTAGAATAAAGACATAAGATCATCATTCTAATTCAGACTGAAAGTTCTAATTCCCAATTCACTCACTTTTGGCATAGGGAAAGAAAGTAGGCTGATTATCTGACGAAGGACTCTTCTTTCTTCCTTAAGTTTCAGACTCCTACGTGCAAAGATTGAACCTCTTTCTCACTGAAATCGGAATTGAATAAGTCAATCCTTTGAATTAAGTAATTAATATGCCTTTGATATAGGGCCATAACCATGAATTTGACCTCTTCCAAGTCGCGCGAGACTGAGTTCAGGTTGGGCGGGACCTGCTTTCGGCAGAGTCAGAGTATGAATTCCCAAGTCAGAAAGGGGAAATAGCGTGAGGAAGGGTTTATAAGAAGATCAATCCTCAGATACAGACGTCAAGTCAAGCAGTGATGATGACTATTAGGGCAGGCAAGGGAAAGCTAGAACATGGGAGAAGTCTAGATCTGTGAGCTAAGTGCGTATGCCCTCCCTCATTCTGCCCGATCTCGTCAATGGCGCCCGGTCCGGAACCCGAGGTCCGAGGTCGTGGGTTCTTCCACTATTTTCTATGAGACTAAAAGGGTACATCCGCTCAAGGTCCCAGTTTCGAGCAAATAAGGAGGAAAAAAGAATTTGAGAAAAGCAAAGGCTGGAAAAGGGAAGTTGGGATCCGCCGTCAATTATCCGAAGTTCAGTGGACGCTAGGCTGAAATGCTGAGTTGCGCCTACATTAATTACCTACTTTGACCGCAGAGTGGGAGCCTACTCAGTCTTTCTGATGCGCCCTCTTTTTCATGCCCTATTTTTCTCCCTTTCCTTTGGACTCTTCGGAGTCAAAGAGAATGAAGAAAGACCTTACTTACGCTCATCGATCCAATTCGGAAACAAAGGCAGAGTGCCGGGTAAAGAGTTCCCGTCTTTCAAGAAGTTAGGGATCTCCGCCCCGAGGAGTTTTTGTCCCAGATTTGATGGATAATCCAGTGCATCCATTTTCTTTCATCCTCCCTTAGAATTGGGATTTGACTCGTGAATATCAACAAAGATCTTTCATGGCTTTCAGAACCGCGTAGTGGGATTTCAGAATCAGGCGCGAACAGCAGCCAAAGAACCTACGTTCAGCTGCTCGACCGGTCCTCCGGACTCATTCATTCCACTAACTACTCTCCTTCTGTCCCCGCTAGATCTTTCTGAAGCTGGATCGATCCATAGCATGATCTCTTTCGGCATCGGTTCTTGCAGAAGATCAGCCCGTTGAGGGGAATTCTATTGAGGAAGAGACTGAGTCCGCGCGAACTTCAAAAGTAGGGGAAGAGGAAGTGAATATGGATCAAAATCAGTCCTTCGGACGGGTCAGATGCTCGCCTTCCAGGATCGGAATACGGGGATCAGTCAGGAGTCACTCTTGCGAACGAAAGGGAAGTCGTCTTTAGAATAGGGCGGTCCGGACTCGGGTGCGTACTCTCAGTTTCGGAATAAGCGAATGACCAATGAACCAGTAGCCGTCCCAGTAGTCGTCCTTCCAGCTCTCCTTGCAGCAGCTCTTTCAGTCCCAAGGCGGATTTCAGAAATCAAAGGCTGAATGTCCTAGGGTACGAAAGCAGATTTAGGAGGAGCCTCATCTCTGCCCCAAGGCTGCATACATGAGGTTGAATCTCCGCTTCAAAGAAGAATAGGGAGGGCATCAGCTAGATCTCTTGACCATAGGCGTATTGATAAGTCTTTGAACCCCATCCATCTCGCGGTAATTCAGAAAGAAGAAGAAAGAAGTACGATTAGCGCGCTAACCCAAGGGCAGGGGAAGACGCAAGACCATACCTTGGTGGAGAGGAGTCTGTTTTCAGCTCTTTCTGGAGTCACTATTATAAGTAAGGAAGGGAAGAAAGCTATCACAAAGAGGTTTCGGTTGAATAAGCAGCCCTACTCATTCCCTATCTTCACCTTGGACCTCGGCACCGGCGAAAGTAATATGGAATTCAGGAGTCAAGAGGACGCGCGAAGCGGAACGCATATATATAAGTTCAGAAGAGAAAAGGAGTCCTTCGGACGGAGTGGGGGAGTGCAACTCAGGAAATTCCACTACCACTAAGAGGACGGAGGCATCAAAATTCAATGATGAAGGTAAAGGAGGGAGCGGACTCCTCCGAAGCAAAAACAAAGGTCCAGGCTGAATGAATATAATATGAGTTCCTTCCTTCATTCCACTAAAAAACAAGTCCTTCGGACGTCCTCTTGACTCTACCGCTACGTGGGTTAAGAAGAAGAATCGTCAACTCCTTCTCCGCCTTGTTCATTGACTCCTTTTAGACAAATACAAAGAGAGATGCCCGTCCTTTTGACTCAAGATTCCATATTAAGCGAACCTCTTCCACTCGATCTCACTTCTATCCTTCTTTCGAGGCTAGCTTCTCATAATCTATGAAAATCGAAAGATTTCCACTCACTTCCTCCTCCGCAACTGGGACTTCTGTGCCCATTGATCCTCCCCACAGCCTTCTTTGTTCTAGCGCTAGTCCCCCAACTCGGTCCTCTAAAGAAGAGCTGCTTAGTTTGCTCCGAGATCCCACCGATCTGCCTTCTTCCTCGGATGAAAGTGAGATTGGAAACTTGAACCCTACTTTCTGCTTGGACATCCCTTCGGCATACCGGTCTTATAGGCCTGTGACTACAGTCTTCTTACCGCTACGTGGGGAACCGATTAGGTTCAAGGGTTCTGCAAAGTTTCTTTCTTGGCAAGAGGGGCTCAATCAGTCGCTGTCTGATATAATCTACGGAGGAGGGAGGAAGCATAACCCCAAAGGTGATTAGACGCCGCGAAAGCTAAGATCACAAGGATTTGCTCTACGTCCTCTCTCGAGAAGGGGACTGAAAGCCGTCCGCAACCGGGTGAGGCATAGGGTGGTCATATGATAGTTATACCAAAAAAAGGATTGGTTCAAGGTCGGAGGTCATACGGTCTAAGCGAAAACAACTCCACGGCTCCGGGAGATTTTCCAGTTGAGATGCCAAGGCCTAATTCGGACAAAGTAGACGTTCTTTACCTTTTTCTTCTTTATCCCGGTGAGATTCAAAGAAGAAAGCGGTGGGCATCCTTGGCGCTTAGTAGTGAGCACGAAAACCCGGGCTTTCACTCTCTAAACATTCCAAGAAGCAATAGGGCAGGGTTCAAGGCTCGGGTCCACCAGCAGAGTGAGTTGCGGCCTAGGTTGAGGAGGTTGCCCTACTGCTTAAAGGAGTAGCTTTTTCTCTTGTACCTTATTATCTCGTCGGCTAATAGCCTATTTTCTCAATTTCCGAAGGTATTTCTTGATGTAAATAAAGAACTCGGGAACATACCTTCCCCTATTGGGAACTCTTCCTCCGACTGCGCTGCTCTACGGCTAGGGCGCCAACCCCGAACCTCCTATGTGGGGTTCCCTTTGTAGAGGGTAAAGGGCTTCAATCTTGAACTTTCTGGGCACCAAGGCATCCTTATCTTCTTCTTGTCTTTTCCCGTCCTACGGATAGGCTTTCTGGCTTTTAGTGGTCTCATTGATAAGGACATATGAACTTTTCTTTGAGCCTTAGGATCTTTGAGGTCATTCTCCTCCTACGGAGCCTCCTCTATTCACACACAAGTCCTCCGTAGCTTAATGCGAGCCCCTTTCGCTCGTCTTGACCCGAGCAAAGAATTTGCGAAAAAGCACTAACCCGTCCTCCGGACTGGTCTCGCTATTACATAACCGTCAGTTCTGAGGGAGTCTGACCCTTCCTTAAGACACGTGGAATCAATGAACTAAGGGTTGAGACTCAGACGAGTAGTCAAAGTCTGGTACATGTACCAGTTAGTTTCAAGGTTAAGGCATGGAAAGAGCAATGAAAAGAAGAAAAATCAGGCATGGTACGTAAGCGACTCACTCCTGTTGCCGAATCGAGCGAGCGGGTGGCTTGCTGTCTCTGTCTCCCCTCTACAGCTATGAGGTTCTGCCTTTCCTGGCCCACTTCTCCTTAAGTTACGTGGAAGAAAAGAAAATGAACTAAGCAACTGGGAAGTCAATAAAAAGAGTGAAAGGCCTTTATTTAGCCTTGGGACAGAGATCTCGCGATCATTCCCCGAAGTCAAAACCTACTATTTTGAAGAAAGCCTAGCTACGTGGGTTACTTAGTCAGCAGACTCAAGGGTCCGACATTTCCTTTTCATAGTCTAAATACGACGACAAAGAAAGATGGCTTCTTGTATTGTACACGCACGGGGCAAAGAAAGAGGTGCACGATTGACTTTGCGCGCTCCATCCTTTCCCACTCCTATCCTAGGTAGGACCCATCTGAAATTCTCTTTCTTTCTTTCGAAGATTCTTTGAGCCTTGTATTAATGGTACGAAAATCTGCTCTTTATAGCCCCTCTCTCCTCCGCAGCTTTCTTTGCACCACCCGCTGTCTCGTACTACTACGGTCGAGCAGCGGAACTCCTCATTCAGCCTCTATCTATAAGGGTTCTGACTTGCACTCCTGTCTCAACCCTTGTTCATTGATTCCTTGATTTTTGATTGACTCGTCCTCCGTAGTTGAATCTGGTCTGATAATGGAAGGCGTAGAAGGCTCCTTGGACTTTTTTATGGAGTAGAAGCGGAGCGGAGGCTCAAAGAATGATCGAAGGAGTGGGAATCTGACTAGTAATCCTGAAGTTTCTTTTCATGTTCCTGCTTTCATTAACTACTACTAAGATTCAAGCCTATGGTTGGTACTTCGGCTTCCTCTCCTTCTCTTTCTTTATTCCGTCATTTCATTCCCCTGACCCCCACGTAGCGGTCGAGCAACTTCATTCCTCCTCTCCTCCTGTGGGTCGGTCGGCCTGACCTTCTTTCTTTGGTCGAGCGAGTGCCTCTAAGGCTAGATAGTGAGAGTCCTTGAATCCTAGCCTGTTCCGAAAGAAAGACAAATAAAGAGAGACCATACAGACCATTAAGAAGGAAGAGTCGAGCCTTTCTTCTTCCTCCCCGTCTGCTCTTCCGTGTGAGTAGGTTGACTTCCCCCCGACCTGTGATTGAGTGATTGAGGCCTTTCCCGCGTAGTGGGCCTCATCCGATGCCTTATGGTGGGGACCCTCGTGTACCAGGATAATCCTCTTTCTTCCGTCTACCGCGGAGTGGGTTTTGAGGGTATTTCATCCCTTCTTCTTCTTACTCCTTTTTAGATGATATAGAAAATAGCTTTTCATCAGAATAAGAAGAGGAAAGAGAAAGCCTAGGGGACGAGAACAAGAGCTACTGCTACAGCCTCATCTCCAGAAAGAAATGAAGAAATGGAAGAACCGGCGGGGACAGCTTCCTTTCCAAGAGAATACGAACCTCTTGATCAGGCGGGATGTGCCCTTACCGCTACGTGGGCTCCCACTGTGTAAGTAGAGCTTCTTCCTATTAAAGAGGACTCAGTTTCACTTTCTAACCTTCCCGGTGGAATGGATGGGGTTCTCCCCCTAGAAATAGCGTGTCCGTCCTTCTACACCTCTGTCTCGAAACTTCGTCCCACTTTAGCCTTACAGTCGAGCCGTCAACTCCTCCTCCGCCTCTCCTTACGAAAGTCAAGGAGTAAAGAAAAAAGGCCTAACTTTTCTGGTTCAAAGAATATTGAGAATGAAGATCCATAAATCAAGAGTGAAAGGAAGAAGAATTTCATTTTGATGCCTCCTTCTTTTCGAGCAATCCGGAATGAAACTACCACGGACCGGAAGAAAGCTCCAGAGGTCAAAAAAGTTCAGACTTTGTTTATGGATATAAATCAGTCCTTCGCTTTAAGACGCCTCTAAATGGATAAAGAAGGAATCTGGACGTCCGGAGCACTTGTTCATTGGGCCAGGTGATCTTTGAATATTGAGAAGAGAAAGGGATATTGTTTGAGATGGAACTAAGATAAAGAAAATCAGATTGAGAAAAAGGAATGAGAAAGTAGATGAAATAGGTAGTCAATGTTTCTGACTCAGATGGTCCGGAGGCGCAAAGAATATTGCGAGAATGATCGAAAAAGGAATGAGAAAGCTTGATAAATAGAGGAAAATCTCTGATGACGCCTTATATAGCTCAAAGAAGATTTCGACCGTCCGGAGCACTTGTTCATTATGTTAATGGAACTTCAAATTCAGGCTCCATACAAGAAAAGAAAGGCAGGGATCTTGTTGAGAAGAAGATTTTCGGTTCATTTTTCTTTTTTCTCAAATACTGATCGCCCTTCTTTTGGAGGCATTATTCTTTATGTTAATGGAACTTCAAATTCAGGGTCAATGAAATACCGCAATATTCAGAATATTATGCTGAAGGAGGTTCATTTTTGGTGCGAAGGATCAAAGAAAGCTAATATGGAATTTCGCAATATTCTTTGCGCCGTCCGAAGGTTCAAAGAATATTGACAAGACTCTTAAGGCTCAATCTCAGATTCGTGCTTCTCTTCAACATTCATTTTTTTGAACGAGGGCTCAAAGAATTTGAGTAAGGACTTCGCCTAATAAATAAGTGTAGAGTCACCTGGACCTTTCTTTGACGGCTCAAAGAATGATCGAAGAAGGAAAGCCTATCTTGCTTAGGAATCAGTCGTCCTTGAATCATGACAGGGAAGTTGAGTACGAAGTCGATCTTAGTGGCTGTCGCTGCTCAATCGGAATGAGAAGCAAAGAAGCAGAGCGGAGGAAGAGGCTTTACCGCTACGTGGGGAGAGGGATAGGAGTCAGAAAGTGAAAGTTGAATAAATCAACAAGTTCAAGCAGCCTAGAAAAGAAAGTTCAGTCAGGCTCAAAGTATTTGAGATGCTCCTTTGTCGGCGAAAATCAGATAAGACTCCGCGGTCGGCGATTGAATGAGAAATTGAAGTTGAAACCCTTGCTGCTGCTTTGGCTTTCACTTTCCTTTTTGTGGATAAGTTTCTTTTAGAATAGCTTCAGACTTGCACTCCTGTTAAGGAGCTTCGCTTCTCCCCTCTCCTCTATTTGGGGTCGAGTTCTTTCATTGAATAATAATCGTCGGGCTCCTCTCCTTATCAGTCGAGTACCTTCGCTCCTCTCCTTATCAGTCGAGTACCTTCGCTCCTCTCCTTCCTAACCTCAGTCGAGTGGCTTCGCTCCTCTCCTTCCTAACCTCAGTCGAGTGGCTTCGCTCCTCTCCTATATTTTTTTCTACGAGTACCTTCGCTCCTGAACATAAATAAGGAATGAGCTTCGCCCCTCTCCTTCCTAACCTCAGTCGAGTTCAACTCAAATTCTTTGACCCTCTCCTCTTAAGTCGAGCTCCTGAACAGTCCTTTCGCTTCGGGCCTCCGTAGCTTAATACGGGCTCATAAGTAGCTTTGGCTTTACAAGATCCCTGCCTTTCTTTTCTTGCCTTGCCTTTTTGATCAAATCGAGAGGGGTGAGATCCAGCAAGTAATCCATCCATAAGCATCAGTAAAAGCAGAAGCATATCCAGAAAGAAGCCGATACCAAGAGCAAGAAAGACCCCCGCTAATATCAAAGCATATCTGCCGATGATAAGGAGAGCAGTACCGATAGCACCAATAGCATCCCTTCCTCTTCCCTTTAC
>JBBPDI010000025.1:6496497-6512827 GCA_037974545.1 Cucumis variabilis | reverse complement strand
TGATACCATGTCCGCTCCTTCTTTGCTTGCTTACCATCATCCATATGGTCTTCTTATTTTATGTCAAAAATATCCATGAAAAGGCAAAGATAAGGATGCCTTGGTGGGAAAACCACTGAAACTTTGATAGGCTTTCTTGACTGAAGTTGGATAGGCTTGGAATTTCTTCCACTTTCTCTCTTTCTTTTTCTTCCTCCTTAACATTTGTTAGTGGTCCCTTTTAAGACGACTGTAGGCTCCATAAGACAGGGTATTTGTGGGATTTCTTTCGCTTCATTTTTGGAATGATCTTTGCGAGTGGAAGAGTAGAAATAGGGCATGGCTTTCTAGTGAGAAGAATGATCGAAGTAGTTCTATAGCTCATTCCTAGGGCATGTCCTCCGGACTCTCAGAAATCTGAAATTCAATGGATCTATCAATATTCTTTGATCCTGGACCTTGATTTTTTCAAATATGATTCATAGTCCTCCCTCCTACTACGTCTGATTCCATGAAAATAGTCTAGATTTTCATCCTTGCACGACTGATCAGTCGCTTCGCTTCGCGCACCTGGATACTTTCTTTTTGGACCTTTCTTTTTGCTCCTAAGGCTCCATAAGAATAAGACATATTGTTGAGAAAGAAGATTGAGAAATTTGAGAAAGAATGATCGAAGAATTTTCATTCTACGCGGCACGGAATCAGACTCCTACTACGGGGAGGAGCGTCCGGAGTAGTTTCATCTAAGAAAAAAGCCGTCAGTCCAAAGGAGAGGTCAAAGTCAAATCTCCATGATAAGGGTGGCGAAACTGCTGAGCGAGCTTGCCTTTCTTCTCTTTTCGTACTTCAGAATTCGTACTTAGAGTCACTCGTCGGCTTCTCGGGTATTCAAGGCCTTTCTCTTCATCCTTGGGGAATAGCTTCAAGAGCTGCAACGACGGCTTCAACGGACAATGAAAGAGGAAGTCAAGCAGCGGCTTTCTTTGCCTTTCTTGTTTGCATCTGAAAATGGACTACCCCTTTACCCGGTTGCATCTCGGGTGGAAGCAAGACAAATCCGCCATTCGTTAGTGAGAATGCACAATTTACTAACTTAAAGAACGTCAAATCAGCCCATTTTGCACGATTTGTGAGCATTCATTATACGTTTAGGAAGAGGAAGAAACTTCCAAGAGGAAGCCTTTGCTGCTTTTTCTGTAAATAGGTGTGAATCGGAAGTCTAAGAGTCACACAGTACGAGCTAAAGGACGGACGGGAGGGGCAATATAAAGCAGCCCCCACGCTTTTTCAGTGTGACTTACTCAACTCTTAAGAAGGATACGGAGCGCGGTAGAGGATACTTTGTTTACGAGAAAAAGGGGGAACTAGGCCCAGTATCTAGGGATCGAGGTGGTCACATCCAAAGGGACAAAGTAGCGAGACCTAGAACTGAATGAGGACGGACGCGCTAGAACTTTCTGATAAAGGCGGGGAAAGCGAGTTCCATAAAGTGGAAGCGAGCAGTACTATTCTCAGAAGAAAGTATTCTCTCTTACTTGGGGAAGTGAATCTACAAGATCTGGCGGTGCCGAGTGGAAGGTTAGAAGATTCTCGGGTTCTAGATAATATCATATCTATGTAGTAGGGGAAGAGTACTCAAAGAGTAACTCAAAGAGTCAGAAAGGGGTTCGGAAGAGTTCCGGATGATCTCAACAAAGAAGCTAATTTCCCGGATTTAGCGGGGATAGGGTATGAAATTAGCCTAAAGCTATCACTTTCAGTCTCCCCCCGCCCCGTGGGAGTCATCAGAAGAGGTGCGAAATGCGAGACAGGAAAGGAGAGAGATCGGAATAGTCATAGTAGTACTCAGTCTCAGTGGAATCTATCCATAAAGGGGAAAGAGAGACCAGCCGCTCCACCTTAATACTTAATAGAAGAAGCGCTTTCCTGTACCAGATCAAGAGTCACAGCAGCAGAGGGCAGAAGTTCCAACAAAACAAGAGGATCAAGCGGAAGCGCCAATTTCAAAGTAGGGGACGCCGCCTCCAGCTATCACTAAGAGAAATCAGTCTTTTCCAAGAGGAATGTAGTTGCTCGACTCGCCCAAGTGGAGAGGCGGAAGACGGAAGAAAGAGTTGCTCGGGTCGGCTCTTGTAGGGCCTGATTGACCAGATCTGGTGGCAGAAAGGTAAGAGACTGAGTCCCACTCTGCGGTTAGAGAAGTTCTTCCTTAGTGGGGTCGGAAGCAGAATCAGTCTATCCTGATGAGGGGAAGGAGTTAGAATAGTTATTCCTCTCCGGCCTCTTTTCACTCCTTCCACTCAGGAAAGCCGTTGCACTTCATCTCCTTCCTTATTTACTTTCGGCATTCAAAGAAGAAAATCTTGCTAGTTAGGCTTAGAGGTTAGAACGACCTGAGGATAGAAGAAGCTTATCCGAGGACGATCCCAATACTGAGTCAGATCCGAGTTGGCTCTTGCTCTTTCACTGAAATCGAAAGGGCAGGAGAGGTTCAAAGAATTTGAAATTTCATAAAGACTGATTCTGCTAATGTGAAGGAGTGCAAGTTGACCTACTAAATAAGGAGAGGGGCTTTGACTCCTACTACGGGAGGAAAGGATAACCTTCTACACCGCTACGTGGGTTAAGAAGAAGAATCGTCAACTCCTTCTCCGCCTTGTTCATTGACTCCTTTTAGACAAATACAAAGAGAGATGCCCGTCCGAAGGACTATCCATCAGGGAGGCTGAATTCCATTTTCGTAGCTCTGACTTGAAAAAGAATGATCTTTGCGAAGGTTCAGCTTCATTCCTATATATAGTACTTTGTCTTTGTCTTAACTTATATCCATATTCACTTTTCTTTTGGATTCCTTTCTTTTCATTAATTCATCCTTGAATGAGGCCTTACGCTGACGAGCTTACCGATCAATGGATGAGAGATGGAACTCGTACTGCTTCAAGAAGCGATCGTACTTATGATCTTCCCTCTCTCCGCAATATTCTTTGCACCTCTCTACACAAGACTGAAGGTCAATTTCTGAGACCGCATAGAAGACGCCTTTTACGATACCAAGAGGAGGAGTGAGCTCATGGTGGTACCGGGGGACTTCCCCTTCTTGAGACAGGTAAGAGCTACTCCTGCTGCTTCCGATTCTTTTCTTTCCCTTTGAACCTCTCATCATGAGGGGAAAAGTACATAATTCATCCTTTCGCCTGAGGCTAAGGCGCCCGATCAAGGGGTGAGCCAGCAAGCTGAAACTTCTTTATCTACAACTTATTCTACTTCCCCCCACGAAAAGAAAAGGTGGATCTTAGGAATTCCGCATCCGCAACTACTACCGCTCGGGAGGTTACCATAGATTGCTTTCTTCCAGTTCGATCTTAGTAGGTTATGGTCGAAACTTCCCTACTGAGTGATAGCTCTGCCGGCGCGTCCAAGAGATATGGGCCGATCCTCTTTCGTGACTCATACTAATTATTCAAGGGAGAGAGATTTGACGGGGAAAGCATCCAAAAAGACTTGAAAAAGGCAGAATGGGAGTGGGAAAGTCCAGGTAGAATCCCCCAATGAACTTTGACCCAACTCAATTCACTCTTCTCAATAGAATATATGAACTCATATTCCCATTATTCAATTCTTGCATTGAAGGAGAAGAATCCATATATATAAAGGAGAACTCTCACGATTATCCCCTACGAGGGAAGAAAGGAAACCCCAGGCTGAGGAACCCCACCTCTTTCATCCCTTGAAGAAGAAGAGTCAGTCCCCCTTGAAGCCCTCGTTGCAGTTGAGGGTGGAGGTCCTTGCAGTTCTTCTTTCAGTAGATTTTCTTGATGAAATTGAATAAGAAGGATGCCTCATGAGAGATCGATAGGGAGATCTCAAAGCCAAGGCTTAAGGCGAGGCCTATTTATCGTCATTCCCCTCTATCATCTCCTTGAAAAGAAGAAAGAAGTACGCTTAGCAGAATCGAATCTCCGTTCAAGGTCAGACTCAGTCGCTCTATCTCACTCAGAAGCTTGACCCCTTCAGTCATTCGACTACGATCCCAGTTGATGCTTCAAAGTGCAAAGGCAGTTTAGGCCCACTCCGCGGTCCCTGGATCTCCGGCAGAGGCTGAGTCATAAGCCTAGATATTCAGAGCTAAAGAACTTCCAGATTAAGAGGAAGGAAGTTGACTTTGATTCTATTCTTGAGAAGGATCGAGTCCATGCCAGACCTGTAAGAGTCACAATTGTATTCTTGAAACTTGCATGAATAAGGCCCTATAGAGGAAGGCACGTAGGATACCAACTGACGAGGAAGAAAAAAAGTAGTTCGACCAAGGAGAACAAAGTAGCTCGGGTCGGCTCGGCCTGCCGGATAGGTTCTTTCCTAGGATTATTAGTTATTCAGCTAACCCGTATCGAAATGAGTCACTGAACTAAGCAGAATAGGGTCTTTCGGATCGATAACTATTCTAAAAAGGGAATGAATAAGCAACCGGAGGCAAGGGGCGAAGCCAAGCGACTATTAAGGAGCGCAAAGATTGAGTCCTTCGGACCAGTTTCATTCTCTCTTTTGGTTAGTGGTCAGTCAGTATCTCTTTATTGAAGAAAGAGACCGATCGGCCGAGTCAGAAAGTAGCTTTACCGTAGAGAGGATAGGTTGCTTCCCTAGTAGTCTACTCTTATTCCTCCATTTCATCAGACAGGGAACTTAAAGCGAGAAGGAGACGGAAGAAGCATAACATCCAGAGGCAGGATGAAAACTCTATTTTGTCGGGTCGGTCGGGGAAGTTCAGTCAGGTCTCTTGAGTCAAGCTCTCACTATTAATATAATTAAGAGTATCTTGGGAGCTAGGCTGCTTTGTTTACTCGGGATCGGAGCTGCAATAGACTGTATCGGAGGAGCTTGGGTGCGGCTGTGTAAGAACTTCAGTCATCAGGTAGAATAAGAAGAAGACTAAAAGGAGAGGAAGAGTCTTCCTTAGTAGGTAGGGTCGGTTGACGAAGAAGGAAGAAAGAGGATCCGGTCCGGGAGAGGAGCAAAGCAGGCATTGAATGAATATCTCTTTCCGAAGCAAGGAGACTATAAAGGTTATGGAATGGGAGCTGCTCAGTTCTTCCATAATCAAAAGAATCTGTCCCTGTAGCATAGGAATCCGTCTCGGTTGAAGGAAGAAGGTTTCAGTTCGTAGAGTAGGAGACGAAAGAAAGCTAATATGGAAACTCGTCCGTAGTAGCTTAATTAGTCGGTCGGAGTCTGAAGACCGAAGGACTCTGAAAACCGTAGGACTAGTCTTTTTCTTTCCATTCCGAGTTTATTCCACTATTTGACATGAAATAGCGATTTGAGAGACTTTGATTAGAATACGATATTTCATCTTTTTTGACTGATTTGAGTTTCAAAGTTGCTGCCTTTTTTTCCAGTCCGGAGGACTCCTTTCTTGTTTATGGACTGAGGTTCAATGAAATTTGAGGAGTATAGAGGTCAAAACCTTGAAAAATGTGCTCTTTCCCTAATCAAGGATGTTCAACCCCAACTTATTCTTAGAAAAAGAAGAAGAAAAGACGATCCTTCTCCGGTCCGTAGTAGCTTAATTAGTTGCAATATGAGTTGCCGTAGGTAACTTGCCTCCCTCCTCAGGTTATTATATGGACAGTCCTTCGGACGGAGGACATTCTTTGCCGTAGGTTCCTTGCCGTAGGTTTTGTAGGTTCTGCTGTAAGGCCTACGGTCCTGACTATTACAAAGATTAGTATGGTTCCGCTTCCTTCCTTTTCTTTTCTTCTTCTGATTATAACAACTAATAATAAGATAATCAAGTCAACTCAATGAACAAGGGCTTGATCTTTCTCTAACACAGTCTGACTCTTGATCTTAAAGACGGTAAAGCCACTTCGCACCTTCCCCATTCTCATCAGCTGGAGAGATTCGATGCTAACAGTAGTAAAGCAGCTTCTTTAAATAGTACTTCTTCTGTGCGACTGATTTTCCTGCTGATCTCACATCGAGAGCACTTGTTCAGGGTCATCTCAGAGATGAGAGATCTTCTTCCTCTTATTCCTCTTAATCGGTCAAGCGGGGGGCTACCCTCTTACAGTCTAGCGGCTTCCTTTGCCCCTCACCTCTCGAGATAGAAAAACTCCTCCCCATAGGAGAGCTCCAGCTCCTCCAGGATATGAGTATGTCCTGGATTCCCGAATTCATTCTTGTCCTGATCCACCATGGAATGAAATCTAGGAATGAATGTTTTAAGCAATGAATCAATGAGAATAAAGTCAAAGACTGATCGGCCTTTTCTCGGCTTTTTTCTTGCATTTTTACAGTCCGAAGGACTAGACTTTGATTCAATAATGAGAAAAGATCTTTTTTGACTGATTTATCCATATTCAATTTCTTCTTTTTCTTAGCGAAAATTCAGAAAATGCAAGGGCTCGACTGATAAGGAGAGCAAACCACTTTGTAGCAACTTTTCATGAAAAAGATGTAAAAATTTCTCTATTATCGTTAAATAGAAAGATGAGAAAAAGGACCATTTTGCAAGAAAAAAGACGGGAAAAGGCAATGAAAGAAAGGATGAGTTGATCTCAGAGAATTTGCTTAAGACATGAATTCAGAGATTGATCAAGAAAAGAAGAAGAAAGATAGAAAAAGCTAGAACTACCGAGAAAGAAAGAGGCATCAAAATAGTTCAATTTCTTTCTCTTTTCTTTCAGTTTTTAGTCTCGCTATTTGTTCATCAAAGATTCTTCCTTCTTTTCTCCTTGCCTAATTCATTCATAATATGGATTTCTCTCATTCTTTTCTTTGGTTTTCATTCTTTGATTTTCATTCTTTGAAATTGAGGTTCATGAGAAGATGATGTCAGTGATCCACTACGCCTTTCAACCTTTCTCCCTTATTAGGAGCCTTGCGACTGAATCCACCCCTTCCACCCTAAGAAAATGGAGATTTGACCTCTCAAAGTGGGGATTGGAGGTTCCAATCATAAACCCGCCCAGGGAAGAAGATCGGGGGACGATACCCACTCCGCGGTAGAAAGAAGGAAAGGGGGCATTGCATTCATCTTCTTCCCTGGGTGGGCAGCCCACTACGCGGTTGGAGCTGAAGTTCTTTCATCACAAAGGTAATTCTTTCATAGTATCCCTTTCGCCCAGTTCGGGTGAATGAATCACATGAAGCGTCAAAGCTCAACCTTGTAGAAGTACTGAAAGAGTTCAATAGGCTCACTCCAGGAGGAGTCGGACGAATGAAAATTGGAAGTTTCCTTCCGTCTTTCCTAGGGCTGCACCATGGTTCGGCGAATGAGATGCTAAATAAGGAGGCTTGACTTCCTTGTTCATTGACTTCTTTCGACCATGAAATTCTGAAAGACACCACTTGATTCTTTCTCAATTGTCCGAAGCATGGATTGATTCAACCCGCCTTTCAGCCAAAAGAGAAAGAACGAAAGAAAGACCTGCTGAACTATCTTGGAACTCGCTTTAGCTCTCGCAGCTTCTACATCGCACCTCTACAACTAAGGAAAGCGAAGCTTTCTCATGTGATTCGAATGAAAGCAAGGCTTTGAATCCCAGAACAAAATAAGGATGCCTTGGAAAGAGGATGAAAGCCAGAAAAGGGTATGAAAGGATCAGTTTGCATTTGCTTTTCACATGCGGATTGGACAAGAGCTCGACGACTTGTTTTAGTGGTCCGGAGGCCCTAGTTTGAGTTCCATCTTTGATACAATCAGTGGAATGAACAAGTCCTTCGCATCTAGACCTCTTATAATGGGGTCCGACCAAGAAAAAATGGGGAGGCGCGAAGCGACTGAAAGTTCGCCTTTGAATAGTGCAGATTCCTTCATTCTCTCTTCCTTTAAGTAGGTTTAGAAGGATAGGCTTTTTTCTTTTTCTTCCTATTTCTTTATGGATCTTCATTGCCAAGAACATCGATCAGTCGCTTCGCTTCTTTTAGTGGAATGAAAATGGAAAGCTAATATATATTCCAGAAGACTACTCGTCCTCCGTAGTTTCATCTAGTTCCATCTTTGACTTAGTGGAAAGCGTCCGTCCTCAGGACTTTTTTGAGTGGAAAATCTCTTTCGCAAATTCTTTGCTCCTCCTACGCGTCCGAAGCCCTTTTATTGAGGGATTTGACCTGTCCGAAGGACTTGTTTTTATCCATATTTTGCCTTTTGACTCTGAAATCCATATGAAGGTGGCCGGACGGCTCAAAGAATTTGAGAAAGAGGATAGGCCGGTCAAAGAAAAAGAAGGCGCAACTGACTGTATTTTCCGCTCCTAGTCACTAAGTTCTGCTATTCAGTCCTCGGGGGGACTCCACCCTTCTTTCTCTCACGTAATTTCGCCCCTTCCACTTCCGTGCCGGAGGAAATGGGATGAGAACCCATGATACACTTGTATGTCGATTTAGCAAAGCAATGCCCCACTCAGCCATACCTCCAATTGATCGGAATTTGAGCTCTCTCTTTCGCAAATTCTTTGCTCAAAAGGACTCGTTCATTCCTTGCTAGGAATGGTTCGTAGAAGCCCGACCCTAGTTGACCTCTTCCTCTCTTGCCTATGCCGGTTTCAGTTTTCGTGGAAAGGAGGTATTGGGTGGTCGCTTACCTGCCTGCCTGTCCCCATTTCTCGCTGAATACTAAGGAGGAAGGGCTAAAGTGAATCCCTCTTCCCGGAAGATAGAGTGAGAGCTTAGCTTCGATTGTGAGCGTCTTTTTGCTGGAATAGGTTTTTCATGTGCAAATACTCTGAATAAAAGAAAAGGAATGCGGAGGAGTCAAATAAGAAGCCGGAGGCTGGGGCAAAAAGAGTAGAATCGAGATGGGACATCTTTCTACCCTACTTTCTCCTTTGAAGTTAGGCTCTTTGCTCGTCTCTAGTAGCCGATCGAACTACTAAAGAACGAGAACCGCTCCGTGGGTCAACCTGACTGAACTTTTTAGTGAACTTTTTTCTTGTAGTACGTTGGCGCCTTTGGGCGGAGTACGAGGCAAAGAACTAATGGAGCACTTGCAGCTGAGTCAGTTGCCGTGTCGGAATAAGCCTCAGTTCTTTCGGAACCCCACCGCTCCACAGTTAATATGGTAGATTTCAGAGTCCTCCGCCTCAATGCCCACTCCTAGGGAGGGGTGGAAGGGGAAGATCCAGCTAGGGAATTAGATGTGGAGAGGAGAAAGGCGAGGGCTGTAGCCCTTGCAGTCGTTCTTGCTTCAGAAGTTCGCCTTCTTGTGCCAGTCGCTCTAGTTCCCTTCAGTCGCTTCGATCATTCTTTCTCATATTTCAGACTCAAGAGGATCAATGAAATATGAGAAAGAATATTGAGAGGACTATTCAACCTATTCCCGAGAAAGCCTACTAAAGAAAGAAAAAGATTCTGTGCAGATTGCAAGGGTCAAAGAATGATCGAGGGCTAACCCGGAGGAGAAAAGCAAGGCGGAAAAGCGAATGCGATCGATCGCATTCTATCGTCTTTGGTGGGACATCTGTACTCTTTCTTATCTATGTATTTTTGAATGGAATTAATTAACCTTTGGCAAGGTTATGAAATAGCGCTCAAAGTAATAGGTTGAATAGTCCTCCGGACCTGGGCGAGAAAAGTGGTCGTTTTTGGAATCAGACTCGTCCGGAGCAAGATTCAAGGCAGTCGGACTTTTCTACCTTTCAAACTACTAAAGCTACAGCTGATGAAGTCGCTGCGCTCCATCTTTCTTTCCTTCCCTTTCCTCCCCCTGATCCCGCCCTGCCACTACTAGAAAGCCGGAAAGCCCGTTTTCACCCCCCCTTTTCTCGCGATATTATCGTTCAATGATTGATTCAAAGAATGATCCCGAAAAACCACAGTTCATCCTAGCCTTGCCAACGGATTGGGACATTGTACTAAAGGGCAGAAATTGTAGGCACCCCTGAATGAGCCCCTTAGTGGGTGGCCCTGGTCGACCCGGTCTTCGGACCTAGGCCATTAACTGGAGATTGACTGAAAGCAGATCGAATCTCTTGTTGGGTTAATAACTAAAAGAGATCGAATCCCCACCCTGCCGCAGGTCAAATCTCCCTATCTTACTCGTACTGAGAAAAAACTATGATGATTTCAACCATGCTTACTCGTAGTTACTACGCCCAGGTATGGGTTAAATCCCCCATTCAGCAGGCAGGGGTCATTGCCTTAGATTTGAGGTCCGATTTCAAAAGATATATTAGCTCGAGTTCTAGAACAAACTTTGATATGCATCATAGCCTAGTATCAGTGGTCCGAACTAAAGCCAGATCCATTGAGGCGGAAGTGAATAAGGAAGACAAAGATCAAAATAGAAGCTTGCTTTTCTTCTTACTAGTAGAATAAGAGGATATAGGAAGTTAGAGAGTGAAAGGAAGAGAAACTGAAGGATGAATTGAATTTTGATGCCTCCTTCTCCTCTAGTTATAAGGAAGAAAAGGACTCCAGAAACCCCACGTAGCGGAAGGAAAGTCTAGGAAGAAAAAGTCAATGGAAGTCCCTTCTTATGGCCGAGTCAATATTCTACCGGGAAAAGACTAGAAAGACCCACTAGGCGGTGGCCCAGCCTCTTCTCTCTTCATCGGTTGATTGAGCGACGAGCTACTACCACAAAAATAGCAATAGATAAATAGAGAAATTCGTCAGCCAAAATCAGAAGGAAATATGGAAATAGCTTTTCTCAAAAGAAGAATTCTCAGGATCTCCAGCAAGGCCAGCCGTTCATGAAAGGCCAGCCCTTGGTTCGGAATAGGGATAGGAAGAGTCATAAGTTGGAAGCTAGCATCTCGGAGACCGGAATCTTTCTAAGTTGAATAAGCTAGATCCGTTGAGTAATCACTCTCAGTTTCAGATAGAAAATCCCGGTATTTTAGGTTCAAAGATTGAATAAAGCCTTTCACATGCAAAGGCAAATAAGTACGAAGAAGCGGACGAATAAATAAGTACGAAAGCTATCCAGGGGCAAAGGAAGAAGCGAGACCAGCGGCAGAGCCTTGTTCATTGAAGCCTATAACTTGAAGATCGAAAGAGAAAGAAAAGAGTCATCACCGCAGAGGTTAGAACTCTTAGAAAGAGGAACCCCAGAGATAGGGAGAGGCGCAGCTCAACTTCTGAGTTTCCCGCCCACGTAGCGGTATGAATATGATTCCCCTAGTTTACCCGGTCCGAAGGACTTGTTTATGGAACTGAAGCTCGTAGGACGTGAAGCTCTTCACTCTGCTTTCCCTCTGAGAAAGGTCTGAATAGGAGATCTTGAATGAGATCTTTCCCTTATCAGCCTAGAGTTCTATCCTGTATCCTCGTAACCTCTTGTTGAGGATTTAGTCAGTCTCAGGGGTCAGGATCGGAAAAGGAGCAAAGCAACTCTTAGACCAGAGACGTCGACCAGGAGAGGAAAAAAGCCTCATAGTTGTAGAGGGGAGAAGCAGGGAGGCGGACCCGAGATCACAAAGAAATTATTAAGGTGCAAAAATCAGATATTCTGAAAGCGAAAGCTCAACTCAATGAACAAGGGCTTGATCTTTTTCATTGAGGCGGTATTTCATTCTTTCTAGAGTAACTGAGAAGAGGGCTAGGCCCAGGAGAGGAGCGAAGAAAAGAGATAAAGCAGCTTGACAAGGAGGTACCGCCCCGTCGTCCGGACTAGCTTAATTCAATGAAAAAGATCAGGAGTCGATTTT
The DNA here is from genome assembly GCA_037974545.1 of Cucumis variabilis. Lineage (NCBI taxonomy): Eukaryota > Viridiplantae > Streptophyta > Magnoliopsida > Cucurbitales > Cucurbitaceae > Cucumis > Cucumis variabilis. Next base: position 6,501,200 of record JBBPDI010000025.1, on the reverse strand, counting down.
CATCTTTGTAATAGTCCTTTTGAAAAAAAGCATTCGAAATGGAATCCAGCCTCTCCCTCCAATCGACTTCTACAACTCCGTCTCTGCACTCCCTACGGTCTATCCTTCTTCAGCCTTCCTTCGGAACCTGCGAAACTCTTTCATGAGTAAGCGAAAGTGCTCAAGATTATTTCATAAGAAGATATGAAAAAGATATAAGTAGTGCTTTATCACCGGCGAAAGAAAGAATCTGATATCAGTCTATTAAATAAAGTGGTTCAATCGTCGGGCTCCTCTCCTATATTTCAAACGTAGAGTACCTTCGCTCCTCTCCTTCCTAACCTCAGTCGAGTACCTTCGCTCTGAACCTATATCTGAAACTACGAGTACCTTCGCTCCTCTCCTTCCTAACCTCAGTCGAGTGGCTTCGCTCCTCTCCTTATCAGTCGAGCTGCCTCATTGACTCCTTATCAGTCGACTTTCAAAGAACCTTATCAGTCGACTTTCAAAGAAGCGGTCCGTGGTAGTCGAGTTCTTCCGTCCGGACTAGCTTATCCTACGGAGCCTCAGTTTCATATGAATATGTCCTTATCAATGAGAGGGTCCGGAGGTCTTCATAGTCCTCACTGCTTGAATTTCAAGAAAGGCTGAATTCAAGCTAATATGGATATAAATCAGTCCTTCGGACGGGTTCAAAGAATGAAAGGACTCCGCTGCATTCTAATGGAATTCCTTCTCTCCTTTCAGTCGAGCCCTTGTTCATTGATTCAGCTTGAATCTTGGACTCCTTTCGCAAATTCTTTGCTCCTCTTTTTGAGTTATTGCTTTCTTCAAATCAAGGGCTCCTTCTGGGGAAGCTTCAAAGCCCTTAAACTACTCTCCTCCCTTATCGAGACAGATTCCTACTATGTCGTATGAACAGCTATTTCCAGTTCCAGTAAAGCCTTTATGGGCAGCTTCAGAGCTTGTAAGTGGCTTTGTTCTCCTTCTTTTCTCGGTAGCGGGGAGAAAGAAAGAGTCCGACTTGCATCCGTCAAACTCAAGGTATATTCTGAGATTATTACGAGAATTACTACTTATATAGCCTTAGTCTTTCATGCCTTTCAAGAGGGGATCCTTAAAGCTAAAGCTGACCGCTCCTTTGGACTGATCCTTTTGAGCTCTTTACGGAGAAGGTTTTTCTTCTTTGAAAATACTATGAAAATCAATGATTGAGGAAAGACAACTCCTTCGGAGGTAGAAGAAAACATAATGAATAACTCGGCCAATCAAATCAGTTCTTTGAAATAGATTATCAAGCTCTGATGATAGTGAGAATATCTAAGGGCTTTCTCAAGCTCTTCGTCGGCGTCAAAGTTGCTTGCGCGGCCATTGCTTTGGCTTAGAATAGGTTTCATTCTCTTTCTTCATTCTTCTAGCTTATCTCATTCTTTTCATTCATTCATTACATTAATTCAAGCAAAGAAATTTCCAAAATCATCAGTTCAGAACTGGTAGTTCTTGCTTTGTCTCTGAATCTTCTTCTTCTGAATCTCAACCTACAAAAGTAGGGCCCTCCATGTATGTAGACCCAGGTAGGAGAGGAATCGCTTTCTCGAGGGTGACCTGTCCGAAGGACTTGTTTTTATCCATATTCACTTACCCTTTTGAAAGTCAAAGTGCATTCAAATGCTTCAAAACAAAGGTGCGGACAACAAGTGAAAAACAAGAAAAGAAGAAAGAAAGCCTAGGTGAGAAGAATGATCGAGGAGTTGAGACTGAATCAATGAACAAAGGAAAGGCTCAATTTGAGGGCTCCTAAGGAGTAGGAGCAGTCTGATCTTCTTCTTCCCGTCCTCAGTAGCTTAATTAGTCAATATTGCCTTTTCCGTTTAGCTTTCTTTTCACAGATTCATATGTCCTTATCAATGAGAGGGCTCAAATCTATGGTTTTGGTCTATCCGCTCCGTTAGGAGTCTGAAAGCGGAGGACTCATGAAATTCCACTAAGTCAAAGATGGAACTAGAAGCGAAAGGATGAAAGCCTAGACTTAAGAGGAGCGCAAAGAAGAGATTTCTCTTTCTTCCTCTTTCAAGTAATTCCCACGTAGCGGTAGGTCTCCTTTTTCCTTTCTTGCACTTCTCCCCTGATTTATGGATCTTCATTGATTGCACTCCGTCCTACAGTCGTCGTCTTATTCTTTGCGCTCCGCGAAGCTCATAAGAAGATGAAATAAGATATAAGTAGTGCGAAGCGAAGAATAATGCTCCTCCTAAGATAAGAAGAAAGCCTAGGGGAAGAGTCTGAGTACGCTCTTGAGGCGGGGAACTCTTTGAAAGTAGGATACCTTTCGGATCGGGGGGTAGAAGGACCTTGTCTGTATCTTTTCTCTTAATCAGTTCAGTTCTAGTTCTTGTTTCAGTTTCGGATGAGAAATCCGTTTAAGGAGAAGCTCTTTCATGCCTTATTCGCGAGGCTTATCTATCTTAAAAGGAGAAAGGAGAAATCCTTGAAATCTATACATTTAGCTGTCCCTCTTTCATTATCCGTTCCTGACAGAGTCAGCTAGATCGCTTTCTCTTCTTTCTTGACGAAGGAGACTGAGAATATATGAGTTGCTAAAGCGGAATTAACGGGACCCATCAGCTGATACATTAGATAGATAAAGGGGCCACCTATCTCTTTCAATCCATAGAATAAAGGTCCGATCGAGAGGTTCAAAGGAAGCAAAGAAGCAAGAAAAAAGAATACAATAAGAAATCTGACTCCTTAGTTTATTCTTTTATTTATTGTTCTAGGAGTGGTTTGGAGAGGAGCTAGCTTTTCAAACGTACCATCGGATGAGACGGAGGACACTAGCTAACCATTGGTGTACCGAGTAACCTCTGGTTTTTGTAATTCCCTATCGCACCTACGCTTGGCGTCTCCAGTACAAGCACAAGATAGCCGGGATAGGCTAATCAAGAATCAGAAAAAGACATATAAGGGCGAAGCCTCTTTTCGAACCAGTGATAGAAGGATGAGTTATTGGAATCGAAGGCATCAAAATAGAAGCTTGCTCACGTTCTTGCTGGATGAACATCAGAAGAAATGAAAATGAAAACATCTCTTTCTCTACCTTGAGAAGTTTGACACCCACGTCTGATTTTTCTGACTAATTAAGCTAGTCCGGACTCCATTTGCGCTCTGCACTCCTTAACAGAAGGACTCCGGCAAAGAAGCTCCGCGGCATGAAACTCCTACTCCGCCTTCTTCATTGAAGTAGGTTCTGACTTTGGAGCATATTTCTTCCTTGCCTACTTTCTTCAGTGGATAGTCGGACTCTTGATTTCATTCCTCTCCTGATTTATGGATCTTCATTGATTGCGCTTGCACGAGTATTCAGTCGCTTCGCTCTTCGGTTTTTCTTCATTCATCCGCCTGAAATTCATGGATAGGGCTTGATTTAGTATCAGTACTCTTTTCATCGGAATTCGTAGTTTCGGGAGAGGACGAGACTGGAAAGGTGAGACCGAGTGGGAATCCATAAAATCAAAGGAGGTTCCATCCATTTCTTTCATCAATTGAATAACTAACCGAGAGGGGATCTCCGTTACCTGTTGAGGAATCCGAAGACTCGCCCCTTCGCCCCTTGTCCCATTAAAGGGAAAGCAAGAACTCTTCACAAGAACTAAGAAGTAGAATACATCATCTGAATAGGTGGGTGCTCAGGCTATAGGATTGGCAGGAAGGGGGTTTAGAGTTCGATCTCGGTCGCTGTGTCAACCCTGAAAAAGATTCTTTACCAATTCAGTATAGTTGAGAAAGACAGATCTTGAATTGAAAGCAAGCAAAAAGTGCACTTTTGGACATGAGATGTGGAAGCATGTAAAGGAAAGCAATCCTAACTGAAAGAAGGAATTAGCCTAGAACCTCGGACTAAGAATTCTTCAAGTATGGGTAGGATGAAGAAAGTCACATTAACCGGAATATACCTTGGGCACGGCAGAGCCAGCTAACTCGGAGTTCCTACTAGACAGAAGAGCCCTTCGCTACTCCTTTAGAGGATCTATACACCTATAAGTAGACTAGGGGAACTCACCTAGTGAGAAGTCTGACCCTGGGAGTTTAGAACCTCTATTGGCAATCCCTCAATAGAAGTGGTGGTGTCCAGTCACCAAGAAATTCTCTTTTTTTTCTCCTTTAAGTTAAGGAAAAAGAAAAGCGTACTTGCTTTAACAACGGGAAAGAGGTTCCTTCCGCGGTTCCGCTTTAGGTCTCGGTTCAGGTGCCGGCTCAAGTACTGGTGAAAGTGCCCTCTCCGCTCCGTGCTTTCTTTGTTTGGGTGTGAGTTCCAACTTTAGGCTTGAACTATTTAGTTAGCAACTTTCACTAGCGCTTGCCTAGTTACCGAAACCCAAGCAAGATGAGCCACTACTTGCCATTCATTCCCTCAGTGGAGTTCAAGTAATCATCTACCTCTCTGCAAGACAAAGATTGAATTGAGCCTAGCTCGCCCAAGAGTACTTTCGGAGAGTTGACTGAATCCCTTCCCTCTGCTCTGAAGCAGGACGGACTTTCAAGGTAGTTTACTAGCTTACTTCTTAGAGTCAGGCAAGGTTCAAAGAATTTGAGTTAGATCACCAACTCCCTACGTCTGAACCTACTTAAAAGAGCCTACCTCTAAATTATCTCAGTCTACTCCCTATTAGTTATCATTCTAGACTGTGAGTCAAAACAAAAGGAGATAGCAGAAAGAAGAACTA
>JBBPDI010000025.1:6419819-6432016 GCA_037974545.1 Cucumis variabilis | reverse complement strand
GCTATCATTTAAGGGACAAAAACAGTTTCCTCCTTGGATTTCCATTATAAAATGCCTACCTTTTATATAAACTTTATCTGAAGACAAAGTTAATAATTTGTTCTTTGAAAACACTACATGTGCTCGCGTCTTGTATTTATCATGCTCTCTCTTTTTGTATGAATGAACATCGATCCGAAGTTAGTTTTTTCGACCAAATCGATATTGAACTAACTATGATCGATTTAGTAAATGTTCAAATCAACTTTGATCTTGAAGAAGTGCAAACCAACAATTGGTTAATCCATTGATAGATTTAGGTTCGATTTAACCTTTCAAATTTTTTAAAAATACTATCGTTTTCGATTGTTTCTCAAACCGACACCAATTGAACCTCTTCTTATCTCCAACCGACCACCTTTGGTTCGATCAGTTTTGGTCGATCGACTCAGTTTTTCAGTCTATTATGCTCACCTCTAGTCTTTTGATTTAAAGATGCAATAAAAAATTTGTAAATCATTCTAATTTCGTTCAATTCTGATTTTTGTCTAGTTAAAAAAAAAAAAAAACCAAAAATAATTACCAAAAAAGTGTTCTTTTTAATTTAAGAAGAACAAAAAAGCAAAAACAACGACCACACATGTATGCTTTTCGTTTTTAGAAATCAGAAACTAAAAAATATATAATATAAACATAAATTATTACCAAACGATGTCTTAATTATTTGTTATATATATACATTGTATATTTCTATTTGATCTTAACAAGAGCCTATCATCAAAGAACCAATCAACTCTATAGGATATTATGAAATTCATAGTCCGTAGTCGAGGTCAATTTGACACTTTACTAAACTGTCTATGGTCGATTGGAATAATCCATAGTTAGTTTTTTTTTCGGTCGAGTCAGTTTAACATTTAAAAATACTTTTTGAAAATTTTCGATTTCAAACTTTTCAAAACCGACCATGATCGACCCCTCTTGTTTTTTTGACCGATCGACTTCGATTTGATCGGTCGGCTTGATTTTTCGGTCTATTATGCTCACCCTTATTTGAATTACCAAAAGCTAGGTCACCCAATATATGATTATTCCAAACAAAACATGTTCAATCTTGAAGTTTCTATAATTGAGTTATCGAAAAGAAAAATGAAACCTCTTAGTTTTTCACTTCTTTTAAGTCTTAAAAAAGATTGTGTTTTATTTTTTCCATTCGTAATTTTTAATAAATTTAAAAGAATGTTTTATAAATGACCAATCAACTTTGTATTGGGTAAATTGACCAAACATTAAAATTATGCTTCTTAGAATGGATATCAATTTTAGAAATAACAATCAAGTGTATAGCAACATTTTTCAAAAAGTTGTAAATATGATAATGTCTATCATTGATAGATTTATATGATCTATCAGTGATAGACACCAATGATATGGTCCACCACTATAGACCATAAAAGTCTATCGGTGATAGATTTTTATATATTTATTAATTTTTTAAGATGTTGCTATATGTTAATATTTTAATTTCAATTACTATATTTATAATTTTCCCAAACTAAGAACCTAAAATCGATAATTACAAGTTAATTAATCAAAACTCATATCGAAACAAACCCAAATTTCATCATAAATAGTTTTAAATATAATAATTAAATTCAAAATATTAACATATATATATTAACATTTTTCATCAAATCTGTCAATGTCTATCACTAATAGATAGTGACAGATTTTGTTATATTTAAAATTTTTGTAAAATGTGAAGGGATAAAAGCCCTTGGTATCAGAAGATTTTACATAATCATTTCTCAATTTAAGTTATAAATCCCCAAATGCCAATACATTGGAAAAAATAATTAAGAAACTAATTTTCTTATTAAGCATGTTTTTGATAAAGTATAGATTAGAGAGAAAAAAAAACTTACGTAGTTTGACGTCTCTGAATTTACTAAATCTCCAAATTTGGAGACACCACTCGTAGAAAACCTTCCTATGAGATGATATTGGTTTGTGGGAACCAACTGAGATGGAAAAAGTTTTAAAGATAAACTATTTTACAGAAAAGCAGAATCATTAGCTTAAGAAAAACTAGTTTCTTCTACGTATTTATAACTCTATTTCCTTCATGGAGGAGGAGAGAATATGAAACACTATTAATTTAAAAAATATATATTAAATTAATAGAAATTTCAAATCAAATAATTAAATCATATTTAATTAGGATTTCATTTAAATCATATTTAATGAATATCTCTCTAATAACTTGTTAAAACTAATTTAATTAAGGCCCATTTTTAAAAACATGAAAATAAATTAAAATATTTACTAACCATAGAAAAATTTTAGATTCTATCAATGATAGTCATTGATAGACTTATATCATTGTCTATCAATGCCACTGATATAAGTATATTAATGGCTCAATATCTATTATTGATAGAATCTAAAAATTTTGTTATAGCTTGTAAATATTTTGTCAAATGTGTTATTTTTTATAATTTTTCTTTAATTGAATCAAATTTAATTAAATAAAATTAAACTAAATGGTTAGTTAATTCTTCATTTAATTAATAGCTAAATTAAATATCTTATATTTAACTCAATATCACTACAAGAAATAAGATTTTTCCCGACGTAGCAATACGTCGCCGAAAACCCTAACCAACGTCGGAGAAGGATATTGCGATGTCGCGAACGACGTCGGCAGGCACGTCGGGGAAAACACATCGGGGATACTTTTCCCGACACAGCTCACGTCAACGATGGGGAAAATTTCCCCAACGCACGATGCAGCACGTTGCAGATGGTTTCCGCAACGTTGCGTCGTAAAAAGCTTCTGCGACGCCACGTCGCGAAATGCTTTAAATATATATTTTTAAATTAATTATTTTATTTAATTAATTATTTTATTTTATTAATTATTTTTAGAGAACGAAATTGGATAGAAGAAGGGATGGATATGCGCAATTCAGAGAAGGGAAAGAGAGAAAGTATAAAGAATGAGAGAGGGAGATGAGTGATTTGGAGAAGGAAAACATGGAGAAAGTAGACGGAAGGAGAGAGAGAGAGTGCTGAATAGTAACAGAGGAGAAAGAGGGGAACAAGGACACTTCCGACAACGATAATGGTAACGGCGAAGATGAACGAACGACAGTAGGAATCTTCTCCTCTCCCTCTCTCTCGGTCAATTTTCTCTTTCTTTCGTTTTGCAATCGGTTCTGTGTTGAAGGGAAATAAATAGAGTGGACTTTCCCCGATGTCTTCAAACACGTCGCAGAAGGACCCTTTCCCCGACGTCGAGTAACCCACACGTCGCAGAAAGGTTAAATAACGAATTAATTATTTAAACATTCCCTGACGTGCTCCTGCCACACGTCGCAGAAAGGTGACCATTGTCACTTCAATACGTAACTTACAACTTACAATTTTCAGACTTTCTGTGACTTTTTGTTACTGTGCGTTGCGGAAAGTGACTTTCCACGACGTCAAAATAGTGTGCATCGCGGAAAGTGACTTTCTACGACGCGACATGCATGCATCGTGGAGAGTCACTTTCTGCGACGTATCATACTGTGCATCGCTGAAAGTGATTTTTTGCGACGTCAAAATAGTGTGTGTCGCGGAAAGTGAACGTATTAAATTTAATTTTTAGACTTTCTGCGACGTAGCATCGTGTGCGTCGCGGAAAGTTACTTTTTGCTACGTAATATTACATGCATCGGTGAAAGGTGATCAACGATAATGCACCTTTCGCCAACGTTGTTTTTGGCGTCGCAGTTATGTCAATTTCTTGTAGTGTTTGTTGATGGTCCATAAACGTAAAAAAAGAACTATTTCTCGATGGACAATAAACATCAAGAATAATATATTAGTCGATTGGCAAAGTCTATTAAGTTAGTTAGGTTTTCTTAATGGACGAGACTCATCAAGAGATGAATTTACTTGATTTGCAATGGACATCATCGAAAAAAATTAATATATCTGTTATGGATTTCTTGATGGAAAAAGACCAAAAAAAGATCATGGGCAAGATCCATCAAGAAAAATGATATTTTGATGGACATTGCCCATAAAAAAAATTATAACTTTTAGTTTAGGATAAAATCATGGGTATGGCCGATCAAGAAAAATGATATCTTGATCAGCATTGTCTATCAAGAAGAAACTACTTTCCATGAAGCACAAAATTTGAACCATCATTAACGGGCTCAAAAAACACGATATTCATCATCAATATTCTTAAATCTTTATTATTTTTTTTCCAGTTATTACTTTCTATTTATCAATAATACAATATTACTTTTTTAAAAAGTTAACAGTTGTAATTATAATTCAATTGAAATAAATGATCGTACTTTATCAAAATTAAATTAGTTATTGTAACCAACTTTAATTAGTTGAATTAAAAGTTTATAATTTAAGGTTTTTAAAATTTGTAGAAGCAGAAGAAGCTAGCCAACATGAGGTTAGCTCAACTGGCATATGTATATACCTGCGGACAAGAGGTCGTGAGTTGTTTATAAATTTAGATTTCAATGTTACAATTTATTGATGAGGAAATCTAGATTGGAAAAGTAAAATAGAAAAAATAGATTTTTTATGGCATGTTTTGACCATCAAGAAAACTAGTGCTCTTCTTGATGGTCAGTCTTTCTTGATGTCTGCTTATTTAATGGATAAAGACCATCAATGTAGACATTTTTTTTACGTGTTTTGCACATCAAAGAAGACCAAATTTATAGTAGTGAGTCCTTAAATATCAGTGCTCTTCTAATGAACAACCTATTTATGGTCCAACCAAGAAACAGAAACCTCTATCGTGTCATAAAGAAGGTAGGACCCTTTGTTCAAGTCCTAAAGTCACCATTTAAGACAACACTCATCTAGTCACTCTAAAGTCAGGAAGGAGTGAATTCCGTATTGTGTAATTATTTTCCCAACTCCCCTCTCGATCTTGTCCCAAAAATGATAAGTATATTTCATCGGCAATCTTGTCATCTCACCCGTATAAATCAAAGGACAATCTCTCGCAAAAAGAGTTCATAATACACTTAGGATTAAAACTAAATTACCTAGGTCATCCTACTAAAATAGAAACCGAACTAATTAACACAGTTACATCTAGTGGTTACTATTTCGTGGGTCGATCTTATGCAAACTCAATTCATAGGATACCCTCACTCGTATGTCACCTACACGAACGCGTTGGATCATTGCTTTTGTATCAAATAATATTGACGTATATTGAATGTGAAAAACATATTGAAAAACTAAACTATGCATCTCATATATAGTTTAAATATATAATATATCTATAAAATTGTTATATCCGTACACTTTATTTGATTTAGTTATTAATTTCAAATATATACCATGTTTATATCAAATATAATTATGACAATTATAGATTTTCAGTAAGTTACATAATAGTAAGATATACTTTACGTACCTTCTCAAATATACAATGTGTATTTAATTATTTTACACATATATAACCTATATTATATAATAAACATATGTAATAACATTCTATATAAAACATAGTATATTCCGAAGACCCAATTACTCTTATCCAATAATATACCTTGTAATAAAATTAGTTGTTAATAACAGTAATAAATTCGTTTGACATATTGTACGTATATATATGGAGTTTTTCGTATGTTAACGTATATTGAATGTGTAATTTCGAATTTACTTCAAAGAATAAGATGAAAATTTTAATGTATTAATTTAGAAATAAAACTTTAAACATAAGAATAATAGTCTTATAAATTCAATATATTCAGCCAATATAGATGGTTAATTTAGAAAAAAAAACATATTAAAAAATAATATTGACATATAACAAAAAAAATTAAAAAACAATATACTAATGTATAGCAATAATATAAAATTGGCATAATATATAAAATAAATAAAAAAGTATAAACTCCGTGAAAAAATGAAAGAGATAAACGAGTCATGTATATCTGTAATATAATATGGACACAGTATAATTAAAAAAAGTATAAATTCATTGGAAAAAATAAAAGAGATGAACCAACACAATAAAATTGATTTAATTCATTTGACCAACAGAAGAAAAAAACAAAAAGAATTGGATGGGTGAGACAAAATGGAACATCGAAAAGATGTGTTTTAATTCAATTCAATTAACAATTACTCTAATTATATGCTGTGTATTCCTAATTAGTTAGGATGTTGTTAAATGGAATCCAATAGAAGAAAATATTAACTATCAAATATGTTAATAATGAATTTAAATTAGGTTATTGTCTAGATTTTCTTAATTATCATTCCTAAAGTGGTACACCACTGTCCTCTCTCATTTATGGGCTAACCATTTTGGATGATGTAGTTGATTATTACTCAATTTATTGGGCCAATCGGACATATGGCTAAAATATTGAGCCTATTTGAAAAACAGCCGAACCATTTTCTAAATTTAACACAGCACACATATAATTGATATGATCAACCAGTAGATTATACACACAAAACCTACAATAAGGCAACCATTATAAGATGTAATGGTAGTATTCAATTTGGTCAAAGTGAAAAGTTAGGATAAAAGGTTAATTGAATTGTGAAAATAATAATGATAATAAAAAGAATCTAAGATATAAAATTGTTGAAATAAGTATTGATTATGGAAATGCAAAGCAAAGTAGAAATTGAGGATATGAATTTATTTTTGTTGCATAAAATCCTTTCATTGAAATATAAAAAAGAAAAAGAACAAATTCAAATTCAAATAAACCACGCAAATGCATTTCCCTTTCTTTTTCTTCGAACAAATACCTTTTCTATTCTTTCCTAAAAAGATATACTATATATATATTTAATGCATTTGTCTAATTTTAAGTAATTGTATTTGGTTAAATGCATTTTCGTCCCCATATTCACATTTTTATCAATATTTTCCATATCACCCTCAGAATGGAATCGATAATTTTGTTAAATTGTAAGTACACCACGAAACATGAAGAAATAAACACAAAACGTCACTAGTGTAAACGATAGGCATGTGAAATGGTTTATAAAATTCGTAATATGTTTATCACTAATTTACTTTTTTTGTGTAACTTTTTTAAAAAATATTTATCAACTTCACGTCGATGTAGCAGATTATTGAAATTATTTACAAAATTCATCAAACTCTATGTACCTCTTTTAATTTATTTTTTTTTTTGGTTATATTGTGTAGATAAATTTCTTTTTCTTATTCATAACAATCCCTCAATATAGCAAAAAAATATATATAATAACAATTGAAGCCATTAATGCACATTGTTCGTGTGAATAATTGAACGAAAAAAATTAATGTTTATGACAAAAAGGAAAAAAAATGAAATAATTTAAAGTTGATCGATGAAAATTATTGTTCGATTGCAAATTAAATTTAGAAAACCTAAATAATAATTTTCTACTGCAAATTATTATTATTATTGTTGAGTAAGCTTCAACTTCTCTCCATTATTATTATTACTTTAATTTGTTTAATATATTTTGTTAATATATGTGTTTGTTTTTCAAAAAATTGAAAAAAAAAAAAGAATATTTAAAAATAGAAGAATTGGCAAACTATTTTCAGGCCAAAATTTTAATCCAACTCCAAAATGGATAACCAAAATTTTAACTATATGATGCAAATACTTTAATTTTCTTCTATTTATATAAATTTTTCAAAAAGATATGTATAATTTTGATTAAGAAATAATTAAATTAAATTAAAAATATGAATTTAATAAGAAAATTTAAAGATTATGAATTTAATAAAGCACGTAAATTAATTTAATAAAAAAGATATTTTTAAAATTTGAATATTTAATATATATGTATAAATAAATAACGAGAAAAAGAAGATTGTTCATAATCAATACATAATATATATAAATAATAAAGTGTGAGACTTAATGTTATATATATATATATATATATATATATATATATCAATAGTCGATCCGATTTTTTATCTAAGTTTCAAAATTTAGATTATTTTAAAAAGAAGTTCCAATTTAAACACTTTAATCAAATGGCATAAATTTTGATGAATACTTCAATTAACTAAACATTCTTTTTAACTTTTCAAAAAAATTATACCCAACTCACTTTTAAATATCTTTTCAATATACCATTTTTTCTTTTTTTCTTTTTTTCTAAAGAAAGTGAATTTTTTTATCGTACATTTTCAAAAATATCAAAATGTTGAAACTATTTATAATATATAACAAAAATTTATCAAATCATTTATAGTCTATTTAAATTTTTTTTGTTATATTTTGTAAATAATTTTAATATTTTATTATTTATGACAATTCTTCCTTTTGAAATTCATATAAATCTCGATTCGTTTTTTTATTGTTAGATGGATGACAAATGTCGTTGATAATGTAAATCTTAGCCTAAATTTAAAATATAATTAAGTTAAAGCCCAAGTTATCTTAAAGCGACATCAAAATTGATCATAATATTTAAAAGTAGGTAAAATATGCAACCATTTTGCTACACAATTAATAGAACTTAGTGTTTTTAGGTCAATTATATGCAACTATCAATTAATTCGCATAAATTATCTAATAGCTTAACTCATATCAACAAATTAAATTTATAAATTTTATAGAATTATTTTGTTTCAAAAAGTAAGCATCACAATTTAAAATTTTGATTATGCTACTAAAAGTCTAATAATAAGTTTCCTATCTTTTTCAAACTTTATTTAATGAATATTTTCTAGGTTAAAATGCTAAATATAGGATTAAAAAAAGAACAAATTTAATTTTATATTTATCTTATGAAAGTAATCATGCCAACGTAATTTATTTAAATATGTAATTGCGTTCGTTAAACAAATTTTTATTTGTTAAGATAAATAACATAATTTACAAAACTAGAAAATATTGATGGTACAAAAAAAAATCATCAAGTCAGTAAAATATTTCACATGATTATTCGTTATTTTTCTTTCTTTTTCGTGATTTCTTTTCTTTCAGATTTTCTTTCTTCTGTTTTTAAACAATTTATTCTTTTGTTTAAAATTTCTATTTCTTCTTCATCATTTTCAACAATATTTTTTGAAGCTATTTCATGATTGTTTCAATATTTTTCTTTATATTTCTCATATTTGAGAACATCAAGATCATTTATTCATGGCCAACACAAATTGTTTATCATGATCAACACGATCATTTAAATTTGAAGTCTTTTTTCCATCGTTTAAAACAAACTACACAATCATGCATGTTGACATGATCTAAACGATCACTTACCATAGTCAACACGATTGTTTAGCATGGTCAACACAATCGTCAGATTTGAATTTTTTAAAGACCATTTGTTCACACGAGATTTCAAAGAAATATAATTCATGGAATTGAACTTTGATATATTGATGAATATTGTGAATACAATTTTTAGTATTTACTCTTTTGATACTTTCTCTCGAATACAAGTTAAAAACTTAGAATTTCTTGATTTTTGATCTTTAGGATGTTGTAGTTGCAAGTCGATCTGAACTTCGATCTTCTGGAATTCGAGGAAAGTTTAATCTTCCAAGTCTTTTATCTTTCAGAATATGTTGATCACGAGGTTGATACGAATTTGCACGTCTTGAGAGCTTTGTAGAAGTTTGAATCTTCAATTCTTTAAAGCTTCAATACTTCAAAGCTTCAGTTCTTCCTTCAACCAAAGATCCCTTAAATGAGTGGCAAAGGTCTCTATTTACAGAGAAACTTCAAGGGCTTTAGGCAGGCTTGGACCAATTTGCCTATTGGGCTTGGGCTTGTGCCCATTTGCTTGTTGGGCTTGGACTTGGGCTTATTTACTTGTTGGGCTTGAGCTTGGATCCATTCGCTTGTTAGGCTTGAGCTTAGACTTGTGTCCATTTCTTGGCGGGCTTGGTCCCCTTTATTTGGCCTGATTTTTCATCAAGAGTTTGCATTGGGTTAGATATGAGAAAACGTGACTACCCAAAATCCAATCAAATTATAATCATCACAATTTTGTTGTGATAACGCGGCCGAATTTAATTGTCTGAAATTTCTTGCTCAACGCCATTTACATTGGACTAAACGATCGTTTATTATAATCAACACGATCATTTTCCATAGTCAACACAATTGTTTGCATGGTCGACACGATCATTTAAATTCGAAACTATTTTCCCCATCATTAAAAAGAACTACTAGATCGTGTATCATGACTTAAACGATCGTGTAGATAATTCATTTAAACTGTAGTACATATGATCGTTTAGAAGAATATTACTCGCACACGCGCGTGTTGACTGGGATATTTTTTTTATTTTCCATTGTAGGCCTGTGGGCTGTTTCGTTTTTTGAAATTGTTCTATACCGTATGAATATTTATATTTTAAAAAACCCTTAATTTTTAAAATTAATATAAATTAGCTAGTTAGTTAATTGATTATTTATTTTAGAATAAAATTATTTAAAACAAAAAGAGTAAAAGTAAAAGTTAAACTCACAATTTTGTGAGAGTAAAGAGAAAACCATTGTTAGAGAAAAAAGTTGATGGTGGAGAATAAATTACTCCCACAAAAAGCTTTGAAAACTATCTACCTAATATGGGTTTAGCTCTTGTTCGTATCTATTCTCAATTTAGAGAAACTTCCAACCAAACCATCCATAACATCTATATAATCTTACACATGCTATGTTTTCTTCTTCCTAATCATATTTATCTTTCAACCTAACATATATATTTAATTGATCGATAACACCTAATATATAAGTCTTTTTTAGTAGTTAGGTGAGAGTTGTGTCTATGATACAAAAAATAACATTTCAACTGTTTAAGTGCTATGTGGTCTAAAACTAAAAAGAGAAAAATTTATAAATAAAAGAAATAAATAATAATTCAAGACGAGTTCTATTAGTACTAATAGATGAAGGTATTTAAAGGAGATAGAATACACTAATTATTGGTTATATGCTCAAGTTATAATAATAATAAGAGCATGGGTAACTAATTTGAGTTTTTTTTATTTAATTTTTTTATTTGTAGTTTTTTTAAAGAAAGAAAACGTTTATTTTTCGTAACTTTTTTTTTTTGTAGTTTTCAAAATTTTGAATTAAAAACAAATAAAGATATAATAATTTTCTATAAACACAAAAAAGTTAAATTGTATCCCTTCAAATTCTTAACTTTCAATTTTATCAAATAAGATGCCGTATTTAATTTAAATGGGTGCATTGCAATGTTTAAATTCAATTAATAGTAAAAGATATGTTCAAGAAGTAAAAGATAAATGAGAACATTGTGGCAAAGAGAATATTCAAAGAGATTTTAAAAAGTTAAAACTATATTTATTAGAGAAAGAAAAGTGAATTTTTCAGTGTACAAAAGAATTTTCCAGAAAAAGTATTTGATTATATTCTTGAAAGAAAAACTAGACTAGAGAGGAATGTTTGGTAAAGGATCAGTAAAATATGTTATTAAAATTATCAAATTGATATGAAAATTATTATCACAGTGAGTAGAAAATCATACATAAATATAAATCTGAGCCCAATGAATTCACGTTGTCTCCTTAAGACAAATTTACTCACCCTAGTGCTTGAGTATGTAGAGTAATTGTCTCACAGGATAGAACAGATCAACTTTCTTCTAAGTGTAGCACCCCGTATAGAAGATCTACGAACGAGACCTTGTGAATCTACCGAATGTCAAGATTGTGGATATGGAGAGAAATTTGTTCAAAGAGGACAAATGAATTTAATGTGTTTTTCTCTCAACCAAAATGACTTATTTATAGACTTTTCGTGGCCATTCAAAAAGTCATGTCCTTTAGTTAATAACTCTTTTCATGAAATGATGCATCCACTCATGATGCATCCATTCATGAAATTTTCTTTCATGAAGGATCATAACCATTTATTCCAACAATCCCCCCCATAAATGGTAATTTGACAAATGAGAGAAAATAAGAGTTTGGTATTTTCCAATGGAGAATCTGAATGAGGATAAGTAGTATAAACTTTGAACTTTCCCTAGTAAAAATCAATCGAGTTTACTTGGTTAATCAGTGGACATAATGCCTTGAACTATCAACCGTTCTAGAGTAAACTAAAACAATAGATATCACACAGCTTCTTATTATAACAAAGTTTATTCTCGTGATTGTGTTCGTTTTGGCCTTGAACACCGTCTGGTCTCATGAGTGTTTTAGAGAATTTTGCCCTAAACATTCTCAC